>QGSO01000165.1:1506708-1542618 GCA_011037825.1 Carya cathayensis | reverse complement strand
GTTTGCGATGCAGCAGGAAATAATGTAGAAGGTTGCTACGGTGCCCCATGCATTTGCCCCTTGACATGTCCTTGTCACGTGGTGGTCACGTCAGCCATTATTAAAAAGAAGAAGAAAAATAATATCATAATATCATATATTCAGCTAAAAGGAAACCAAAGAGACTGGTAAGATTTCCTAGAGCTAGGAGAGTTTTTTATTTCTTAAATTTCTCACCATCTAAACAGAGATTGAGGAAGATAATAGACGATCGAATTAAAATTTCGGAACCTCTTGAATGATTTTGTGTTTTTCACTTACATTTTTGTTTTTGTTTTTTTAATTAATAATGGTTGATGAGGCCGCCATGGGCAAATACACGGGGGCACCCTAGCATTTTTCAATGATCGTGATCTGCGTGCCTTTTCTAGCTTATCTTCGACAGCATATATTAATGCTTTTTTGGCCAATACAAAAGAAAAATTGAATTATTTCTTATCTTAGCGATATATAAGAAGAACATGATCTACATAAAAAATAGTCAAGCAATAGGATCTCATAGCTGGAGCAATGATATATGACGCAGGCCCACTTACAGTACCTCTGAGATAGCTAGCTAGGGACAACCTTGCGTGTCGTGAGACACAGTACTTCGATTCATCTTTAAAATTCAAATATAAGTGATTATCATGGGATAAGATTTTTTATTAAAATTTAAATAAAATATTGTCATAACATAATTTTTTAATATTAATTTTATTTTAAAATTAAAAAAAGTTAAATTATTTATTATATTTTATAAGAGAATTTAAAAAAATTATAATAATTAAATGATATGAGATGAAATAATTTTATATTTGATAACCAAACTCGACCTAAAAGATTTTTCCTGAAAATATTTGAAAACGTTCTAATAGAAATATTCTTTGTTATTCGTAAAGAACAGGAAAATTAGTGTCTTTTGGTGGAATATTTACATATATAGCTATATAGCGTCCTAAAATATATTTTAAAAATCTTTTTTAGTTCAAATAAAAATTAGAAAAACAAATATCCCATATATCTAACCTCTCCAAAAGGTTTTAAAAAGGAAAATGTTTTGATCTTCTTCCAAAATTCGAAAATCCTCTCCTAGCTAACTCCATCTATGATCTTCTAGTCTCAACAAAAATATATTAAAAAATGTATATAGCTAGATTTTTTAAAATCCAAGAAATTTCCACCAAGATCTAAAATATATATCTCCATATATATAGTCTTGTAGATCTTAAATAAAGTAAAAAAAAAAAAAACTCAGCAGTCATGTATAGATATTTTTGTAAAAATCAAAAGCCTTATTTTTCTAAGTTAAAAGGTTTTTTTCTTTTTTATTTTTATTTTTTATAAACCCTAGAAATTTATTATTCTTATATCATCCTCTAAGTCCCTTCAATAGTGCTTCTTTTTTTCATCTTCACAATAAATTACGTACATGAACAAGAAAATATGATGTGATTTTTCGCATTATTCAAACTGAAAACTTTTACATGAGTGGATATCAATTTTGATAAAAATTGATTGTTATATATTGAATAGGCATGCATGAAATGGAATCATGCATTTCATTTTATATAACAAAATGCATGCTATTTGCATATATATAATTACACATATATATACACATACACAATCATTATCATCATATTATATCTATACCAATAGATAGGTCGAGAGTATTTGCTCTCGATCAGTTATATAATTAAAATAATTAAATTTGCATCTTCTTATTAATTTAGCTTTTTAATAATATAGTTCATGTAATTTTGAGTTCATACTACCTTCATTTCATGCTTCTAACATTCACATAAAAGTTTTTCTCAGGAAAACAAGTTACCCACGTGAAGTAAAACAATTTTTTCTAATACAAGCCGATCGACCATAGAAATGGCCGGCGCAAACAAGTTGTCGTGAAGCCGACCATGTGGCTCATGAGCATCGTTATGATATGTACGTACACGCTCAGTGTGCAAGCAAGACCTTTTTCAGTCATGCATGACGACCGGCCCCCATGTACGATCGATCCTTCCTTCCATTATTATTATTTTTCTTAGCCCTTAAATATTTGGACGATTTTAGGTATCGTATTTTTTGGGACTTGACCTATACGTGTCACCATGCAATTAATAGGCTCTAAAGTGGGGACAAGACTATATCAATTCATTGTTTTGTGTAGAAATTAACGAGTCTCCTTGCGTTCTTGACGTGTTAGAATCACAAGTCATGCCAAATAGAAAATTAAATCGTTAATCTCGATCTATAGCTAGGACTCCAAACGCCATGAGCGTGGTACTTGATCTTCTGTAAAGTAGGTGTATGAATTTGCCATTCGTTGCTCTATAATATGATCATGCATGCAAATTTTAAATCATTCCCAATGAATTAAAGCTGGATGGCAAACTGATCTGTGGGAGCTAGCTAGCTAGGCAAAAATCTCATAATCATCATGTATCTAATTAAATTAATTCATTCCCTAGAAATTAGATCGATCTAGTTTTCCTTGGATACAATGATCTTACAGTACGGGGTCTTTTCTCTGGCCGTTAATGTAATTAATTTTCGAGACTCAAAAGTTAAAAAGAGATAAATTTTAGTTGTTTTATTTATATCGAGATAGTGCAATTAATCGGCAAGGAGTTAATACGTTACATGATAGGCCTAGCTAGGCCGCCTAACAACCTGTTGATCCTGCTGATGAGGTAGTGAAGGCTGCATGCACTCGTGGCGATTTCAGCAACACACATGCAATGTCTCTGGTTCCCAGTTGGTGATTTTTTAAGGAGATTCACAGCCTGTGCATGGCCAGATTCTTGGCCGTCGACGTACGTCTTTTCAACGTATCACAAGATCATTGCAGATATAATTTGCTGCAGTCTCTCATTTTTCAGATATATTGAAGATATTGCAGCTAAAAGGTTGTTCATGGTACAAATCAATTGGCACATAATCTTACTAGCTGCATGGACATTATATCTCAGTGGACATCATGTCTCTCTTCCTTGTAACTATTTCTAAGTATATTTTTGCTATAATATATACATATATATAATATTTTTTGTACTTATTTGCTGAATATATATAGCAGCTCTTCCCAAATATGTAAAATTATGGGTAAAATTGTCTCAACCACTTTACCTAATCAATACTGCATGCATATTCAAATGCTATAATATTCCTCTACTCAGACTTCCGGCCCCCTAGGTTTTTTAAAGAATGATAGATAATTCTAGACCGAACTCCACGTACATTTGTTATTCTTAGCTTGCTTGCATGCCCTTCTTACCCCTATTGATATAAACTATATATTCATTATTGTATTTACCAAATATTAATGGACTTTTAGATTAGTACTGTCCTATAAATAACACATTCCATTTGAAGGGAATGATCAGAACCGTAGGATGTATAAGTTTTTAATTAATTAAGGCTTTCTTATACCAAATGATTAGGATATAAATAATTAACAAGACCACAATCTTAGGCTATTGTCTCCTGCGTCGGTATCAAGGAAACAGCACCCAATTGTCATGCAAGCATTATGTGACTAATCACAATCCAACATTATTAATTACCAAAACTGCAGATTACGAATCTGTATCTATGCTTAAAATAGGAAGGCTTACGTCCCGTGCTAAATAAGGTAATTGCTTGTCCAAAATTAGGGTTTGGGTTACCCAAAAAATGTTGGGTACGTGTTAGAGTTGACCATCCGGAACATATAAATTTGGTAGATTATCTAAAAAAAATGTTGTTAGTTTCTGTTGCGAGCTGTTCGATTGCTCCAACAAACTTTGAATTATAATACGTGGGCTTCGTTAATTGTCTCAAAGGACCATATTTTTTAGAACAGTCGTATAATTAATGATTTTTTTCCGATACGAGATCCAAAGCATGTGGAAGGAGTGCCATTGTCCATACTATAATTGGCAATCCCATGCATATATTTTCCTTATTTGTTTTGTTTTTTCAATTCTTTATCCTTCTTTTACTTGTACGTAGTCCATTTTGAGTCTGGCCATGATTTAATTAATCGATGACGGAGATCATCATGATCAAAGTCTAGGATTTTCGTATAGAAAAAAGAACACCTGGCCCTTATTAGACATCGAGAACTTTCTCAAAAGAGGGTTTCATCATAATTACTTTTATGTTCAACGTAAGCACTTGGACACGTAGGGCATGCATGCGGGAAAATTAATGGTTTTTTCTTGGAAAATCCCTCGTACGAGCTCGGGGTCACGAGATTTTGGACGCGTGTCAAAAGCAGCTAAGCTCAACGTACACTTTAAGTTCAGTCTGATCGTGATCTCTTGCTAGCGCTTGACTTTGGATGCAGTACTATTAATATTATTGTCTAAAAAAAAAACCTTGCCAATTAATTGCAGCGAACCAATCAGATTCTTACACATTGACACTTTGTTTTCCATTCCGGATGAAATACGGCTACCCAGGGAAGTAATTAATGATCTCTGCATACTCGGGTTATATATGAAAAAGTTTGTATTCAGCAGCTTATCTAGCTTTGATGTCTCTTGGTATCTATAATCTCTTTTACGTGCATGTTTCCTGTTGGCCCATTTAGCCTCCTTTTGATGAGAAAGTAACGATGCTACGTACTAGGTATTATATAGAGTTAGATACTTAGATCTAGATATTTAAAGACCACTAATCTGATCCATCCCAATGAGTAGTTCTCATCACAACGTTTTTCGAGCTAGATGCCCGACAATGAATTCTCAATATCATATGAATTTGGGAAATTACAAAAGAACACGTGCGAATAAAAAAGAATTATCATGTATTTCGTGAGTACGAATGATTGTAGTACTAATGGAAAATATTTTAGTCATAAAAAGATTATATATAAGTAAACACAAAAATTGATGTATCTTGATATGATACGCTAGATTGTAAAGTTACTTTTATTACAAAACAGATTTAACAGATTCTATGAAACCACATCAGTTTGTGGATTTATTTTGTGTAATCTCTTTGTGCATGTATCAGTTTTCATTAAGTATATATAGTTCATGCATGCGAATGGTTTGAGCTACAAAGCTTTAATGTGAAGTTTGGATAGTAAGTTGATATGAGATAAGTTAAGATAAAATTTGAAAGTTGTATAAAATCTTGTTAGAATATTATTTTTTAATATTATTATTGTTTTGAGATTTGAAAAAATTGAATTTTTTATTATATTTTATGTAAAAATTTATAAAAATTATAATGATGAGATGAGATGAGATGTGTTGAGAGCCATTCTTAATTCAAATTGAGCATCACAAAATACTGTTGCAAATATTAAACTAGTAATTTATTCATATCATTTCCACCTTAAAGTCAAATAAATCCATCTCCCAAATATTTACTTCATCCACTATCTTATAAAACATTTAAAAACAATATCATGTCTATCTATTATCATAGCATGCTTAAAATTGAACAGGAGAAAACATACCTCCTCCATGATTAGAAGATGAGTCGGCCATCATTTTTTTGTATCCCAAATGATTTGGTATTTGTGTTGATGAGACTTTTACACTCTTTCCTCTATGACACAAAATGGCTTTAATGGAGTTTAATGGGCCGACTCCATTTGTGTGTGTGTGTGTGTGTGTGGGCTTTATCAAGTGCTAACTAAATCAAGGGTTAGGGAAATCTTTGATAGATTATTTGATGAGTTTATCATCTTGCAAGGTGGTAATATTGCGGCACCTACCCCTATCCCCCCACTAGTTCCAAATGCCAGAGTTGAGAAAAAACGTAGAATGGGTTAGGGTGACAGGATGGAAGGAAACCCATTCACAAGGAGTACTACAGAGGCTAAGTCAGAGATAGACAGATACTTTAGTCTAGATTTTGAACCATATGTACGAGACTTTGATATCTTAACTTGGTGGAAGATATATGCCCCTAAGTATCTCGTCCTTGCACAAATAACCCGCAGTATTTTGGCCATCCCTATTAGTACCGTAGCCTCGAAGTCGGCCTTTAGCATCGGAGGGTGCGTATTGGATCCATTCCAGAGCTCATTAGATCCTACCACTGTTGAGACTTTGATTTGCACCTCAAACTGGATCATAGGGAATCCAATTCTTGTTCTGGATGTTATTGATTATGATCATGTCAACGCCAAGGAGGAGGGTGATGATGCACCTGGATCAAGTAATGTCACTTGAATTCAATTCTCTTATTTTTATTTATTTATTTTCATTTAATTGGTATTAATAACAAATTTAATTGTTGTAGTGATACCTGGGACAACATCTACAGCTACCTCCATTGCACTATGACTTCTTTTATATTAGACTCTAGACCCATCATTGCTCATGGTTTGCACAATTAATCCCTTAATTTATAAGTTGAAACTTTATATTGATAATTCTAATTCGTTTGATTTTTAACTTATTATTATTGCAGGATTTATGATCTTGAATTTGATTCACACATAACTCAACACAATGGAACGTTTCAGTGAACTCACTGCCACCCAAAATTGATCAAACTTCCCAATGTTATGATTTTGTTAATTTATAATTAGTTGAAATGTTAATAATTAATGGTACAATTTGTAGTATTTATTATTCAGCCCTGCTACGTACAGTCGCCGGATACAATCGATATGCAATCGGCTGAAGTCAGCATCTATTAAAAACAAAAAAAAAATCCCATTTACCTTCGTCTTCTTCCCATTTCGTTTAAAGAAAACAAAAACAAAGTTCATCGCAGCTTTTTCCATTCAATCCAAGCTATCCATCGAGAAGTAGTGGATTCTGTGTTATTATTATTATTTTTTAATTCTCTAAAAACCATTAAGTGGGTTTGAGCTATCCATCTAGACGATGTCAGTTGGCGTCTGGGTTTAAACTTGAATGAAGCAAAAGAGGGTTTTAATCGTTTGGCGTCTCTTGAAGATGGAGATTCGATTTGGGCAGTTCGGCTTTGGCTATGGCTTTGGGGTTGGCTATACATGGCCTTACCAGGAATAGCTTTAAGATCGTTATCGAAAGAAGATGAAAAAAACTCAAAGAAAGTCTAAAAAACAGAGGGAAATCGAAAGTTTGCCAAAAATTCTGTGATCGATTTTGCACAGATCTATTCCAAAAAAATTTCAAGAAAAGTTTCAATACATGATGAAAAGAGAAACAAAACATTCAAAAAAATCTCCTACCCAGAAAACCCACAGTGAACAAATCAAAGAGCTCACCCAACGTCCCTCCTCCTTCCTAACCTAACCAAAATCTCGAGAGCCACTTGAATGCATTGTTTCCTTCAATACTCAAAATTTATAGTCCAAAAAATGAACTCCTCAGTTTCCTTCTCTATACAAAGTTTAACTCTAAACTGTGTTTAACTCTCAATCAAAGCATGTGCTCAAACAATATGGCATCCACGTCCAAAAAAATCACCCCTTTCTTGCTGCTTTCCCCATCGAAAGTGCTCAAACAATGGGTTTTCCTCTAACACTAACGGATCCACCAAGAACCCCTCTTCTCCTTGCCGACCACTACGGTCACATGCCGGCCCAGTGAGCCAATCAGTCTTCGTATTCTCCTCGAACCCACAAACCAAATCCACGAACCCACTCGAATTCAACATGATCTGCAGAAATGAGAGCTGCAGTGCAGTGAATCAGATGAACAAGGTTGTAATAAGCAAGGGAAAAACTCAGGAGCTGTAGTTCTTCTAGTTGGGCCTCATTTCTGTCGGCGCTGACGAGTGGGGGAAGAGAAAGGTCAGACGGATGGAGATGCAGGGAGGGAGGGAGGGAGGGGGGGAGCGAAATTGAGAGAGAGAGATGAAGAGGGAAGGAAATGGAGAGTAAAAAAATAAATAGATGAAAACGCACCGTTTTATTAGATGATGTAGGCAAGCCGCTTGCAAGCCGGTTACATCCCGCTCTTGCATCTAGCATTTTTCTTTCTTATTTTTATGTCTTTGTAATTTTGTAATTGTTTATTAGTTGTCTTAATTTGTAATTTCTATCATTGTAAATTTGTAATAGCTGAGTGCATGCCTTAGTTACTTAATAGTTAGTGATAGTTATTACTTAGTACTTAATAGGTTAATAGTATTAGATTGACCATTGAAGTTTTTGAATTTCAATGATAGAAATTCATTGAACGAGGTATCGAATGAGGTACCTCGTGGGGGCAAGGTGGCCCCACCCCCGGGGAGGGGGGGGTGGTAGGGTTGGGGCGAGTAAATCCCTACCTTATGCTGCATTCCCTCTCGGGCATTTCTATATTATTTTGAAACGTTACAATGTCAACAAAGATCTTCAGTGATCTTCATCGCTTTCTCTCTCTTTTGTGATTAACCAAATAATCTATGTATTTTTCTTCTACCCCCACAGGGGGTTGGAGGTTCTCGGGTAACCACTGAGTTTGCTGACTGGTCATCTTTCATTAGTCTCGCAATACTCCAGTGAGCATGAGCGCCCTAAACTTCTCCCTCTCCTTTGTTTTCATTAGTCTAATAGCACAAACCTTTTTGCTCACCTTAGATCTCCTCCACCAGGCCATAGAAGAAGTTGATCTCTACCGAGCCGTCGTTAGAGCATTGTTAATGGATTATGCATATGTAAAGGATAATTTTGCTGAATGTAAGATGAATTTAGATTTTGGCTATTCTATTTATATAAATCTCCACATTAGAATAGCTATTTTTTTATTATATAAAAAATAAAATAATATAAGATAAATTTAACTTTAACTATTCATTTCAAATCTCTACATTGGATATCTATTTATTTATTATATAATAATAAGTAATAATAATTTAAAAAATATTGAATTTTTTTAATTATTAATTTATTTTATTTTATCAAATTTTGCTATTTAATTTAAAAAAATTTATGAAAATTTGAGGATGTAGATACAGAAAAGAGAGTGTTATAAAAAAATAATAAAATAAAATTTATTCATTGTACAGTATAGGCCAAATTTTATCTTCTCGTTACCAATACTATAACTAAAAGCTTCAAATTTTGTTAATAGATAATTCATTATAATTGTATTTTATATCTAATAATAAAAAATTATAATATATTTTAAAAATACATAATCTAATGGGAATGCTAGTAGGTGAATGCTATTCACCTGTTTTGTACGAAGTTCTATTGGCGTACGGTGAGCTTTCAAGTCTCTTTTTGTCTCGGTCTGATGCTTCTTTGTAAACGAAAGGAAAATGCTCTCCCTACTAGGAGCTCCTGCCGATATTTTTAATTTTTTAATTAAAAAATATTTGTTTAGTAATATTATTAATTTTTAAAATATATTTAAAAAAAATTAAAAAAATAAATATAAAACAATAAAATAAAAATATGAAAAATACACTAATAAAGCCAGCTCCCAGAGGTGGTTAGCTGTAGAGCCACCCTAAATAAATAAAATTATGTGGGCGTGTGAACCGAGATCATAAATATCTTTGGTGTTAAATTACATTATCATCCTTGTATGAAAATTTACTTTAGTGCCCCTAGTTTGAGCTTGAGCCTCTTTTCCCCGTGTTTTGTCCAGAATATTACATGCTTTTGCATTTCTCTCAGACTTTTAACATTTCGGTGGTCAAACATTGTTTGAGTCTTACAAAATTGACATTAAAAAGTTTTTAACGTGTAGCCTTTTCCCTCCAATGAATAAAGTGCCTTTCACCGACTCCTTTTTATTCTTTTCATCCATTCTTTTATTACCCTTCAGTTAACTTTTTAGATGGGCTGAACTTTATGGTTTTGTTTTAGGCCTGTGCGTTTGGTTACCGATGAGCCCAAACTCATCTCAATTCATTTTAATATATCTTATTTAATTTTTATAAAAATAATATTTTATTTAATTTTTAATTTTAATCTCAACTCAACTCATCATTCAAACCAACCCTAACGGGCTTATTTCCAGTTTCAGTTTGCAATTCAAGAGGCTTAAGTTAATTATTTTGGAAGCCACTTTTAAGTGGGTTTAGTTTATTTCATAATAGTCCATAAATTTCATATTTTTACAGAAACTATTTTATACAAAAAAAAAAAAAAAATTACCTAGAAACTTAAATTAGATTATTGACTATTTTATGATTAATTTAATAGGTTAAAGTTATAGGTGACATGGTAGTGACTATGGGCTATGGGCTAAGATAAAGTATGGGCTTAACAAATAAAGGTGGGCTGTAAAGTTACGGGGAACTTATTTGAAATGGATTAAATTGTAATGGACTAAATTGGACTGAAATATTTACCAAGATGTTGCAAACAAAGATGGGCCTTTGGAGGCGCATGAAGTGAGTGTACGGACGCACAGAAGGAGCAATTGGCATGTGGAGGTTTGTCAAGCGCATTGGCGGACGCCCATAAGACCCAAGAGTGGCAGAAAAATGAAAATCAAGATGGGTACGTAAATTTTTTTAAGTTCCATAGCACGAGGGAATGGGCTTTCATACGTTTATACCTTTTTATTTCATTAATTTCTCTCTCTGATTTTTGTGCTTTATCTGGTTTTTGGGCTAATGGATTGACTGTCAAATCTGATTGCGGTATTTAAGACAGGGTTAATTATTATATAATGCTAGCTCGAAGAGTTTCAAAGAACTGTTACAAAACATGCACTATTCTTAGTTTACTTTATGAAATGTGAATAGAATGGTTAGTAAAGGTTTGTTTTTATTTTGCCATCCTTTCATTTATACTGGAAAACAAATTGTACATGTTTCTTATAGCTATGCTGGAGCCATATTTAATGATGTCAAGTTTTGTGAGAAGAAGATTTAGAAATTCTGTCAAGCTTTTGATCGTGCGTCTTGTTAAAATCAGGTTCAGGGCAAGGGAGCTAACAAAAGACATGATAATGGTGTTCGTGTGATGGTTAGGGGATTTTTTTTTTTTTTTTTTCATTAATGGGAACATTTTATGACAGAAATTTCATTTTCTGTGATGATTTTTTCCATCATCATAAAACTGACTCTTTTCTAGTAGTTTACATCATATTAATTTTCTGTGACGTTTGGTGGACAGTATGTTTTCCGTCAAAAATGGGTTTTAGTGCCGATTTTAAATTTTCTTTAATTTGTGACGGGTCGTTCTGTAACACAAAATGAATATTGTTTAAGTGAGATATATCTAACACTAGAGTATAAGCATAAATTCTAACGTATGCTAGGCAATAACGTTTGCCACCTAGATAGTTAAGAATTTCTTCGTACGTAACCTCAGTATAACTTAGAGAATAATTATTTTATTTATTAATATGATTATTGGTATTATTTTATGTGTGATTTTAAGTCATTAATTATTTTATGTTAGTTAATTATTTAGGTAGATACGTACGATCATCCTGGGAGATAGACCTTAAGGAGATCTTAGGACATGAGATGTGCTACCTTTGAGGTAGTGACTCAAGCCCATATTTTGTTCTAGGAACCAAAATTGAACACAGGACCTAAAACCCATGTCAAGAACCCAACTAAGACCGATGACCCATGGGAGGACCTAAGACCCGACTGAACTAACTGTATGCCATGCAGTACGGAAACTTAGAGCCTGCTTGGGATTACGGTGAAAAGTTTAAAAAGTATTTTAAAATAGTCTAAAGTATTTAAATGATAAAATTTACCTGTTTGGTAATTTTATATTAAAGTAATTTTAAATAATAAAAATTAAAAAAGTACGTTTCAATAAAGGCATTAAAGTAATACTTTTTGTCAGAAGCACTTTGTAAAAAGTAAGTCTTATTTTTCTGCGACATGTATATTACGAAAAAATCCTCACTATTTTACCACAACGACAACACTGCCCCTCCCCTTTCCCCCCCCTCCCCCCTCTCTCTTTCTCTCTCGGACTCCGAAGACCTTCACGCCTTCAACTTTCAGATAGTTGAAAATTTTCAGATGGTAGTTTGTCTTCAACTTTTTTTTTTTTTTTTATAACACCGAATCTCAGAAAGCTAATAAATTTGGAATTTGTAGATAATAACATGACTGGAGAGATTCTCGAAAAGATAAGAAACCTCGTGAACCTCTGGCAATTTGAGCGTGCTTATATTGCTCTTTCACTTATACATGGTTGAAGTTATTTTCATTCAATTATAATTACTGAAAAATTTATTAGACTATTTTCGTTGTTATTTTATTATAATATTTTATTTCTATCAAGTATATACTCTTTTGAGTCATTTCTATTTCAAAAAGTGCTTTTTAAATTCGTTTCCAAACAAATCTAATATATTTGAAAGTGTTTTAGACATACGGATCCCAAACAGTAAATAACTTTTTAATAGTAGAGCTTATTACGTTAAACTCTAAGTTATAAGCTTTAAGTTAAAAGCAATATTTTTTACCACAACCCCAAAGTGCATGTTTGGGATTATGGTGGAAAATATAGCTTATAATTTTAGGCCTTATAACTTATAACTTAAATAACAAGCTCTACTATTAAAAAGTCATTTATTGTTTGGTAACTATGTCTCTAAAGTACTTTTAAAGTTAGTTATATTAATTTTTTTAAAATATACAGTTATCTGCAGGAGCTTTTTGGTAAAAGTTTCAATTTGGTACTTTTTAAAAAAGTTGTTTTTAGGTGATTAAAGTACTTTTTATAAATTTATCAAACATATCATTTTTTCTTTAAAACAAATTTTAAACAATTAAAAGCATTTTTTAAGCTTTCAAACTCAATCCCAAACCTGCTCTTAGTTCTTAACCTTTTTTTTCCCCCTGCCTGTTGCCACAACCTCTTTAGCTATGAGGACTACGCCGAAATGAGGGAAGCAATCCCCTCATACAAGAAAGACGCTAACTAAAGGGATGTAGTTAGGCAGGCAATGTGCAGCTAGAAAGGGAGTAAGGCAAATAATACGTTGTAGACAACCTAACATATACGAGATAGAACAAGGCGACAAATGAAGATTTGCGCCAGACCAGGTGAGCAAAGAACATGCTAACATTACATAAGGTGAGTAATAGGCAAGGATAAGCTTGGTGTAAAGTTAGGAGTGCTCTAAGATAACTCAAAGAAGCTAAAAGGCAGCAATAATCATACTCGAGCCCATGCTTCATAAGAGACGTTATAGTATGAGTACGCTTGGGAAAGAGGGAATACGGATCTACAGGCCATATCGTTTGACCTCAAAATTATGGCTTAACGCAACGTGAGAGACTCTCGTAAGGAGAAGGATGGTTGGTTTGGTCCCAAGGTAAGCTATAGGGATGGGTGCATCTTGTCCCATCATTCACTCTGTCTCTACGATTCTTTAAGTCTAGAGGACAAATGGACAACCGAGATTAAAAATCTCTCACTCAAGCAACACACAGGTTAAAGGAAAGGTCAAGATCCATCAAGACTATAACTGGCAGTTTCGTCATATAAAAGACAGTGGACAATAGTTGACATTTCACTCTCGAGATCGTGAAGTGTTTCTCCATTCTTTCTTGTTCTACTCAAGAACTTCATGGAAGTAGAGGACTCAGGGTCTTCACCAACCAAGTAATCGGCACCACCAGCACAACCTTAGTATTAGAATACTGTTCAAGTAGGTTTACTCTTACAACTATACTAGAAATGTGGAGTAAATTTTTATAGGCATGTCTAGGATTTGTATATTCTACTTCTCATGAAAGTGCATACTTTTTACACTATTTTTATTGATTACATTGATGATGTGATTTTATGATGATGTGAGTAAAGTGACGTGCCTTCAATGTGCTCTGTACTTATATTATAGGGTTGGTCTCAAAATTCCCCATACGATTCTTGAGTAGCACGATACCACGAGTTTCATACTGGTAGAGGGATTCCTTGTGATGATCGGGATGGGGCATTTTCATATGGCTTCACATGATATCGCGGGTATAGAGAGTCCTTGTGTTGAACATGTGGAGCTCTATGATAATTTGGTGGAGGTGCCCCACGTATTGACCAGGTAGAGGGATTCCTTATGTCGATTGAGAGGAGTGATTCCCCATTATGTTTTGATGAATGTGTTTCACGTGTTGGGCAGATAGAGAGATTCTCCATGTCAAATGGGTGGATTGACTTCCCATACTTGATGTTTTGGTGGTTCATAGATGTGTTTTGCTCAATAGGTGATTTCTCGCCATACTTATAAATATATATGTTTTGTCCAAAAGGTGATTCCTAACCATACTTATGAATATTGTTTTGCTCGAAGGGCGATGCCTCCCTAAGCTTATGAATACATGTATTTTACTCAAAGAGTGATTCCTTGCCATGCTTAAAATATATATGTTCTTAGCCTCATTTACATGAACTTGCACATGCATATTTTTCGCCACTGTCTCTGATAATTAGTATTGTTATAGGTTTTTTACTCACTAAAGTTTCATTGAAATCTAATTGTAGCAATCTCACTAAGGTTTTGCTCTACGGAATCATAAACTTTGATGTAAATGTAGCCTAGGAGAGCTACCCCGTGGAAGAAAGACCCACCCAGCCTGAATGATAGTCATGGTGGCCTGTCCTGGTTGAGTATACATTTTTGTACATTTTAAAGATGTTTATAGTAATTAGGCAACAAGCACTTTATGGTTCAATATATTTTGATGTAAGTAATGAACTTATGATGGTGTGTAATCATATTTGGGACAAAGCGATATTCACATATTATTATTAATGAAGGAGTACTTATACACTTATTTGGTAATACAAGATTAGTCTCCAACTAATCCCCTTTGCTATCTCCACTATGATTCTTATTATACATGTGCTCTGCATATGGGCCCCGCAAACCTCACTCAAATGAAAGGAATACAACCTACCATCTCTCATGTTGAGCATTGTGGTTCCTTGCTAGAGAATTACTGAGGACCAAGGGCTCCATAGATTGGTATCAGAGCTTTTACAGCTCTGGGTGTGATACCCCAATGAAAATGCAAAAGTAAAGTAACCACTTAATAAATTTTGGATTGGAGATTGAGTAAGGTGACATCTAAACTTGGATTAAGCTAATTACAAAGTCTTATGATCTTTAAGAAAACCAAACTTTTTGGATTTAATTGAATCATTTAGTGTCATAATTTCACAAACTAAATTACACCATTGCTCTAGTTGAAATATTTGGAGATTTAGGATGCAATAAAAAGTTTTGAGGAAAGGGGATGCCAAGTGGCCCAATTAGGTGTTGACACGTGGCATGAGGAGGACTTGCCATCTCATTAAAATTATGATCGGCGCCCTAAACCTCTTGGAGTGACAATTGGTAAACTTGGAACTCAAGCTTGGCAAACTTAGGGACCAAGCTTGACTCCTATGGCACATGGCTATTCTTAGCACTTGATTATGCTCAAGGAACCACATGAGGGTGTCGAGCCTAACATCTGTTAATTTCTTTTCTGCCAATTCAGCCCCTCCCTCATTAATCTAGAGTAGCATTTTCTAGACCTAAAGATAGGATTAAGTGCAGCACATGATATGAAATCTATGGCCATAAAATTGTCAAGTGAAAACTGCTCAATGAAAGGGGACAGGTGCAGCTGAGCATATCAACTTGTTTTCAATTCTTTTTTGCAAAATTCATCCCCTTCTCCACTCATCGTGTGATAAACTTCAAGTTCAAAAAGGAATCCAAAACCCTCACTTGTTCACTTAATCTTGTACCTTGCACTTGTCCAAGTGATTGAAGGAAAGGAGATGGAGGTCATGTGCTATGTCTCGGCCGATGATCCTCACTTAAACCCTTCCCTTTCTTTTCTGAAAATCACCTCCATTTTTCCATCTTTCAATTGTTGGCCTTCATGTTGGGAAGCACTCTTGGCACCACTTGCAAAAGTTTGAAGACAATGGTACGTGAGGGAGCAAAACTAAGCAGGGCTTGGTCTATTTTGGAGTTAAAACCAGCCAACAACTCCTGGTTTTCTTTGCAAAAGTTCTGCACCATTTTCACTAACTTAGTATTTGACCTTTGGATAAGGATGGAGGTACCACACACATGGCTGCACACACCTGCATGTAGTAATGTCAATGAGCACTTCACTTCACTGAGAATCCCTTTGAGCTTAACCTGATTTCTCTTCTACAAACCGAACCATAAAGCCTCCCCCTCTCTTCCTCTCATCATCTCACGCCTACCCACACATTATCACAAGTTCTCTCATTCAAAGTTTACTAAGAATCTCTAGAAGATGGTGTAACTGATAGCTAGTTCAAGCTTTCTAGGAGAGTTGGTTCGTTTGAGCTCTAATGCTTCGGTTTGGTGAGTATATCTTCTATATCCTTACTATTATGAGTTAGCTCAATGTGTTAAGCTCTGATTTAAATCATCAAAACTGAGATTTAAGTTGATTTTGTGATGTATATTCATAGATGCAAGATTTCGGTGCAAGATTTGGAGTATCTAGTTGTTGGCTTAGGTTAATCTTAAAATCTGGAAATATCATGGCTTAACATTGTATTAAGACCTAGCTAAAGCCTGATTATGATGATCATGGGTGAGTTATTTTAGAAAAAATCAGTATGTTACATAAGGATCTAGTCATATGCTTAAAATTCAATGAAATGCAAGTTTCAGTTTTAGGTCTATGTTATGATTTGAAGTTTTATCTCTTGGATATCAAGATTATTTGCTTAGTTAAGTGTAATATCATCTAGAAATGAATAATTAGCAAGTTTATAATTAGATTATGTGATTATTAAAGTTCTTAGTGTTCATATGTAAAAGAAAAGCAAAGACCATCATGCTAAGTCTTGGTTTGTGATGTTTAGTGTTCTGTTTGTGTCTGTTATTTGATATGAAGAAGATTTGGTCATATATGAAATGAATCTAGTGAGTTAACATATTATTAAGCTCTTATTTAGTTTGTGATTAAGTGTAAACTTTCGGTTATGTGGTTATTAATATGCCCTTAGGCTTCAATCACACTTAGTGAGATATTATTTCGCTTGTTTTGGATTTGGAGAGTTTCTCATGATAGCATGAGAAATTTTTTATCACGATCCAATGCTAGGATGAGAGATTATCCCAGTGGAACTTCTTCGTTCACTTTGGATTAATTAATAATGGAACTTCTTTGTCCAAAATCAATGATTCAGACCGAATAATTTATGAAATACACTTTGGGAATAAATCCCACCAAATTATCAAATCATCTAGATGCTTGGCATATTTTGTCAAAGTGTGAGCTGTTACATTTGCCATGCATCCCTTATGTTGAATAGAACACCTTGGAATCATCTTCATCATATTTTTCACCTCATAAACCAGATCTCCCCATACAGACATAGACTCACCAGCAGCAAGCAGTTCATTTACTATGAGCAATGAGTCACTCTCAACAAGAAGTTCATATATGTCCATTGGAATGCAAATTTGTAGCCCTCTCAATATAGCAAGAAGCTCCACCTCCATTGGATCATTTACATCATTTTCTTTCTTACTTGCAGAAAAAAGTACCCCACCTGATTCATTTCTTAGCAACATTCCCAGCCCTTTTCTATTTTGGTCCTCAAAAATTGCTCCATCAACATTTAACTTTAATACCCCGAGAGGAGTGTGCCAACTGCAGCTAGGAAGCTTTTTGTTTTGCCTATAATCTGTGACTTCTTTGAACTCCTGAGCCATGATCAGAGCTTGTTCAATTACTTGGTCAGGCTGCAAGTTTTTGTCTTCAAAGATCTTTTGATTTCTTCTATACCACATGCCCCAAGTTATTAGAAAGAATTTATCAAGATCTCTTTTTTTCTCCTTCTGCCATTTACTTCCATAGCAATTTGCATAAAGTCCTCCCTAGTGTCAATTTTCAATAAATCTTGAAAGTAATATTGCCATGACTGTCTGACTGATGGACAGTAACATAAAGCATGCCCCACATCTTCTTCCTTATCATTACACCAAACACATGGAGCTTCCTGTATTATATGTTTTTCTTTTAAGTTCATACAAGTTGGTTATCCCAAATAGGTTTTTTGGGGCATCATTAATTTTAACAATGGTTCATTTATGTACAAGGAGGAAAAACATTAAACTTTCTATCCCTCAACAAATAGTTGTTTTACATTTTCAAATTATCAAGTTGGTTGCAATGCGCAACCCAACTTAAAGATCTAACGATCAACACACATCATCTTTTTCGTTCATTAGTCAACTAAAATTAATTTGATAAAACTGGTACCATAAAAAGAAAATTAGGATGGGGCCATACACAAGGATGACGCGCAGTCCACCTTTTTTGAGATTAATTCGGCCTGTAGTTGTTGGAAATGGGCTTGGGCTTGTCAACAGAGCGTATACTGAACGGTAGACTTATCTTGGCCCAAGAAAAGATTGGTCAACTTTGTCAGATTTCAACGAGTAAATAATTCCTAAAGTCCATAGAAAAATCCATTTAGGAAATTTCACAAGCAAGGGTTGTGTAGAATCGTAGATTGAGATAGCTTCAAACTTTGATGCAATTACTAAAGATACAAAGATATCATGCTTTGATTAAAGTGATTGACAATACTTATCTAAATATGAGGGACCAAAAAGACCGGGAAGGAATGGCATATTGGGTACGTAGTAAGGAATGAATTCCTGTTGTCTCAAGTTTATCCTATCCAAAACCATATCCAAAAGAGAGAGAGAGAGAGAGAAGAAAAAAAGAAAAGAAGAAGGTGCCCTAATACTAGTCACAAGCAAGCATAAGCCTGAGCCATAGGATTCTTGTTTGCAGGTTTAAGCCCGTGACAAAATAGACATAGAGCAACTACTTTTTTCCCACAAGATTTTGGGCTTTAAATTCACCAGTACACTTGTCACCAAAATGCTTTACAATCTCAATCTCACAGTTACTTGATAGGAAAAAAGAAAAGAAAATATGCTTCTAGAAAAGCATGTGAAATGTGATTCCCCACCTTATATAAAGCATATTATATCATATTATATTAAAGTTGTGAGTTGTAGAAATGTCCATTCAGCTGTTTGTTCTCCCATTTTCAGAAAAGTGCCTCCCAATTTCAAGCCAGGTGATCATTGTGCTAAGGCTTCGGTATGCACCCCCCNNNCCCCCCCCCCCCCCCCCCCCCAAATTATCTATGCCTTCCATGACCTAGCTGATGTTGCACGCCAACTTTCACACCAATAACTATAGAATAATTGTTTATGATTTTATAAACTTGAAAGAATGGGTGAAAAGGAAAAATTAAAACTTAGTTAAGTTCGAGTCGCTTAGAAATATCTTGAGGTTGAATTCTTACAGATTTTGTAAAATGTATCTTTTCTCTTTTCTCTAACCTTGTAAAATGTATCCTTTTTTTCCCTTTCATAATGTGCTTTTATTAACAGATTTTAGTTTAACTACCATTAAGCTTTAACAGAGATGAAGAAGGGGAAATGTTAGAAGGGACAGAACCATAATGTTGATCAACTTGCAGTTGCTGAAACTCATGCTTTGTGGAAAGCAATGGATGTGTGCAGAGAACTCAGATTTGATAAGGTGCTTTTGGAGGGAGATGCTTAAGTGGTATTTAATGCTGTTAACAATACAAATGAAGATTTATCATACTATGGAAGTCTAATAGAAGGTATGAAGCAGTTATTGAAATATAGAACAGATTGGAAATTACAGTTCACTTACAGAACTTACAATGAGGCAGCTCATATTCTAACAAAGGAAAGTTTATTATTATAGTCTGAATTGGTTTGGATAGAAGAATTGTAGAGAGAGAGATGTTGTAATGACTAATACAAAGTGAGCAACGAATACAGTTTTATTTAAAAAAAAAAGCATTAATCTTTATCTGTTAAGTGCTTTCACAGATGTTAAATAAATTACCATTCATAGACTAATATGTTATAATTTTCAGAAATGGATATTTGTTTTTATTTTTTTACTATTTTCGCATTTAGAAAAAATAGAAACGGGCCTGACCTGGTCCCTGATGGCGTTAGATTTCCAGTCATCTTCTCCCGTTACGTTTATTTGCAAAAGACTATTGTTTTATATTATAAGCACTTGAAAATTGTATCGGCTAATAAGTAAATAGAAAAAGTAGGCACGCAGAGAAAGCGATTGAATCAGTATTTAAAAGGATTACACTTTCCGTTATAATTTAGAGATGCAACTAATACTTCTAGTTGTCTGGTTACACAGTTCAATCAGATGGGATGTTTTATTGAAAATTGAATAAAATATTATTATAATATTAATTTTATTTTAAGATTTGAAAAAATTGAAATATTTATTATATTTTATGTGAAAATTTAAAAAAATTGTAACAATTATATGAGATAAGATAATTTAATTTTGTATAACCAACCGATATACATGATTATGATCATGAAGTAGTTCACTCAATCATGATAAAATTGACAGTTTCTGTGGGATATGTGGAGGAAAATCCCTCTACCAAATAGACGCCTCATATCACATGGGTTTCAATTTAATTTTTTTTTTTTTCTAAAAGAAATTATTATTTGTGCTATTGATGCCAAATAGAAACTAAAGAACCATCTGTGCAATGCAATATAGCCTCAAAACAAATGGTCATTACAGAATTTGAGGTGTGCTCCAAATAATATAAACCGGGACATCGATAAATAACCAAACTGTTATGTATTTTGCTACCACAAAAAGAGAGGAAAACTAAAGCAGGGTCCCCCCACTCCCATTACACATTTTTGATAGCCCGGCCTCCCTTGCCCATCTCGACGTTAGGGTAATCATCATCGTTCACGAATTTGGACCAGTACCAGTGGGTCTTCCATACTCTGTTCATCTCTTCAATTGGGATGCCCTTTGTCTCCGGCAAGAAAAAGTAGACAAAAACGGTCATCACCATCACAAAGAAGGCGAAGAAGAGGAACAACCCGAACTTCATGTGGCACAGCATTGCTAAGAACGCTTGAGCTACTGCAAATGTGAATAACATGTTCACGCACACGTTCACACTCTGAGCTGCAGATCGGATTTCGAGTGGGAAGATTTCACTAGGCACCAACCATCCTAGAGGACCCCAAGACCATGCAAATCCCGCAACATAGATGCATATGAAAAGCACCACAACAACGGCATACCACTTGGGCAGATCCCCGGGATTCCCATCTACTCCAAATTTAGCACCAATAGCAGCTGTAACAACAGCCTGCAGACACATAGAAACCAGAATAAACATGGGTCGGAGAAGAGAAATATACACGAAACATCATAGTTTTGATGAAATAAGGATAAGCATTTCTTATTCTAGCAATGGAGATACCTGGCATATGAGCATTTGAGTCCCGCCCTCAAGGAAAAGGAACCTCCTTCCCCATTTATCAACACCATAAATGGACACCATGGTTGCACCAACATTAACAATTCCAGTAATCACCGCCGACATGAGGGAAGCATTGCTTCCAAAACCGATGGTGTTGAACAAAACAGGAGCATAGAACATGATCACATTGATCCCAGTTAGTTGCTGGAAGAAAGGAATCAGAATGGCCATAGAGAGGTGGGGTCTGTATTTTCTTTGTAACAAGTTTCTCCAGGGGTTTTCCACTAGCTGTGATGCTTCACTAGCAGCAACAAGATCACTGAACTCTTCCTCAACATCATCAACACCCCTAATTCTCTTAAGTTTCTCTTTGGCCTCGTCATGTTGGCCACGTTCAATCATGGAGTTGGGGGTATCAGGAAGGACCAATGATCCAACGGTGATAATGAGGGCAGGAACCATGGCCCCACCCAAGCTCAAGCGCCAACCCCAGCCACCCTTGATCTTGGCAAAGAAGTAATTCAACACATTGGCAAAAAGGATACCAATTGTGATTGATAATTGGAAGCCAATGTTCAGAGCTCCTCTGTACTTGTAAGGAGCCATCTCAGAAAGGTAGAGGGGCACCGACTGTAATTACCCAAAAAATAAACAAATTAACCTCCAAACTAACACCTTAATCAAGTAATTAACAGGTGATAATTAGGTGGAATGAACGAATGAACAAACATGTCGCCCTCAAGCAGGGGGGCCACCACATCGTTGTCAAGTTGTCATGCTTCTTGGAAAAACGCACAAATCCTAGTAACTTTTGAGATAGTCAAACAAGAAAACAAAAGCACATAAGTGCAGAATGTGTTTACTTTACCAGCTGAGCCGCTATGAAACACCAACTTTTTCTATATTCAACGCCGTGGAATTCTTGAGTAAACTATTTGCGGAGAAATAATGCACAGCAGTGAGGTCATTTGCAAAGAAAATATTGTGGCGTGTTATCACTTTTGGAGGAAGATAATAGTTAACAAAACAAAGTTCACACTTCCAGTTAATTGTTAGTCCAAAGTCTTCTCCCAACCACTTTTTTTGGGTTTCTGAGAGGGAAAAAATCATGTACATATTTTCTTTTCCATACTTTCCTGGATGCCAAACGGTGCTTTATGATTTATTTAAAAATATAAAAAGGAAAGAAAAAAGCTCGGAAAAAATGAGAATGGAGAAGAGAAGCAGAGACGAGTAGACGGCGTCCATGTCTCTGTAGCCAGAAAACAAACAATCAAACAAATGGGAGCTACTAGCCCATATCTGGATCAGAAACAACTTTAAACCAGAAATTCCTTTTTGTCATATTGTTCCAACCCATTGTCACATCCATTAAGTCCTTTTTTAGTTTTATCAGACTAAATAATAATCCTTTGCAAAATTATAGGACAAGATCTGAATTTTTTTTAAAATTAAATTTTCCCCAAACCAGAATAAATATAAAACACGAGACGCATTATTCAACCGATGTGATAAAATAAACCATTGTGTTTCATTCTGTTTTCAGACAAGATATTCTTTGTCCTCCCCCAACCCCAAAACTTTCATTTAACCAAAAACAAAAACACAGAACATCCAAAAACATACATAAAAGTATAGATCCAAATAAAAAATAAACAAGTTTACCCACCCAGAATATGATATCCCAGATCAAGAAAGGGAGACAAAAGCAAGTACCTGATTGGCAAACCCAATACCGAACCCGAGTAGAATACGGCCGACGATAAGCATCCAGACGGCTTTGGCAAAGCCATTGAGAATAGCTCCGGCGCAAAAGAGCACGCCTCCGAACAGCATGGACAACTTGCGTCCGAATTTACGTGTCACGGTGGACGCCACGATCGACGAAAGCAGAGCAGCCAAATACAGAGACGACGTGAACATGGTGAGCGTCTCGCTGTCGTATTGGCAGTACTGGTTGGTGGACTTATCCTCATTCTTCTTTCGGTACACCGACGGGAAGAACTTCTTCAAGAAAGGGTCCATGGACGTGACTCCACCTATTAAAATCCCAATAAAAAAACGCCATCAAAATATAATCATGATTTAAAGAAAAGAAACAGACTTTACAAATACTAATCAAACATTTTACTGGGATTTGGATTCTTTGAGGAGTTATTTACCCGAAATTCCAATATCATAACCGAAAATCAAACCCCCCATGGCTGCAACAATACATGTTACAGTCACAAAGGGAGTGAGGTTTCCCGGGTACGCCTTGCCGGGTACACCACCCGCAGGAACTCCACCGACAGCAGGCATTCTAGCTGTTTCTTTCTAATCTTTTTCACGTCAAAGGCACGAGGAAAAAGAAGATGAATACAAAGAAGGAACAACAACTAGATCTCTAAACGGTACTAATGAACAGAGAGGGGCATAAATCCAGAGGAACAAGATAGAGCTTTGAGACTGCTCCTGGCTACTGTATATATAGAGAAAGAGAGAGAGATTTATTCAACTTCTACTCCTCTCTCTTTTTTTTTTTTTTTTTTTTTGGGTGCATTTATTTTGGATAGATTTCCTTCTATTACGGCCTTACAATTACTTTAATTTAATTTTGGGGAATCGTCGGACTGTCAACTATAAGCTTATAAACATCCTTGGATTCAAATCAACCTTATTACTGACACCCTCTTATTTGTAGATAACGTTTCTTTTTTAACAGACGAATGTAGCCTCATCCTACTATTAATTTGTATGTAGGACCAACCATTCTACGGTTGGAAAGTTAATGGGAAAACTATGATTTTAAAAAAATAAATAAATAACGAGCAGTAACTACCGAGTAGCTACTATTCTCCCACATACGATTCTACAGTATTTATTAATGTTTAATTATCTATAAAAACTTTATATTTTTATGTATAGTTAAGAATTATTCTATTCATTGCCCTTACACTACAAACATATTAAAAAAAATAAAAGAATTAAAATAAATATGTGATATAGAAATGATAAGTAGAATTTTTTGTAAATCAATATCCTCTAAAATCAATTATATTATGTCTTTATCATTACTCAAAGATTATGTGCAGTGGTTGGGATGTAAAGTTTCCAAATTATCTTCTTAACAAAAACAGTGTGTAAAATCGCCATAACTCGGAATTTACACGTCAGAGATGACTTGGACGGATAACTAGAGCTAGGTATGCGATCCGTAAATGTCTGAGTCCGACAGCAAAATCTTTTTAGCTGGTTTACCCCCCAAAAAAATGGGTGTTTGGATAATGTTGGGTTCAGTAGAGGTTGTGGCACGTCGGATAAGCCTAAGCTAAGCTATTATGTGATTTGTTAAAGCGTAGAACGCGTGACTTAAGGAAAAAGGCATTTTATGGCAAAGTATTCCAACCATGTGATGAGAACGATCACATCTACGGAAGATACAGGTATACAATTGTTAGTACGACAATTTTTATTTATTTATTTTTGTTTCAGGACACAGTTGTGGTATTTTTGTTATGGGAAGGGTAAATTAGTCCAAGAAGTAGTGGTTTTGAAGGGGTGTCTATCTCGTTCCTGAACTCGCGGAAAACCGCGTGGAATGACGGGACACTGAAGTCTGAACTGTGTTTCTTTTTATGACAGCCGTACCTTTAAAATATTAAAATAATAACTTAACGTATACATAATAATCTATTTCCCAGTAAATATAATTTACAAGGACAAGATTGTCATACCATTTAATATCCGTATTTAGGCTTAATTAAGATATTGAATTGAGATGAAATGAGATATGTGGTTTTAGATAAAAGATAAAAATTAAATAAAATATTATTATTATTTTAGAATTTTAAAAATTTGAATTGGGATTTAAAAAAGTTTAATTATTTATTATACTTTATATAAAAATTTAAAAAAATTATAATAATGAGATGAGATGAATTAAGATGGAGTGATCTCATCTCCTAATCCAAACCAATACGGAGGCCGGGGGTATGCATAATAAGCATTCATCATCTAGTTATAATTTTCATTAATGAAAGAAGAAAAGAAAACTGAAACACTGAAAATGAAAAAGTTTCATTAGGATGGAAACGCGTCCCGATTAACAGTTAATGTGCTGCAAATTTCCAACCTTTCTAAAATATGTGGCTCCTTTCTCCTTCTAAATAGTCTCTAAGGACCCCCTATTTGGAAACCATCCATAATGTCAAGTTAGAGAGAGTGAGATTTTCCAACAAAACATCTCAAAATAATAACCACAATATAAACGAAGTGGAAAAAAAAAGGATTTTGAGACTGATTTTTTGGTCTTTATCCAAACTATACAAAGAGAGTATTGTCTTAAAAGACGTTTTGAAAGTAAGCAACCGTTGGAGGTGGTGCAAGCAGAAGCATTGTAGTTGAAAGTCTTGAGGTATTTGTTGGTGAGATCCTTAATCTCTTTCACAAGATCATCGATTAGGAAAAACAATTATCCAGATAAACTGATATCGGAAAAATAGATATGCAGTGGCAGAATAGCCAACTCATGCCTCTAGAGTGGTGCTTGAGGACCACGTGCCAGTGGAATGGAGGTGGGATCATGTCAATCTAAATGATCGGAGAGTGGGGAGTCTGCTAGTAAGGGGCGTGTAGCTGGCAGAGCTGTCAATGCGCGACGGCCCGTGAAGGCCACACGCGGAAACAAGCCGCGTGTGAGGGTTAGTGCCAACATTTTAAGCACAGTTCCGCTTCGTCTTAGTAGATCGGCGGGAGGGAAACGTCGTGGTAGGATGCGTGTTGACTGTTCATAGCCGAAGAGCTGTAGATTTGAGAAAATCCGAATCGGTAAAAAAACACTACCATATAAGCATATTCATATATAGGTAGCAGAAATGAAACTGAAAAGGAAAGCGATATGGAGAGGAAGGTGGAGCTGAGACTCACACATTCATTTCTGACGAAACTGAACGGAAAGATCGGTTTTTCCTATAGAGAAGTCAGAATTTCCCTCTCTAAAAAAACTTAATTTGGTGTGTACATAACCACCCATAATGTCTTGTTCTAATTCTCTAAATGTTATTATAAAATCTCTACACCACATATCATTCACATTATATAATTTAATTTATAAAATTGAAATATTAAAATTTATCTTTCATACCATATTATGTCATGTGCATGTGATTTGGTACAAAGACCTTAGAATAGAGTATGAGTAGTGCTATTTAAAAATCTTTACACCACATACCCTTCACATAACATTATTTGATTTGTAAGATTTAAAATTTAAAATTTATCTTAAAAAAATAATTAATTATGACACGTAGATTGTTTGTAGTATAAATTCCCTCAAATAGATTTATACTACAAACAATTCTCTTTGCATTTATCCTATAATTATATGGCTAATATGACTTAATTATCCTATAGTTACCTTATAATACGCTATAATTACCTTATAATACGCTACACATAATTATCTTATAATTTTGAGCGATAATACGGCTACATAACTTTAATACAATTAATGTTAAAATAATAATTTTTTCCCTTTAATTCAAACACGTGATATGACAATATTCAACAGCTCAAAAAGGAAAAAAAAAATGATTATGTTGTAATGTTTCAAGTGGTGAAACTTGCCATTTCTACTCTACTAAACTCTAAACAGCCTCCAAATGGTTTCAGATTATTCCGAATGTGAAATGATGGACGTGAGTACCCTTGAAACTTCAATGGGGGCGTTGTCATTGCTTAAACAAAAGCCAAAGAATTGGAGTGAAGAAAGAAAGTGAACTCAAACAAAGAAAGCTAAAAGAAAAAGCAAAAGAAGGGAATGGGGAATTTTTTTTACTAAGTCGAATTCCATCATGTTTCACTGTTCAGAACAAATTTCCTTTACGATTTCGTCACTTTAGAAGTTTATTAGGAAGCTTCGTTGAGGGTATTTTTTGGGTGTTAATTGGATATATCTTGCTTAGTTATTTTCTACTCTAATTCTGTTGGAATGTTGCCAACCTCAATTTTTAATGACAAATCATTCTATGCTAAAAATCAAAATATCATATTTTTATGTTTCAAATTATCTAATAATTATCCACTAAAGTGTTTGTTTTGTTTAGTAAAGAAATGATAATTGCAGTTATGAGCGTGCAAACGCCATGCAATCATTTTGAAAAAAATTAATAAATACTAGGACCCACACAAAAAAAATTATTTTTTTAATAATAAACCTCACCCTTTTTTAAAACAACTATACGCTTACGCACTCCAATAATATATGTAGCATAACTCCAATTCTAAAGAATTTTAAATACATTTTTCAATAAATTAATTTACTCTAACTAAAATATTATTATATATATGTTTCTCACGAGACATTTCTTCATGATTTATTTTGTTGCTAATATGCTCACATTAATACAACAACGACAACATTCATAAAATTAAGAATACATTATAAATTGAGTATTCAAAATAAGGCAACTATTTTATAAACTAGAAAAATGTGCAAAGATATGCAAAAACTCACAAAGGAAACAAAGGATGCATCAATTGTAGAGGTTCTTATCGATAGAGTTGTAACGATTTAAAGTGCATTTTAACAGAGGATTTAGACTGTAAAAATATATATAGTCAAAGAATAATGTTATATACAGTCGTAGAATGCATAAGCATCGTGTAATCTCTTTAAAAAAAAGTGTGGTCTACTATTAAAAAATTAATTTCTTTTCATATGAGACTCGTATTTATTCACTTTTTTAAAATGATTGTACAGTGTTTGCATACTCACGACTACTACTATAATTTCTCATAGTGTTAATCCTACTATACTAGCCAAAGACAAGAAGCAAAAAAGAACACGTGCACCATGATTCAAGCATATATCCTACCCTTACAAAATCAAGATGATGCTCCTCATGCCATATATAACTCACATTTCTTGTTGTACAGAATACATATATGCTGCGTGATTATATGTACCGAAAAAATCTACACAACCTCCTATTATTCACATAACTTTCACACACCACACTTTTTTTAATTTTAATTTTTTTTTCTTTTATAAAATATTTAATATATGAATAATGAATAGAAAAATTGAATTAATTTAAGAAAAATAAACTAAAAAAAAATTAAAAACAATATTAAAAAATTAAAAAATTTGAAAAAAAATATGGTGTGTGGAGGTTGGGAGGTTGTGTAGCGTTACTCATACATACCACCAGTGTTTTCCATTCTTTTGTAATTTTTATTTGGCAAATGATCATAAATAATTAATATAATTAAATTTGAACCCGGCCAGTACGCACAAAATAGTACTACTGGGTTCGATTATTACATTTTAAAAAAAAGTCTATTCAATTTTAAAAAAACCTAAAAGGAAATCATATTTCATTATAATATAAATTATAACGTAGACAATAATTACTTTTTTTGGCCAATTATTGATTCACATGACAATATGCTGCATATTCATGTATATATGTCAACTCAAATTTAAAAAACTTTCCGAGTTTTCACTAATCATGCGTATGATTTTGGTGTGTTTTGGTCGTCGTGGAAATCAAGCAAGCTGTCGATAAAGATATATGGGATATCATATGTTACAAGGAATGGGCAAAAACACATGACCCACGTACACACACAAGCTCTCTCTCTCTCTCTCTCTATGTATAATTACAGCAAGCCTTCGAATTCCCATTTGCGTAATAAGATTTTTTTTTAAAAAAATTTATTAATTTGTTTTATCTGTCTGATTTTTAAAGCCTCTTCATGAAAGGTCAATACTCACTTCTAAGTTCTCTAGTATTCATTAAATAGGTCAAATTTTGGATAAACCTTCTACCTAACTCCATGCATGCATGCATATTTCCGGTGTCATAGCGCGTAGATTGATGAGCATTGTTCCGGATAAGGCATGAGAGATATGTATTAGCTGCTTTTAAATTGCCTCAAGAAATTGGAGACATTGAATAATTTATATAATGTAATAGTCAACGCCCACAGAAAAGTTTCGTATAAGTCAAACTAACGTGAATGAGATAAGTAATTGAGTAGGCCATTCATTATTATTATTATTATTATTTTCCTTTCACATTTCTAGCTTGAAGTATGGTCGATATATAATAGGACGTTAGAACGCAGGGAATCGGTTGGCCAAGTCTGGAGCTGTGCCATCGAATATTGACTACATGATTATGATGATCATGTGTTGTCTGGTTGGCTTGCAATGTTGATCCTATGTTTTCGGCCACAATATTGTTGAGTCTCAAACTATTAATTCATACGTACTTAAGATGGTTATAAGTAGGATTAAATGATTAATTGGTTGGATCACATGGGAGTTCAGCTCAGGCGAGCATGTGATTTGACTCCTGATCAAATTGATCTCATTATGTAGGAACTCAACACTTGAGCATGTGATTAGATCACGTAGGAAATCAGCTCTTGAGCACGTAATCCGACCTTTTACTAGATTGATTAGATCATGTGGGAGCTCGATTTCCTACCAAGTGATATGACCACAGATTAAATTGATCGGATCACATGGGAGCTCGACTCCTATGCATGTAAAGCATACCTGATCACCATAAGTATCCTACTCCCGATCAAAGTGGTAAGATCAAATTGATCAGATCACGTGGTCTCTCAGCTTCTAAAGACAAGATTCGAGCTCTGATGAAATAGATCATATCACGTGGGAGATTGGCTATGGAGCATGTATCACGGTGGGGGGATCAAGTTACTTGGATCACATGGGAGCACCTCATGGGGTGAGCGACGTGATCTTGAACCCAGTGCAAACAACAAAGCCCGTCCCATTGAAGAGCAACAGTGCTAGCACTTAATTGAGCTAAAGTCCTCACATCCAAGGAAGGCTAGTGCTTGGAATCAGGGGCGAGCCAACAATGATCACACACTCGGTGTGTGAAAAAAATGGTCGAACCCACGGCGAGCAAGTAGCACTCGCATGAGAGAGTAACGAGTGATCAGACCCATGAGTGAGCACCATCGAGTGAGAAAGGAGTACTCATACCCGATGTGAGCACTGAGTGTCTACACCCAAGCGAGCATAGATAGTTCAAAACCTGGGAGAAGCAACAACAGTTCCTACACAAGGCAATCGAAAGTGCTCGTGCTTGAGGCAAGCATCGTGAAAGAGCATGAAGGTTTGGTTAGTGGCTTAGAGTGCTTGCCCCGTGGAGTGGTGAGAAAAAGTGTTAGAGAATAAAGCTTGGGTAGAAAAATGTAGATAGACCAAAAAATCAAGGTAGAAAGTGAAAATGTTGTAAGGTGGAAAAATGAAGGTAAGCAAGAAAATGAAGGTCGGCGGAAAATAAAGATTGGACGGAAAAATGAACCTAGGTGACCAAAAGAAATCACCCAAGAATGTACTCATCTCAAAGGTGAGCATTCAAAAAAATAATTGTAAATATCTCACACTCGGGGGGTGAGCCCTTTGTTCAGTGTGAGCAGTAGTCCTTGTATCCAAGAACACAAGTGAAGTACTCGCACTTTGTTTGGAGCAAAGACTGCTCCAGCCTTGAGGGGGACCAAAGATTGCTTGATCCTAACTGAGCAAAAGTGCTCACACTCCAAAGTGAGGACAGTCTGAAATTTCTATCGTTGCTCTCCATCTCTCCATCTTTGTAGTGGATCACGCCATTGTCGACAAACAAATATGACTCTAAAATTTTTCTAGAGAAGAAAAGGTTTGAAAGAGGAGTAGATAAAGAATGAAAGATCAAAAAACAAGAAGATGGTAGATGGAGAGTGGGGAGTTTGATTTGGATTGTCATCGGCTAGCTTGATTCAGACCAATATTGTTTCTGCCTAATTTAATTTGTTGTAGGGGTATTTTAGTCAATTTGGATATGTATAAGGGGCATTTTAGCCTAATCATGAGCTCTTGCAGGGGCATCTTGGTTGGATCAACAAAAGTAGCAAGGGTATTTCAGTCAACATAGGATCTGTAGAGGAACATTTTGGACTAACTCATTACATTAATTCTTTTGTGGTAGTTTTTAAACTCGCTCTTTTTTTTATAGGTAGATATTAAAAGTAGAGATTTTTTCTATTCAGTTCCTATCAAGTAGGACCTAAGTAGGGAGTGACGTATTTAATCCAATAGGTTAAGTGTAAAGGCAGTATTCAACATGAACTCAGGATGTTTGCTTTCCTAACGTGTCGAATCACTATTTGTTCTAAAAATTAAGATGATAGGAAGAATGAAATATAGTTATTAATTATATGTTTTTCCTTTACCCTTGTAATTATTGGCTGAGAATGAGTGTAAGTCATGTACAACGCACTCAACAGGGACGTTCCTTGAATATATAATCTGTTGCCTTATCTTATTCTTCCAAATTCGTGGTGGATATGCTTATAAAGATATATATAATGCCATGAATATCTATGAAAGGAGATAAGCATTGCCTAGTTAACTTTTTGTTCCTCCCTTCACATGATGATGTGGGGTTAATGTCACAAGTGCTACATATACATATATCTGTGAGAAAATTTAATTTACATCTAGAGCTAGTGCTCTAGCGGTGATCATGGGTTTCTCGGTATAATTTGCTACTTTTAATGGCCAAAGAACATTAATGTACGTACAAATAATATACATAAAATATCTAGCTTTTTTTTTTTCTTTTTCTTTTTTAAACCAAGCTTGCATACATATATATATATATATTAATTCAAAAAATACAAAAAATCTAAGGAGGGTCTTTTCCACTATCAATATACATAATACTATTAAGAATGCCAGATAATAAAATATCTAGCTTGTGCTCTGTTTGAAAACTCGAAAACCACGCATGCATGCTTATATATTATGAGTTAATCTATATACAATTCTTAAATAGGGACTATTCATACAAGTCAGTACAATTATATTTAAAATAAATTTAAAATTATAATAATATTATTTTTAAAATAATATATATTTTTTCTTTTATCCCTATCTGATACTACACATATAACCTTTTACTTAAAACTACAAATAAAATTTCTAATTAATATATACAACGAAATATTATTTAAAGGTCACATGCATGTTGTCTATATATTTTTGTCCATGTACGGGCTAGTTGGCTAGTTGTCATGCATGTTGTTGCTTTCTTATTGGGTACGAGAGTAGGAGTAGTTGACCAAGTTGAGTATTTTTAATATATTTTTGTTTTAATTTAAATTCCTTCTCTTTGTTTTTTGCACTGCAACACCAAATCATTAAAGATACCGTTGGATGTATATGTAGATTAAAAAAATGCATGAATATAATATATATCAATAAACAATTAATTCTTCCATCATTAGTAAGCCATGATCGTTATTTTAGGGTAATTTAAAACCATTAATATTTAACAGATTAATCATTGGCTTGCTGCATGCTTGGTGGTATATATAATCAACTTGTTTCTAGCTAATACAAGACAAAAGAAACGGGCAAAAGGGTGCTCGATCTAATTAGTTTATTTCCCAAAGCCAGCAACCAACAATTCTTTTTAATATATATATATATATATATATATATATATATATATATATATATATATATTTATAGGATATGTAACCGTTAACAATAATGTAATATTATTTAAATAAAAAATTTTATGTATAGTTATTTTTACGTATTTTTTTATATACATTTTGGTAATATGATTGACCAATATATAATATCATCAAAATATACAAAGAATACGAAAAAGTGATTATATATTCTCTTAACTGTTGATATATCAAAACCGATTTAACATATTTGACGATAGAATAATTTGAAAATAAAAAAGAATTCTATTTATCATTTGTTTTTAAAATTTTTTTGGTCATCCTCTCGTTTGGAAATTGATCAGATGGTCTGTAATTAACCTTACTCGTTTGGAAATAAGACATCAATCATCGATCGACCGGCAAATTAGCATGAATTTCAGAATTAGTACTTTCTTCAAAACTGTAGCTAGCATCCTATGTATGGCCCATATATCAAAGAGGGAATGGAGGACAACCTTAATTTCCACGAGAACTAATTAAATGGCTTGCAAATATTATATGATTTACTTTATAAATTATTTATAGGTTACAAAAAATCAATGTTATTGAGCTTTCTTAATTTCTAAATGCAGACAAATAAATCGATTTTGGCTCGGACACAACCAAAAACATATCATCTATGACGTCGATCTGTCACATATCAAAGGGGGAAGAAACGCCACTTGAAGTAGACGTATCAGTGAAAATTGATCAGTCTAAAATTCAGCAACAGACTTTTGACAGACGGATGCAACACGTACATGGGTTGACTATTGACTCTGGACATTACGATTTAACGACATGACGAACGAGGCGGGCATGCCAGGGAGTTTACTACACCAAGAAAAATACATGAAGGCATTATAAATGGCTGCCTTTTGGATAACTGAGGTTATGGCATGAGATGATGTGGGTTGATATATGAATAATAATATTTTATAATCAGATTTTAATATATTAAAATGTATGAAATTGATTGAGATATATTAATTTTTAATAAAAAGTTAAAAATATAATTGATCCGTTAATAATATATTGAGATAGATTTGAGATTCAAATATAGCCATAATTTTGGTCATTTATTGAAGTAGACCTCACCCATTTCAATTGGAAGCCTCGCTGGTCCAGCTGCCTGCCCAGCTAATATTGGCCGTAGAGTGGACTCCCAATTGCTTCTTGTCTACAAGCAAGTAGGTCCACTTCACGTTCAGATTTGGGATTATTCCGCGTATAAAAGATCTGACGAGTCACCATCGTTTATAACTTTGAGTTGGACCTTTTGACGTGATATCTTCTAGATTTCTGATTTCTCAATTAAATCATCAGTTTTTGAAGTAATTTTTTGTAATTCTATCCATGAACTAAGCAATTTATTGCATCCTAGTGAGGCTCCAGTACCCATAGCATGATAACTGCACGCATCTCTACAACTCTCCTCAAGACTGACACTGGGAATTTCTCCTATATATAAATATATATATATATATATATATATATATATATATGTACCAGATTTTATTCTTCACTCAGAGTCAGTACCCCAAACAAAGAAAAAATTTGAAAGAAAAGCACATATAGGGGGAAAGAGAACAGGTTACAAAGGTGACAAAGAAGACAGCGTAGAGACTTGAAATTAAATTAGTATTTGATGCAACCAAATTAAGCCATACATAGGGTCGAGAAGAAGACCTATCATCATCATCGTCGTCGTCGTCATCATCATCATTCCACGCAGTTGCCCGTTGTAGTGGTTGGTGGGTCTATTGAAAGCTGAATAAAACTAAAGCCAGCTCATTGTACTGTGGCCTCCAGTTTTCCATCTAAGTTCGAATTTAATAACTACTATCAGAAGTGTAGATGGGCCTTACTTAGATTCATTACTAACTCTGTTGGGCTTCTTCAGTGCAACCCATTTAGCCTGTATCTGTTTTTTGTTTTTCCTCTTGAAAATTCGTAATCTTCAGTATGGATGGATCATCATGGGCCTTACTTCGACTAAGATCGTTTTAAGTTTTTCATGCTGCTTTTTGATTAATTCTAAATTTCATGATTAGTATTTCATGCAAAAGATTGGGATCTGAGTTTTGATTCAAACTTTAAGGCCTAGAGAAGAAAAAAAATAAAATAAAAGCATAGAGTGAACACCACAATATTTATTGCTTTGAGTATTTTAGAGCAATATTAAATATTCAATAAATATACTAAACTCAATTTATGTGCATATCTATTTACTGAACTTATAATCATGAAATCCACTCAGATCATTAGTTTAGAGATTATAAGTTCATAATCATAGCCCATTCAATAGATCTACTAATTCTTTAATTCAAGTTAGGTAAGAGGAATTTTGAATTAAGAAATAGATTCTATAAGCTATAATAGCAATAATCGAGTTCGTTGATATGCTTGATAGAGTAGATGTTAACATACGTACAATCATACTCAACTCGATGGAATTGTTTGATCTTAAACTTAAAGGGATCTTCCAAGTGAGAGGTCATTTCTTGGTTTCATCCGGTCATTAATAACTTGGTTATTTTAGATAATAGTATATAGAAACATCGCTTATAAGGAGTCATATTGAAACCAAGAAATATAGACATTCCTACACCATCGACACCAGAATAAATGAAGTTTTACCAAAAAACTTGCTAGTAGAAAAAGAACTCCTAAAGATAAGATACATAAGGTGAAATAGAGAGAGAAATAAAAAAAATCTTTAGCATATAATCCTACATAATCTCAAATGTTATCAATTCGGGTACGTACTGTTACATATATAGATCATTTCTTTTGTTATCATAATTAAACAGTAGACATACAAATGTTTAAAATGTAAAATCATTATTTATCCCAAAACCTTAAACTGATGAGAAAATTTAGATTTAATTAATTGCATTATATTATTAATACTATCATCCTCACAAGTGGGCCAGATTTCCCCTCAACGAGTGAGCCAAACTCATAGTCTATTTAATTAAACATGATAGAATATAGAGTCAGAATTCAAACTCAAGACTTCTACTCTAATACTATATGAACTCACAACTTATTCCAAAATCTTAAACTGAAAAGAGATAGTCCCCAAGGCCCAACGTTATCTCTGAGACTCGGCCTTGTAACAACAATATTTTTCAGTTCTGTCTAGCGGAAGGGGAAAAAACTGATAAAAGTTTCCAATAGAGAGTGACTGAGTGGGAGGGAATCCGAATGTTGTGGTG
>QGSO01000165.1:1488473-1506613 GCA_011037825.1 Carya cathayensis | reverse complement strand
GGGGGGGTTGTGGGTCTCGGGTCCTCCTCAGCCGGGCGCTGACCCCAGAGAAAAGGAGTAAAGAAAGACAAACAGTTAACCAGTCACATGTAAGCATGGCACATCACAAGGTGTTGGGTGCCTTTCTATGAGGATCTTGGACAAAAGAAGATCATGAAAACAGGAAAGAGAAAAAATAGAACCGAAATTTATCTTATTTTACAAATCCACAGTACAAACAACTGATTTGGTTAAGAATTGAGGGTCCAATGAGAGATCCTCTCTAACGTATACTTAGTCTTAAGTAAGATAATAAAAAATCATAGTTCCTGAATTGTGCCTCAAAATGCCATAATATTCAAGTAGATAGATAGATGAGATGCAAAAATATATTAACAAAGTTGGCATATTGTCAGAAGGACAAAACATAATTCCATGTTAACAAATATAAAACTGCTATAACAAGGAGACAAGGCTGGCTAAACGACATGCAAATACAGCAGGAAACTTCATCCATCACTATCTATTTTTTGTTCATAATTATAGCTAGACTTAAGATTGATAGTCACCACTCACATGGCTATCAGTTTGTCATGTCCATCCCATGTGCACCCTCTTCAAAAATGCAAAAGATTCATGACCTTTCTACATCCAACTAACTTACATGTTATCATTTCTATTTCTTCTTTGCTACATAACAGCAATTGCATTCAACAATGCAATGAAACATATGTTATCGGAAACCTGTAACAGCAGCTTTTATTTGTTATCTACCTGCAGAGTTGCAGTTACAATCTTAACAAAAAGCTGTTCTAAACCTGTTTTTGCAAGAGGAAAACGTTTTTTGCGTGGAAGAAAGAAACATAGACAAAAAGGACAAAAAAAAAAAAAATAAGAAAAGAAAGAAAAATTTGGCAAGCACTTATGAAGATATATACCTATAAAGATTTAAAAGGAAAAAAAAAAAAGATAAAAAAATATTACATTCAAGAATGCCAGATTCCACTCAACATTAAGCGGAATCTGTTCGTGGACAGCTTCTTCACAAGTCTCTTAGCATCGGAAACGTCGGCTTGTGCGAGTTTCTCTAAGTTTTCCATATACCCAGAATTGACAATTTTTCTTTTCACACTATTGCAACTTGTTAATGAAATTAATATGGACAGCAGGAACCTTTTGCTACCTGAATGTTCTTCCTCTGAGTTAAGCAGTTGCAAGAGCAACCCAATATTCCGATCATCCTGCACGAACCTCTTTCGATTTTTAGGGAGCAAGACCATACCAGAGAGTGCCTCAGCTGACATTTCCCGAACTTCAAATGACTTTGCATTGAGAAATTTAACAAGCTCAGGCATAAACCCCGCATCACCCATTGCTTTCTTGGCCTCCTCTGATGTCTCACTTAACCTGAACGCCACCTTGAGTGCCAATTCCTGAACTGAAACATCCCCATATCGAATATAGTACATAAGCTGATCCACAAAACCATAATTCATCAAGCTTTTCACGGCACTCGCGGACGAGAAACACAAACTCTCAATTGCTCTCAATGCTATCTCCCGGCTTTTTAAGGAATAAGACCATTTAGGATCCACGACGCGTATTAATGTGCGAATGCCTCCATCTCTAATCACCATTTCCCTGATCAATTCATCTCCAAATGCTATAGTTTGAAGGAATTCAATTGCTATCATCTGCAAAGCTTCATCCTTAGACCTTGCAAGCTTGATAAACATCGAAATAGCACCTTCTTCAATCACAAACCGCTTTATTTCTTCAATTCCAATGAGATTTCTCAGTACCCCACAAGCAGGACCAACCAACTCTTTCTTGCAATCAACACCAGCACATATTTTCAGCAGCGCAGTCACTCCTCCGTGAGCCGAGACCGACCAAGAATTGTCCGAATTCTCGGTCAGTTTTTTCAAACACCTTACAGAACCCTCTTTCGCCAAATCACTACCACACTCCAAAACCCGAATCAACGGAGCGATTGCCCCCGCCCCGGTCAAAACCCCTTTATACGAATCGAACCCGGCGATCACCGAGACCACCTTGGTAGACTCTTCTTGAATCTCCGTATCTGGAGAATCAAGAAAATTTAGCAAAACGTTGACGACATCGTCCACTTCCAACATTACTTTCACATATTTCTCGTCCTCTGCCACAATCTCGTACAGATTAACCAAGGCTTGCCTTTTCATTCCCAAATCACCGACCTTCATTCTGGTCAACAAGTCTCTCACATAAAACCGCATGTCGTCTCTGCAAGCACCACGACCAGGCTTTGAAACAACCAAGGCATTACCATGAGTCAAAATACCGGCCGTATACATGTCCGATAGGTCCTTCACGTGCCGATCGAGCTTCGTGAGGATCACACTCAAGTCGCTTTGCATAAGAAGCTTGCCGCTATAAGAGAGATCCACGCAACGGCGTGCGAGGTCGTAGCACTCGTTAAGTGTGACTAATATCGCAGATGCTAAGCCTGAGACCGCTGTGTTTTGGCCGGAGTACTCGCAGTTCTCCGTGGCGATTAAACCCGAGTTGAGCTCCTCGAGCTTGTCCCGAATCGACTGCCATTTCGCTGCAAAGACTTTGACTGAATGGGACAATAATATCAACGACGACAAGATCTCAAGGGAAAGTCGGAGACTGGACATTCCGGCAGATGGTTCAGGCGAACTTTGGTCTGGTTTTTCTTCACCCATTTTGGTTCTCACTGGTTTTCGAGCAAACCCATTTCCTGATTCGGGTGCCGGAGACGAATGAGAACCCTGAAGATATTATCGTAGAATGGGAGATTGGGACTCTTGACTGCTTCTCTATCCATACTTATCCTTTGTCCTGCAGCTGGAAGTGAATTAGATCCCAGCACGAATTTACGGTACTGACCTTCTAGGTTGTGACTGATACTGACAGGTCAAAGAACGTGGTGCAGGGACAGTTCCGTCATAGCAAAGGTGAAAAGGTTGGGTCACTCTCTCGGGAGCTGGGGAGCAGGTTTTAAAAACGGGGAATAAATTAAAAGGTCAAAAAAAAAAAACCCGATGGCTCATACAAAACGACAAGAATAAATTAATAATGGGGATGTTAATATGGATTTATAAAGGAAGTACTTGACTATATTTTGGCAATATACAAAGAAAGTAGAAACTAGAAAAGCATGTAAATGATAATAATACAAGTGTGGTAAAAGCAAGCTTACCTTAATTTGGTTAATTATTATTTGATGATTTCATGATTTAGAGTGGAAGTTATAAGTTAGCTGTGACTATCATTATACATATGTGTAATTTCCTTTTCATAACAATACAATACTCTTATCATTTTCTTTGTATATCATTGATTTTAACCGTAAAAAAATTAAAAAAATGATTATTTATGATGAAAATAATTATTTAAGATGAGAATTGTCTAAATTTAATAAATAATAATAATAATTTTCATAACAAATAACTGATCATATATATAAGAGTTTTTCTTATAATGTTTTAGGCAGCATTTATGGAATTAATGTCGATCGTCTCATTTTGTTGTATGACTTCTTGTTAGGAATCCGGAGAGAGTACTTCTAACTGATTGATTTAATGCCACCCTACCTGCAGTTGAGGTAATTCATTAGACACAAAGAAAATGGGATCCCTTTAATTACTTGTGGATTAATGCCCCATGGAGAATGTGATTGAAGATGTGTGTTGGGATATTTAGGTTGGGTTGTCGGTCTGTTTCATTTGAATGAGAGAATTAAATTAGGCTGAACAATTGCTTTGACTGTGGCAAAAAACTTGATAACCTGATGGCATATGATCCAGTTTATTTAATTTGAAATATTTCTTTTACATTGATATAGAAGATGAGAAGAAAGAAACCGTAGATGGGTATGTTGATCATGTAACCTTAATAATTTGATGTATGCATAGAGAAAGTGATATATTGAGTTGATTTCACGAGAGGGAAATTGCTGAGTAATTTCGCGAAATAAGACCGGAAACTTAAGTTCATCAACTCAAACTACTTTCCTTTTCTTTATAACAGGTTAAAAAGCAATCGAGAAAATTAATGAGGGCCCGTTTCCACTATTGGGGTCGGAGAGAATATATAGAAGAAGGAAGTGCAAAAGGAAAAGCTAGCGCGCTTAGGAGAAAAAGGAGAAAAAAAAAAGTGCAAAAGAAGAAACAAAGGCTGTTAATATTGGAACCTTATTAATTAGCTAGAGCTAAGGAGGAAAAACCAGCACTTCTCATACAAAATATACATGCATGGACCTCTTGCTAATAAAGACACCGATGTGATTAGGTGAAAAGCAAGAGAGAGAGAGAGAGAGAGAGAGAGTAGCTTTCAGTACCTCTTTAGCATGGGGCATGACACAGTCCCCACCCAACCATGTGAAGCCCCTTAACCCTTAGTTGGGATGCCTTGAGAAGGCAGTCACCTTTTGAATGCTAAGTGGAGGTAAAATCTCCACACAAATGAAGAGAAAAAGTGTTCTTTTTCCAACTCTTTTTTCAAGTTTTGATAATGAGAGGACAGGAGCTAAACAAAAGCCAAAAAAAGCTGCCTCTCATGCTGTGTCAAAACAATGACAAAGGGAAAAGCATGCATGCTGCATGCACTTGTTCTGGGTCATGTATTGACCGTTAAGCTACATTGGTGTAATTCATTGTAGTTTTCGTCGAGTAAGTGTGGGGGCAAAAGCATCATGCATGCCTGCTAAAACCTTGGAAGATGACAAATGACACCTACTAGGCTACAAAAGAAATCCAATCACCCATTTAAAGGATCGATCCATATATGCCATTATTTAGACGTTGTCTAATTTAATTTTCTAGTCACGGATCCTGGTTTTATGTTGTCTACTGATCACAATGATTATGCTAATTTATAATATAAAGTGTTCAAAATTATTCAGTTTTAATTATGTCTAAAGTATTATATGGATATCAATATGTATTTTATATATATATATATATTATTCTTGCTCATGAAATTAAGATAATCAAGCAGCTAGCGCTAGGGAAAGTCAGCATCGAAGTATCCTTTTCAGCCATCCATCCATCCATCCATCAATCCATCCATATTCCTCTCTTGCAAAAGGTGGTGGCTAGATCACGAGAAAGTTATTATAACCATGACTTACGCTAATGGGTTTGAATTAATTGAAAGATGCTTTAATTAGATATACAGTGTACGTTGGAGATAGCCATCGTTGTATTAAAGCTCCAAGCTGAAACCAAATTACCAAAAAACGTCCTCACCGACTCTACGCTGTGTTGGGGTAAATGCTTATGGAGTTAGGTACAATGCCATTTCTACGCAAAAGCGAGAAAGCGATGGCCTACGAAAACTTTGAGTAGGGAAGAAGGGAAATTTGATATGTACTCGAGCATACATATATGGTTGTATATATAATACCTTAGCTTTGAAGAGAAAAGTACACGAGACAATATATATATATATATATATATATTTATATTGTGTTAATGATATTCTAGTACGTACTGATCCTCCAAAGAGGGCCAAGGTGCTAAAAGATATGCCTGCCAATATTAATGATGAAAAATTATATAAGACAAATCAGATATCTTGCTTCATGATCATTTGGTGTTGTCAATCCTTAATAGGAAACCGTTGTGTTTTCACGATCATGCCCACCATTTTGGGGTCGAAATGTTGTTGGATTCGGCATATTAATATTTACTTATTTATAATTACGACCGATCTTCATGATCATCTAGAGAAATTAGTCCACTGCATCCAGAACAATTTGGATCATGTATTTAGAAATATTTCCAAATATATATATATATATAAAATATACAAACATTTTATTTTAGTAATTCTATGAGGCTTATGATCAAGTACATATGCAAATTTTAATGACCTATAACTAAAAAGGTATTAAATTATGAAAAGTTATATGTGAAAGTCGGTGTGCAAAATATGGTATTTTCTTTTTGATATGACAAAACTGAGGATGTGCTTTGTACACATGTCGTTGTTTTATGTGCTCATATATATATATATATATATATATATATATATAGAAAGATAGATATATAGATAGAGATAAATATATGGATATTAGTGGTAGACAATAAAGAGTTGAACTTGGCTTTATCTAAACTCAAATAATCAGTTAACGAGATCAATTAGGAGAATATACAATTTTTGTATGTTGATTTTTCTACGTTGATGTGATGTGTTAAAAGAGCTCGTTCATCGTCGTTGAGTGGTTGATGTCGACTCTCCCAAAATAATTAAGCATGCATACAACTTTAATCCCCATCTTTGGGACCCTTAACATGCATTTGACCGAACTATTTATATATATATATATATATTCAATTAGCATTTAAATTAGTTTAATTTAATTTAAAACAGTTGTTATAGTACTTCTAGAAGCTGCTACATATCTTATTAGCAGCTAGTCAATGAGAAGAAAATGTGAAAGATCTGCCTGGTCAGTCCCAAAATCAAGAAGATTTTAAACTCCTTCCAAACACGATGCATCCAAGATTTTCATGCCTTCTCTGATTGCAGCGAACAAAACTTGGTTAATCAAAGTCTTTGTTTGTTTCATCCTCGTGATCACTAGTCATATTACAAAGATTTTCGAAAACTAGCAGCTCTGTTTCTTCAGCTGATATTGCAACTGTAGGTTTGAATCTGAGTGGGACAGCTCAACAACTTTAGCTTACACGTAGTTATAACAATGCATGAGACACTACTGTTAATGTCGGTTGGAACACAAAGACAGTTTCAGTTTGCACTGAATGATGATATCTAAAGATGCAAAAATAGACCTGCCACCAAACCTATAAGTCTAAACCCTTCTCAAGATTATCGGATCAACTTTTCTGAAGGCTTGAAGGATGAGAAATTTGTGAAGTAAAATCACGATGATGATGAGCAACAGTACTTGTGATATCTTACTGACCCCACAAATTTTCTCAATCAAGCACTAAAAACAAAGTATTTTTTGCTTCGACTAAGAAATATAAAACAAAATTCTCACCTACACCTTTCATCAGTTCTCGTCATTATTATCTAGTGAATTCTAAAATGATAATTCTTACATGGAGGTGTGGATAAACATTTAGAAGTGGATTGAGGGTGACCACCTTAAGTTCATCAATGCACGTCCTTTCTGTAAGAGATCAAGTAATGGACAGAAAAAATGTTTAATTTCATTGATATGTTGGTGGTGTTTAAATATATATACATTCACACGCGCGAGAGATTATACATAGCTAGCAGTCATATGAATACATTAACCTGTACTCAGCTGCACGTACAAATATTCTACAAAAGGAAACAATAATGTAACAGCAGATTTGATGCCAGTATGATCATCGTTTAAAAGTATCGAACATGAACTTTGAATGTGATGGCTTGAATCTTGGCTGGGAGATAAGTCATTGACTTCAGAATCACTATGGTTAACAGACCCCCGCAAGCTAATAGGGAGAGGCCGAACCATAAACTAGTCACAAAGGAAAGAAAATCTGGTAGTTGTTAAGCCCTTGTTAAAGACATCAGCAACTTGAGCAGTAGTTGCTATAATCTGAATTTCCTTGTTGAGTATCTTATCGCGTATGAAGTGGCAGTCCACTTCTTATGTAGTGGGAGCTTGAAAGATTGGATTAGAAGCAAGCGCTATCGCATCAAGCTGTTGTCACACCAAATGGTTGGAGCATTGAGCAAGGAAATATGCAGGTCTTGAAGTAACATTCTGATCTAGAAAAGTTCAACTGTAACCAAGGCTAATGAGCGATACTCAGCTCTGTGCTACTCCTTAAAACAACAGCTTGCTTTTTAGCACTCCAAGAGATAGGAGAGGTGCCAAGGAAGATTCACGAACCACTAGTTGACCTTCTATCATTAATAGAACCTGCCCAGTTAGAATCATAGTAGGCAGAGAGGGTGAGCGAGCCACCGGTGTGGTGTAGGCCATGTGTGATTGAACCCTTGAGATATTGGAGAACCCTTTTAAGTTGCTGTCCAATGTGTAGTGACTGGAGAGTGAAGAAGCTGACGCAATTGGTTGACTGAATAGACAATATCAGGTCTTCTTAAGGTGCAAAAAAGAAGGGCACCAACAAGTTTCCTATACTCAGTAGCATCAAATTGTGGCCCCACATTATGTTTTGGTAATTTTGAACCACAGAAACTCGAGAATTGCATGGTTTAGCTCCAATCATCTGTGCCCCAGAAAAAGATCTAGGATGTGTTTAGATTGATTCAAATGAAGTCCAGTGCGATTCCAGCTTCATGGCAAGTTGCAACCTACAATCCGAACTGAGGACAGGTTTTTGGGGGCTCCATGGTGCTCCTTCTCCATGTTGATGACATCATCTCAAGGGGTCTAGTGATCCTCTAGTACTCGACATCTTCATTGCAAAGGCATCATCCCAAGGGGTCTAGTGATCCTCTAGTACTCGACATCTTCATTGCCCTTTTGCACTCTTGATCAGTTTTCTACGAAGGACTTGGAGACTTTACATTCTATTTTGGGCATCGAGGTGAATTCTACTGATCGGGGTATAATGTTATCATAGTCCAAATATGAAATGGATATTCTTTCTTGAGCACATATGACCGATTGCAAACCTTGCTCTATTCATTTATCTCCCAAAACGAGCAAGTCAATCTCTATTACTCGTTATTCTGATCCAACTCACTACTGCAGCCTCGTGGGAGCCCTCCAATTAATACCTTATACTTAGGCCTCATTTGGATTCGGAAATAAGATGAAATGAGTTGAGATATATTTTTTTTTAGTAAATGGACAAAGGTCACCTGTCCATAAGTGACATTGCTCTAATTTTATTAAAAAAAAAACCGCACTTATGGCGGAAGAATGCCGTAGTAACAAGTCCAAGGTCACCATTGAGTGTTTAAAGAAACCTCAAGTGCCAAAAAAATCCCAAACCCAAAAAACAAAAACCCAACCCAACCAAATCACCGTCTAATATAGGGCATGCCAAGTTTTTCTAAATAAATTAATCCCCTAATCCAACCTTGAATGGAAGACGCGTCACAAAAATCTGAAGTTAAACCTTGGGTTCCCTGCTTTGTCAAGAAATTTGCCACCATATTAGCTTCTCTATAAATATGACGAAATTGAACATTAAGCTCACAAACCATGTTTTTCACTTCATCCCAAAAATCCCAAAGAAACCAATATTTGCACACCCTCGATGCTAACCAACCCACTATAATAGCAGAATCCGATTCTACCAAAACATCCCTCAATCTCAATTGTCTACATAACCAAAGTCCATCGAGAAGAACTCTACATTCAACAATAGTATTAATGGCATGACTATATGCATGTGCAAAACCCTCCAAGGACGTCACCATTTGCATCCTGAATAATACCCACACCCCCAGACTCACCTAGGTTGCCGAATAATATGAATTTAGACGATTTGTGAATAGTAATGAGATTATTGAGATGAGATAAGATGAAATGAGATGATTTTTAAAAATTTTGTGTATTTAAATTAGGAAGTGAGATGAGATGATTTTAACTTTTTAGATATTTGATAGATGTGGGTCCCACAAATTATTGTATAGTATTTGTAATGATTTTGTTTTATAATATTAATTTAGAAATTACCTACTCAAGGGATCTTGTGATCCTCTACTCAACATTTTCATTGCCCTTTTGCACTCTTGAGTTTTCTACGAAGGACTTGTAGCCTTTACATTATTTTTTGGGCATTGAGGTGAATTCTACTGATTGGGGTATGTTGAGGAATAAATCACAGATTGTTTGTGGATAAAGTCTTAAACATATTTATAAGCAATGAGCAAACTTCTCTCTTTGAACCGATTTAATGAGATATGTTGAGCCAATTAATTTTTTTATGGTATCAAAGCCTGCCACAGGACGAATAGGGGCTCACATTACTTACCCTATGACAAGGACAAAAAAAAATACTAGCCTACACGTGAGGGAGGGTGTTAAGGAATAAATCTCATATTACCTGTGGACAAGGTCTTGGACCTGTTTATAAAGTTGGAGCAAATGTCTCTTTTTGAACCAGTTTTATGAGATGAGTTAGATCTATGAATTTATTCAGGATATAATTTTATCATAGTCCAAATATGAAATGGATATTCTTTCTTAAGCATATATGACCGATTGCAAACCTTGCTCTATTCATTTATCTCCCAAAATGAGCAAGTCAATCTCTATTACTCGTTATTATGATCCAACTCACTATTGCAGCCTCGTGGGAGCCCTCCAATACCTTACACTTAACTCATCCTGTTCTTGCTTTTAGTGTCCATTATGTTTCTCGGTTCAATGCAACAACCCATTGGTGAGCAGTTCAAAATGGTCAAATGTATTCTTCATTATGTTCATGGGACTCTCACTTTAGGCTTACATCTTTATTCATGGAGCACTATGGACTTGTATGCCTTCTCTAATGCAGATTGGGCAGGTTGCCTTCTAACACGTTGCTCTATGACTAGCTATTGCACATTCCTGAGTAGTAATCTTGTCTCTTAGTGTGCTAAGAATTAACCAACTGTGTCTTGATCTAGCATTGAGGTTGAATATCGCACAATAGCTTACATCGCTGTTGAGCTTACTTGGCTCATCTTCTTACTGTGAGATCTTGGAGTTCCCATGCACTCTCCACCAACCCTCTACTATGACAATTTAAGTGCGCTCTGCATGAGTATTAATCTTGTACTTTCCCATAGGGGATAAAACCGAAGGTATTCCGCACCGATCCCTTGAAATGGTGTACATCTCGACCGAAACCTACCGGTGAAGGGAGAGATAACCTTTGACATCAGTCTCAGTGTAACTCCAGTTCGTTTGTCGGCTTCTTCGGTGGCAATGGAGGTGGCCCTGCATGCGATGATGCCACTATGAGAGAGAGAGAGAGAGAGAGAGAGAGAGAGAGGCATATAAATGAGAAGTGAGAAATGAGAGAAGAAGAAGGATGTGGATGTTTAAGCCAAACGACACCATTTCATTTATATATTTTTTTCAAACATTTAGTATCAAAACGACGTCGTTTCATTTAAGTGTCATATATGTATAATTTAAAAATATATATTTAAACTATCGATCGGTTCAACAGTCCAATCCAGTCTCAAATTGGGACCAAACTGGCCAATGGCCTTTTTGACAAAATTCAACTGCCGGCTGACCGGTTCTAAGCCAGTTTCAGCTGGTTCCAAGCTCCAATGGCCGGTGTAAGTCACTCTTGGTTAGTTTCCCATGCTCAAAGCCAACATATTGAACTTGATTACCATTATATTTGGGAGCATGTTGCTCTTGATCTCTTGCACACTCAACACGTTTCTTCTTCCTTCCACAGCTTTAGTTTTTTTTTTTTTTTTTTTTTTGGGGGGGGGGGGGGGGGGCATATAGTAATAGACCAATCTGATCGTGGCAGTTCAATGACAGCCACCACACAAATCTCCAGGATCTCCAAGATTGTAGAAGATTGTAATGAAGACCAACTTGATCAATCCCATTAATAGAGTTTCCTTGTTTATATATTTGTACTGTTTTAGACTAAATATTTGTATATGCAGCAGATCATTCGTAATTGATCGTAATTGCACAAAAGCATATTATAAATATAGGGAACTCTCACTCTCACGTTTAGCAATGTTATTCTCGAATACCATCCTTGTTATTTTTTGCTTTAGGAGTCATATGGGTTATTAATTGGTAGGCATTATAATTTGAGAATACCCTAGCATCTTTGAAAAGAAATGGTCTAGAGAAGGGTGGCCGACGGAAGTGGCTAAACCACCAGATTCCATGTTTTGGCCTCCAGTAGGGTAGCGAGAACTAGCTGACCCTCAAGGTGCCCATTTTCTGGCCACCACTAGGTTGCCAGATCTCTACAACGTATCTAGTGGTGGTTGAAAATATCCTCTACGAGGTGACCCGAGGCAACCCACTTGTGATACCCCATATTTAGTGATAAGGGTATATAAATCACACGTTGTTTGAGAAGAAAAATTCTTACTCTTTATTATGATCATGGTGCTCCAATTGTACCATTTAACTAATCTTTTTAAGATATAGTTTTGATGCGGCTCAGGCCTTTTTAACAATCAAGATTCTAACTTAAAAATGAACAACTTTCATGAACCACTAAATTAAGTGGTAGTATATTCCATACGTTGTTACTTGAGGTACGGTTCGATTCCCTGCTAAACTAATTCCTAACAGAGAAACAATTTTCCTAAACTTTTAAACAAAAAATTATAAAGAATTTAATTTTTTCTAATCCCAAAATAAAAATTATATTCTAACAATATTTTATTCAACTTTCAATTCTTATCTCGTTTTATCTCAACTCAATTCACTATCCAAAAGTTTAAGGTTTGATATTTACCCATGTGTTTAACACGGTATCACAACAAATTTATTTGTCATCTGTTCATAATTTTCTCTACAAAAATAAATGAGTAGGAAAAGTGAGGCGATCCTTATAGCCATTTTTAGTTGATTACTATGTCGGTTAAAATGTATTTTTTTTTTTAAAGAAATTTTTTAGAAATAAAGAGATCTCTAAAAGGTAAATTCATAAACTGATGTTGTTTAATATAATATGTTATATTGTAAAACTACTTTTATTAATTTAGATTCTTGAAACAAGTTTCTCAACGGATCTAGATTTTTCATGGCTTGATTTTAACTTTCTTAGGTGAGTCTTCAAATTGATTGTGGGTTTAAGAAATTTTATTCTCGCGGGTTCATATCAGTAAATCTAACGTATCATTTGTGAATTTACTTTTATAAAATCATTTTATGACCATGACACCTCATTCAAAAAATATTGGGCTCAACATTCATATACGGTAGCATCTATGAATTATACTCTAATATATGCTGTTTACTTCCATCTTGAACGAATTTGGAATTCATACAACGCAACTCTGAAACGCTAACGTAGGTATATATATTATATTAGAAAAATTCTATATACCATACTACCATCTCACTCATATCTCATTAAGTAAGATGTGATACATTTACCATAATTGAATAATCATTTATTGCATGCTCCTTTATTATTAAATGATGATAAATGCGCCACATCATATATAATGAGATGCAAGTGGGATGGTGATGTGGTATATAGCATTACTCATTATATTATGTTTGGAGTTTTGAGAACTATTATTAAAATTTAAATGAATGTGTACGTTGATTCAATGCTTATGCAACGATAATGTCTATACGGTGCTACGTAGTCCCCAAAGACATTTATCCAAACAGAGAGAGGTGTATAAATTGTAACCCTTCATACAGAACAATATACCAGAAGTTTAGTTCCTTTTTGTAAGGTTTTCTCCAAAGAGTTTTATAAAGTGCCTTCTACGGGGTGTAAGAAAATCTGTGAAAAGCTCGAGAAGAAGAGAAAGCTCGTGTTTGTTCTATTCCTCTCCCCCATTTTCCCCTCATTTTCCTGATGAAAATTTCTAAACAACTTACCTCTTTTATTCCTTTGTTTGTCCGGTTTACTACCTTGTGGTGATATACTCGTTGGAACATCTACCCAATAGATTTTGTATCAGTGCTTGGCGAAGCTAAGTATTTGGGCAGAAAGTTGAAAACAAAAGGAGAGAGAGTTCAAAGAAGAAATATGGCCACAGCACAAGCAGTGTAAACTATCTTTCCAAATGACAATTTAGGTACGAACTTGTCTCACTTCTAAGGGAAGATGTTAAAGAACAAAGAAAAGCTTTGGCACCCCTGACACGGGTGACTAATCATGTAGCTCAATTGTTGAACAAAAGTTTAGCTGCAAAATACGCTTAGTAGAATTGGACAAATTAAAACACTCTTACAGCAACTTGCGACGAGGGCTTATTTGTTTATTCAACAGAACAGATGAACTAATTAAATTTGGAACCAAAATTTTCTTACATTTTGAAATGAAAAGTAAGGTTAAAAAATAAAAAGGAAAGAAAGTAAACGCCACATTTTGCAATTGGAAACTCTTTAGTATGAGTTAGTTGCTTGCCTCATATCCGACTCGAGTCCCTCCCAAAAATAAAACGCCTTGTCCAGTCAGTTACCACCAACATCCTGTTGCGCCAGCTGACTTGCTTGCTGAAGGTTGACAAAAAGAAAGTATCAGGGGACCAATCAAGTGCCGATAAATTGAACTCTGATATAGTTTTTGATATTATGGTGTATCGTACCACAAAATATGGAGGGAAGAAGAATCAAGATTACCTTGCATAAACTGAGTACCAAAGCCACTGGCTGCTTTGTCCAATGGATACCCAATCCCCAGGCAGTTGTGCTGCTGTTTGCTCTCCTCCCAAAGGAGCAAACTGTCCAAGATGCTTGTACCTTTGAGACAGATCAGCCACATGGCAAAGGAGTCAGACACTCACTTTCTGGTTTTACATCTCCGAACTACCATTAGTACACTATGTTAAAGTTAAAAGAAAAACTCTATTTGCAAACCCTTTATCAACACACTCAATACACCATAATATGGAAGTCTTCCTCATCAACTAGCATAAAAAAGTAATGGTGTTTTTTTACTTTTTTCTCATACCTATAATTGGCACACTGACTTGTCAGTAGCATAGCTCAAGATAAAATACCTCTCAATCCTATAAAGATTCACCCGATAGATAGATGGTTTGAAATAGTAATTGAACTTTGTACCTGAAGGGACGAAAGCGATGGCGGCCTGTTCCCCTGAACCTGAGAGGACCCTCTGGATTTTTTTCACACTCTTCCATACGGTTAAAACAGTTCGCAAGGTAGGTACCTTGCTGAGCCGCAACCTGAATTGTCATTTCAGAAGCATACAACACACATAAGTTTATATGCCTCCAACATAATTAAAAGGACATGACTGTAGTAAAATAACATGGTACCTGAGCCGTGGCTGGAAGATTTTTCATCTGAGAATCCACTTGGGAAAGAGTGGATTTAAAGTCCTCAATACTCAGTTCGATGGATTCTTTTGCAACATCCCCTTTGGATTCCTTTACAAGATCAACTATATTGCTCATCTGCTTTTTCTTCAAATAAAGCTCCATTTGAGGGTATCTTTCACAGATGTCATCAATGACTTCTTGGAATTCTTTAACTGTAAGCGTTCCCGAATTGTCCTTGTCTGCCTTACTAAATATTGATGAAATATCTTCCTAAAAATCAAATTAACAATAAGAAAAGGAGAACATAATTAGTAACCATGCAGCTGCCTGAATGGGAAAGATGCATATTGGACTCACCATTACTACCCAACATTGGTGACTGCAATTTTTCAATTATTAACTGACTTATTGAAGCTGAGATTTAAAACACTCAGCCATTACTTACAGTGCAAATGTTGGATAGTGCCAGTGCCATATCAAGAGCAAAATTGGAAGGGACTGGGAACTGGCATTTGCCAGCAAGTAGGCTTAGGAAACTTGATAATAAAAAATGTCTGTGTTTCATGATTCTGTTTTGGCAGATGTTTTTTCTTTAAAATAGAGAAATAACTTACTTGTTCTCTACCAGACTACCTATAGTGAAGTTAGTCATGCGCACGCTATCAATCTTTTCTAGTAAGAATGAAAAAAAAATACAAATGGAACGAGATTGATGCCACATTTGCAGCACTAAGATTCTTGCCATAATAAGTTTGTATTAAACATTGACATCGTAAGGGGAAATATCTACCGATTTAAAATTTAATTTGTTGTGTGAATATGCAGTAGAAAAGTTAAAAAGTAGGGGTACCATGACTTTTCGCTGATTTATGGTGGCACAATCACCAAGTGCATATACACTGTCACATCCCTCAACTCGCAGCCATTCATCAGTTGCTAATACACGCCTATTACCCTGTTAAAGGAACTCACATTTGTTAATGGAAGCAATAAACATAAGTAAAAGGACCAATGCTGCAGATCCAATAGAAAAACCAGTAATCAATATAAAGCAGAACTTTAAAATTTTCAGAGGTGAAACATACCTGACCAATTTGCTTCATAAAATCCATAATGACAGGTCGAGTTCCAATGCCGGTTGACCAGACAGCCATTCCATATGGCAGGGAAGAAATTTCCCCAGTTTTCATTTCTTTAGTAGAGATTTCCTTTTCAGATACTTTTACAACCATTGATCCTGTCTTCACATCGATACCCTCTCTTTTGAACTTCCCTTCAGCAAAAGCTGTAATTCTTTTATCAAACCTGTAAAGGAATGAGAAAACTCAACTGACAAGATGCAACTCCCCACCAAGTCCTACATTCAATGGGTGTATTGACTTGCACATTAGCTCCCAACCAAATGGAACTTGGCTATATTATTATTACAAGGAGCTCCAATTGCAACCCTAATTAGTTTTTTTGGGAGTATAAGCCCAGGTATGTATTAGACTTTCCTTGGGCCAATGGAAAATGGTATCAGAGCCAACCGAGAAATACCATGTGGGCTGGAAAGTTAGTGAGACATAAGACCTTGGCAAGGACATTAGAGATTTGAGTGAGGGAGGTTCTAATGCCCCACTAAGTCGCACATTGGTTTTTAGTAGGTGGAGTTGGGCATTATAATAATTTCAAGCTCCATTCGTAATATTTACAAGTCTTTGTCTTTAAGCATAAGTCCATATATGACTTGCAAATGTAGAAGATGGTCAAACATCAACTTGGCTACAAAGAGAGATCTAGAGACTAGCTGTCTATAATTCCACTATTAACTAGCAGCCATATTTTGAGCATGATGACCGGTCTCCTTCCAAGATGCATGTTCATTGCAAATGTTTCAGGTTAACTTAAATTCATCACTAAAATGTTACACTCACCTTCTCCTTTTTCGAACTTCTATAACCTTCATGACATTGTATTCTCTTCACATTATACAAGTTCAGTAGTTTCTAGATTTAATTAGAGCTAGCACACAAACTTCACATAATCCCCTAATTTATCCTCATAATATGCAAGGAAAGGCTTCTGAAAAGCTTTGCCAATTAATGTTCTTGACTTTTTCTCCTTTTTATTCAAAATAGACTATCACACAAGCAATCTAAATTTTGCATACTCCTTAATTATTACAGTTCTATAGCTTACAGTAAATAGGTATATTTGCAATATTTTATACTATAATATAGAAAATAAATTATCTGAAGATCCTAGGGGCCCATTTGGATACAAATATCTTGGTATATTTGTGAATAGTAGTGAATTGGTTTGAGTTAAGATGTTTTATTGGATTTTGAGAAATGAGAGAGAAGAAGTCAAACAAAAATATTATAAAGTTCAAAATTTGTTTGAATATAATTTTTTAATATTATTTTTGTTTTGAAATTTGAAAAAGTAGTATTGTTTTGTGTTTTGTTTGGGAGTTTGGGAAAGTTGTAATGATGAGATGAAAAAGTTGAAGATTTGAAATTGAAAGTGTTTTGTGTTTGAGTGATGTTTGGGAAGAAAATATCTGAGAATACTTTAGAACAGTTGTGTTGCCAAACCAACCCTAAATCTACTTGGACTGGATTTCATTCTCGACTCAAGGACCTCTTTCAGACTAACCAAGTGAAAATTTTTTTTCAGGAATTATACATTCAATGCATGCTGCAAGTCATTATGAACATGGCCACCTATAGATGTTGACTCTAATGACGGTAAAAATTTCCATGTCTGACTCAGCAAAATTGAACTAGACAAACAACGTATTATTAGCTTAAGATGACAATGCACCATGAACAGTAAATAACGAGTTCCAGATAAATGACAAAGGCTTTAAAGTGGCACATCCTTACATATTGAGAATGTGGTCTCCAGCCTCAAGAAGTGTTATTTTGACTAGGCCTTTGACCCCAGGATATAGTTTCACTAAATCCTCATTGACAAAATCATGAAGCTCTGCAGAAAACTCCACTCCAGTTGGGCCACCACCAACAACAGCAAAATGAAGAATTCTCTTCCTCTCTTCATCACTTATGGTCGGCAGGCTTGCTTTTTCAAAGCAGTCGATAACCGCTCTTCTGATATTCTGAGCATCTTCAACTTCCTGCATTAAGATGTACAATTTTCTAAGATACAAGGAACAACAGGCAAGTCAAGAGTTCCTAAATAAATGAATCATTTCTCATCCTTTGCTTTTCCCTTTTCCTTTCTTCTTCTTCTTCTTCTTCTTTTTTTTTTTTTTTTTTTTT
>QGSO01000165.1:1063828-1488461 GCA_011037825.1 Carya cathayensis | reverse complement strand
GGGGGGGGGGAAGGGATATATCTGAAAAACGAATCAAAGATAAGAACATGCCAAACATAACCAAAACAAGGTTGTCAAGGGCATTACCTTCAAGAAATGGCAATTCTCTTCCACACCAGGAGTATTGAAAGTGTTAACACGGGCTCCAGTGGCTATTACAAGGTAGTCATAGTCCACAACAAATTCTTCTTTCCCATTCAAATTTTTTTTTTGAGAAGATCGACAATAGATTTTCTTGTTTTTTGCATCAATCTTGTAACACTCTGCTTCCCAGAACTGGACGTCAAAATTTTTCTGCTCGAGGAAAAAAAAAGGTAAACATTGTCCAATTACACACATCATCTTGTGATGACAAAACCTACTAGTATGTTGAAAAGGGTAACCATGCAGCAGCAAAAAGATACCAGCCATAAAACTTCAAATCCATATGATCACATAGTCTCATTGTAATAAATAATGGAAGTACATGTTCCACACCCCAAACTATCAAAATTAAAACATTACACCCTTCAACTACCACAAACTGAAAAATAGTACCCTCATCCCATTCTAACTCCTAAGATGGATAAGAAATAACAGATGTGATACAATCTCAAAAGGTCAGATCATGATGAGGGAACACATTGCAAGTTATTGATAATTTAAGGGGCCAATGTATCAGATTTGGTTGTTTAAGATGCAAACTGTAAACACATATTAGTTAATGGGTGGAATGTATATCTTCTCCCAATATATAATATTTTCCCAAAAATTACTGGATCAGTCAAGTTCCTTGCAAAAATCTATATCCAATGCTGATACTTTACTCGAGTCATTTTTTCCTGGTCTCATTTTCACTTGTCTTATTTCATATTATGGGTATCTCAAAGGTTGCTCAAGGATATATAAACTATTTTTTGAAAGTTCTCTTTTTGGCTTATTTCCTTCCCCTTCTCTTTGTACATGGTATAACACATGCAACTATATACAAACATGTTTATGCAGCTTGACATCATAAATATGTAGCCTGTACATAATCAGTATCAGGATAGCAGTTACAGAGAAAATTATTGATGTCGCCTTTGCAAACAGAAAGCATAAAATGACTAATTCATCAACAGAGACATTTAACCCACAGCAAGACGACCATCGCAAATTCACGACTTTCAAAGCATATGGGAAATTGTAAAGAATTTTATTTATTAAAAAGAACTGCATGCTATGTTACCAAAGCTAACTATATATTCTATGCGATTTACTTTTCATTACCTTTCGAACAATGTTGCGAATTGGCTCAACAATGCTGCGAGCTTCCACTGTACCACATGTCACACTTGGTAGCAGAGGGGTGAATGCAAAATAATTACGAGGTGATACCACTTGTACCTCATATGAGGAGTCCTTCAGATTCCTCAAGAAGCTCGTTCCAGCCCAACCAGTTCCAAGCACTACAACCTTTTTCTTGTACTCAGATTGAGAAGATGCAGCCGCATATGCCCCATTAGTTGGGTTTGCCTCAGCATAAGCCACCAGCCCCCCACCACTGAAACAAAAGGCAACAGACCCAAGCCAAACAACATGAAAAATCATAACACAAATTCCAATATCATGTTATAGCAGTTTAATTCAGAAATGAGCAATGGTACTATGTTCTGGAAAGAAATTAGAATTGGTGGAGAAACGATCATTTAACCTTTCAAAAAAAAAAAAAAAAACAGAGGTATCAGAAGGGATTTCAACAAAATATTCACAAAATATGTTATGTTGTTCACAATCTTGTAGCAGTCGAGACACTATTGTTCTATCAATTTTTTATCAACATAATTATCATTGTGAATAAAAAAGGGCAAATAACTTTAAAGAAAAAAGAAACAAGTGAAAGGGACCGTATTGATAAAAAAATAAAAAATAAATAAAATAAAAAAATTGTTGAATAACCAATACTGAGGTTTACTTGATTATGAAAAGGGACCATATCATAACTTCTATACGTGCATGTTTAGAGCATCCTTAAGACGGATCTATAGGAGATGATGCAGTAGTAAGAATGCAATATTTTAAGATCACCATGTCGGCAAAAGTCATATTCCTCTAACTTCAACTAGTAGATCTAATTCTCTAAAAGTTACCCGTCGAATCGCTTAAAAAATAAGAGAATCAGATTCCAAAAACTTCCAAAAGAATTTGGAACGCCGCAGAGTATATTGAGTTCATGATGAGAACGTTACCGATGGAATCATAGCTTCCTAAAACCACAATACAACTAAAACAATATAACCGCCAACAATTGTTGCCAGATCATCCATGTTCTTCACACTTTTACACGTTTGTATCGAGAAATAACTAACCGTTGGAACCAGAATCAAACGAAGCCATTTTCCAAAACATAACGCATATATAATCCAATACAGAACTAAAACGTACAAAGATTACAAGGATAAAGAAGATGAAATATGAAACAAAGAGAGAGGCAGAGTACCTGACGGTGAAGAGAACGAGAAGCTTAGAGAGCGAAGGATAGTCATGGAAAGCTGTTGAAACTCTCTCATAGAAAGTGAACGTCCGCATTTCTTGCCAAAGATCTGTAACAGGAAAGAAAAAGAAAGAATGCAAGAGAGAGGAATGGGAGGCAGTTTTAGAGAGAGAGAGAGAGAGAGAGAGGAGACCTGGCGGTACTTATTAAATATAATAGTTTAGTGTTTGGTAAGAAAGGAGTGAAACAGGGCCAAAACAAAAAAAAGATGGGAGGAGAAATCCGGAGAGGTGGGAGAGATCACGTACAGTCAAACTCAAGATGGACAGGTGGTTCCAGTTTTTTCCGGGAATTGCCTTTCTTGACTTGACGCGTAAGGCAATGGCGGCACGTGTTTTACCGAGGGGTGCTCCGAATTTGACACGTCTGGTTCCGTGGATACATTTGCAAGCAAATCTACATTCTCGCTGTAATAAATACGATATATAAAGCATCCAATAAAATTGGAGTACTACAAGTAAAAAATTATGGTAGCTATTAAATAATATCTTCTAGATTTTTTTGTCGATTTATAATGGTAGCAGCCGGATATATAAGCTAAGAAATTTTTTTAATGAATATTTTAAGATTAATAAAAGAGTAATGATATTTTTAATTGTGAGTACGTAAGTGTTGTATAATCACTTAAAAAATAAATAAATATTAAAAAAAATTAATTAATTTTTTAATAATAAATTTTACTATTATTTAAATTTATTATACGACATTTACACAATTCTTCATTAACGTTACTCTAATAAAAAAAATCCAAGTGGATCCTTTAAGGTTTTACAGCATGTTAAAATATTTTATTACCTTTTCCAAAAAGGAAAATATTTTATTACCATGTTCTCAACGTAAAGTCATTAACGAATCATCAATCAATCTTCTAACAAGCCTAATTTATAAGTAATTTATTTACGTTAAAGTAGTTGACTTTCCATACCCAATATTTTTAAACAAAGAGGTATTCAAATCGGGAATATAAAAAGAGGAGTATAACAAGACTTTTGCTGCAATCAACAGTACAACATATTAAAAAAAAAAAAAAAAAACCGACAGATGTCCTTTGGACTACACGTTAATGTTGTTTTTATTAATAATTTGGTGAGTTTTTTTCTCTATTAAACAAATATGGTTTCATAGCTGACAACCGGACCGTAACGTGTGATTCTACTTTCTACTTTTTAATTTCTCTCAAGTTAATAAAGACAATACTTTAATTCATTTTAGCCAAAAAACTCCAACTAAGGTTCGGGATTGTATCCGGTACGTATTGTTAAATTCTATTAGTGAGACAAACTCTCCATTCTCTCTAGAAAACAAGCCCAAGGAAACCGGTAGAGGGAGGTGGGAGCTTCGGCTCCTTCCTCCCTTCCCTCTCTCTTTTCCAGTTAGATTTAGGGTTGTTTTTCAGTTTGGTAATAAGAGCTATTGGCCGTGACTCTATTGAAATATATGGCCATTACCAGGCCTAGCTCCCGAGTCCCTAACCACTATTAATCATGTAGGTGGGCGGGGAGAATTTACACGAGCGTGGTGGAGGATTTCGGTTTAGTATGGCCTTGGTTTTGGTTCTCGGTTTCGTATGGCCAGGATCTCCAATGTCCCTGACTGGTTTGGAGTTAGCTCTCATATGTATAATATGAAGACATGTATGTTTGTTAGGTGCATGTGGGGATGAGCTGATGTTTGGAGTTAGTTGTCGAGAGAATGGTCTGCTAAGGGGACGATTATGGAGGAATTACGATGGGAGCGAGGTCAGCGTGGCTTGCTCTTGGAGGTGAGGTTTGCATGCAAGTTTGGGTTGCATTCCAGCAAGGTTGATGGATTCTGTTTCATCCATGGAAAACAGAAGTTTTTTTCGGTTTGCAGGTCAACGTGCGTGGGGGGATAAGGCGCCTTTTCTAGGGCAGAGCCCAGCCGTAGCTCATGGTGTTTCTCTTCATGGATGGTGGTCGGAGAAGGGGATTGGCGACAGTGGTTTTCCGTTTTATTTTCTGTTTTATGCTTTCTTTTCCTATCTTGTTTCGGCTTGTAGTTTGTTCCTTTGGTTTTTCTGCTAGTATGTAATAAGTGGATACGGAGGAGGTGAGGCCTTCCCGTTGGTTTTGTTTTGGTCAGTGAAGGTGAAGGTGTTCTGTCTGAATAAAGGGTTTTCGGTGAAGGTGTCCGTTACTTACTTGCTTCTCCGTTTGCTCTCTGATGGCTCGTCTGGAGGTGTCTGTTATCTGCTTGCTGGTTGTAGGAAGTGGCAGGACATAGGGCGGGTTGAGGCAGTTACGGGTGGTAGGAATAGTGGGGGACATAGTGGTGTTGACAGTGGTTGGTTTACGGAGTGGCTTTTGGTTATTGTTTGTGTCTGTTAGTTGGTTTTTCTTTTTCTTTTTGTTTGTTAGTTTAAAAGAGAATAATTTGAAATAGGCAATTCCCTTTCCTCTTGTGGAGGAGAATGGTAGTTTAGTCCCTATCCTTCTTTGGAGGATGAGGGTAAAAAATCCCCCTCCTCATTTGGAGGGTAGGGGTGTTATGAGTTGTTTTCTTGTAGACAAGTCGAGATAGATATCTCTGTTTCTACAGAGTCTCGCATCTCAGAAAGGGTTGTGTCTGTAGAGAGTTTTTTGAAATTTTTTAGACAATGTTCGGCACAATGAAAGTTGTGTGCGGGGGAGCGTATAACCGATGTGTAGTTGACTTGTAATCAGTGCTTGTACTTGATCTTATTGGTCACAGCTGTAACTTCCCTCATTCATGAATTGAATTGAAGTCTATTTCAAAAAAAGGTTCGGGATTGTATCTTAGGAGTATGGAATGTGGCGAAAGAGCTGTAACCCATGATAAATATTTGGGTTTGTCTTCATTTATTTGTTTATCAAAGAGACGTGTTTTCAACGATATCAAGGATAGAGTGTAGAAGAAACCATAAGGGTAGAAAGGTTGTAAATGGCAAGTTGGGACTAGTTAGGAGATTAAGGTTGGGTTTAAGTGTTAAGAAGTGTTGAGGTATATTATGAATAGTAATGAAAAAGTAGGTGAAAAATAATAATAGAATATTGAATAGTAATAAAAAGTAGGTAAAAAGTAATAATAAAATAATAAATAGTAGTGGAGTATGTTGAGAAGTGTTGAGGTAAAGATAATTAACCCAAATTTGTAAGGATCGTTGACTTCACGATGTATATTACCTTTTTAATGTTGGGGTGATTTGGCTTATGATGCAAGAGTGAATAAATTAATTGATATGGAAATACTTCGGTGGGATAAGGTAAAACTGTCTATAAATTTCTCTGTTAATGCCTAAAAATAGCACTACATGCTGAAATGGGAGAAAGATCCACTCCTGGCCCACTGAAGTTGTTCGAGCCTTGATCGGTCTTGTATAGAGCCTTAGCGGTGGTCTAGTGTGGCTGTATGAGATCGGTGTGTACATACATGACGGTGAGTAAATAAATATAGAGAAAATAAAGAAACGATATTCACATTGTTGTCAAGCAAAAGACTCATAGTTGAGAGTAATTCACAAACCATTGTTAGTATACGAGGCTATTCTCATTGGAATTAGGGGTTTGTCTATAGGATTTCAAACCATTCAATTTCGTTATACCCCTCGTGAAGTAAATTTTGAAACATATACATTGGCTAGATTTTGTATCCTAGATTTCTTTTCTTTTTCTTTATTTTTTTGGTAGAAGGAGGATGGAATCTCCAAACTTTATTGATAAATAAAACTCTCACTTAAGACAGAGGAATACCGACCAAACTAACAAACTAAACAATCAAACAACCAAAACCAAAAAAACAAATCAAACTTGGACCTACTAACAACGAATATATGATAAACCTGAACTTTCCAAATTCAACATGCCTTTTAATGCCAAATGGAGCTCATTGAAATCATAAAAATAAACACAAAATCCTTCCTCACCACGCCTTGCAAAAAAATCTGCCATCATATTACCTTCCCGATATTGATGAACTCTAGAGAAACTAATATCTAAAGAAACTTGAAGGAACTCATACAAAAAATCCCATAAATACCAAACCATGCATTTCTGAGTAATAACCCAATCTACCACCACCTTTGAGTCACATTCAATTTCTATATCAACAAAACTCAAATCCTTGCACAATTTCAGACCAACCAACAAAGCCCTCCATTCAGCTTCATTGTTTGTTCCTTGGCCAAAAGAACTAGAAAAACCGGCAACAAATCCACCTGCAGAGTCTCTAAAAACTCCACCTCCACCACAACTACCTGGATTGCCCCTACAGCTTCCATCAATATTCATCTTAACCTTCCCTACATTCAGCTTCCTGCAGTAAATAAGTTGTGGACATGAACGACATTCACATGACTTGGGAACGCTAACTCCCAAATCCTTCATCACAGCAAGGTCCCCAGCCAATCATTCATATGAAGAATTCATTTCCTGTACAATATTTATGAGATCAACTTTGACAACCAACCAAATTCCATCCACCGATTCCATAAAACCCTCCATACGAGCCTTACAACATTTGAGCCATAATCTCCATGTTATCACATGGAATTATACAGAGCAACCTCCCTCTATAAGTAGATTTTTTCGTAATTTGAAACCAAGCACCAACTCTCGACCACCATGAAGAATGTTGACTCGAAACCATGCCCACTGCAATCTCTACTCTAGTCCATATTCTTTCTGCAAATTCTCCCGAATTTAAAACATGATCCAGCGTTTATATGAAGCAAGATGAGTAGCAATTGCACTTGGATGCTAAACTAATTCCCACGATCTAAATATTTCCATCCACCAATAAACAATTATATCTAGCCTTACAAACATAAACTGACATCTTTTTTGGCAAAATTCCATGCCAAATCCAGTTCATACCCTGCTATAAGGGAGCTCTTATTCGAATAAGCTCTCATGCACTTTTCGAAGAAAAGTTTCCATCCTTATTCAGTATCCACATAGTGATTTCCTCCCCTTGTCTTCCCACTGCAATAGTCTAAACAATTTCAAACGCCTTCACCTCCTCAACCATCTCCACCAATAGTTCCATATCCCATTTATTGTTCACCCATAGATCCTTTATAGATAAATTCAACACAATAGGAGATATCGCACAAACATTCAAAGGGCCACTTGAAAGCCACCGATCATACCAAAATGACCCATCACCCTTTTGAACCATCAATCTAACATTTGCACATACGTCCAGTAGTACTAGCATAATAGACTTCCAAAAGTGACTCCTTGTAACATTGTTTATTGCTAAAGCCACATGCCCTTTCTTTACATATTTCACTTAGAAGAAATCAGTCCATAAATTTTCAGTGGATAACATACACCACACAAACTTCAGGTGAAGTGACTGCTGCACCTCTACTGAATTTCTCAAATTCAAACTACTTTTGAAGTTGGCTTGCACAAATGAAACCAGGATCTAAACTTCCTTTTTTTCTTACCATCAGAGCTTCCCCCAAAAAAGGAAGAAAGTATGGAATTAATCTTTTGATGTACAACTTTCGAACATTCAATACTACAAGAAAATGAATAGCCATACTAGATAGAACATGCCTCAGGAGAATAAGACGACCACCATTAGAAAGTAAAGACATCTTCCAATCTGCCACTTTATTACTAATGTTAGTCACCAAAGGTTCTAAGTCCCTAGCTGTAAGCCCTCCCACTACAATAGGTACTCCAAGATACATCATCGAGAAACTACCTTCCGCAAAACTAGATAACCTCTTTAAATTAGTCATTCTACCCGAGTTGATAAATTTGGAAAAATAGAGTGCATGTTTTTCCTTACTTATTGTCATCATCTCGACGCCTCGATTTCCACGTGTCCGTACGTGGGAGTTGGGGGCGTCACACTTATCAACTGGCCCGACCATCGCTCATATACACCCAAAACCTTAAGAAGGTTTCACAAGGATCTCATCTCCTCATTAATAAATACTAAAATATCATCCACATAAAAGGAGATGTGAAACCAAAGGGGTAGCTGAAGGATGAGAAAATCGACGAACCCTTCCTTCCTCGAAACTCTTTCTAAGCAAATGAGACAGATTCTCCTCCATAATGATAAAAAGATACGTGGACAAAGGATCGCCCTGCCTAAGCCCACAATTGGATTTAAAAAATCCTTTATAATTGCCATTCATCATAATCGAAAACCACTGGGAATCCACACAATTTTCCACCAAGGATCGAACACAAGGAGAGAAGCCAAAAGCATCCAAAACTTAAAAAATAAACTACCAATTTGCCTAATCATATTCTTTGAACATATAAATCTTCACCACCAAATTTCAACCAGCAGTTTTTTTTGTTAAAAAAATGGATCATCTCCTGAACCAATATAATATTTTCAAAACTACTAAGCCTAGGAATGAATGCACATTGTTCCTGCGAAATCATCAAAGGAAGAAAAAGAGTCAACCTGCATACCAAAATCTTGGAGAAAATTTTATAAGCCACCAAGCAAAGGCTTATAGGCTGAAAATTGTCAAAACTCGGCTTCTTCACCTTCGGAATAAGAACAGTACAAGAAATATAAAATCGAGGAAGATGACTTCTAGAAAAGAAATCCTTAGCTGCTTCCACCAACTCATCTTTCACAATGTCCTAACAACTCAAATAAAACCCCGAACCAAAACCGTCGGATCCGGAACTACTGTGCTTAGGAATGGACAATAAAGCGTCCTTCATCTCCATGTTTGTTGGCCCCTCACAAATAAAAGAGTTATCAGCATCTACTATGACCTTAGTGATTAAACTTGAAATATTAGCTGCTTCAATACAACTATCCTCTGAAAGAAAACCAATAATCAACCTGTTCCGGTGAGCTCAAGACAGTTTTGTATACCAGATTATTATGGCATTCCATTTCAGAAATTGTTAGGTAGCATGTTACACTTAATATGTCTATTTAATTGTACTTGTCTTATTGTAATGATTGAATATGAATGAAATTGTTTCAATTATAAATATATATAAATATATATATATTACGGCTTTGTTTGACAAACAAATACACCTCAGATTCTTTTCATAATTTTATTTCTAAATATACAAAATTCAAAAACATCTTCTTCTTCTTTTTCTAAGCAAGTTAACTTCATTAAACTAAAAACATGATACATGAGGAGGGGTTGAGGTTCCCCAACAAATGCCCCAAAGCAATAAATAACAATGCAAAGTGGTGGAAAAAGAAAAAAAAAATTATCTGGGACAAATTTCTTGAACCCTACCCATGTCCTATAAGAGGACGCCATTTTTGGAAAAGACAGAAATAAAGTGTTTGCAATAAAGCGAACAATGAAACCACCACTGGAGATGATGGAACCTCCGCTAGAGGTGGTGAAGGTGGCGGGTACACTGTCACATATTGTGTTGAGATGATTTTTGGAGAGGTCCACAATCCCTCTTACAAGATCACAGGTTAGGGAAAGTGGTAACATAGGGCAACAGTCGGAAACTGAGCCAAGTCGCCAGCGAAGGGCCAACACAGGCAGTGGCGAGCAAGACACGCGCCACCAGAGGAGATGGATGGATGAGTAGATCCGAAGGAGCTGAGGCCTCTGAAGCCAATACGGTCGCGCATGGCAGCCAAAGCAACTCCAAGATGCAGTTGCGCGTGGAAAATGCGCAAGGTAGCAGCCGCAAATTTTTCTTCGGCAAACAAGGAGATCGACGACCAGAAGGCTGAAACGGCGTCACATGATGGTCGGAGATTGCCGAAAATTAGGAGATTGGCGAGGGTTGGCGCTGAGGAAGGAAAACAACAAAAAAAAACTAGGGAAAAACTAAAAAACTTAAAAACGCCACTAGGGCTGACTAGGGGAGGAGGTGGTCGGAGTCTAAGCACCATATCCCCTCCTCCCGGTGAAGACGATAATAAAATGGGTCTAGGTATTTCAGAGAGAGAGCGAGCAGAAGAGAGAGAGAGAGAAGAGTTTCAGTGAGAGACAAGTCTCTAGATAAATTCAAAAACATCTTAATTCTTCGTTGAAGTCTTTTTTTAAAATCTCAAGATACTTTTAGCTTTTTCAGTTAAAATAATATTAAAAAAGTTACATACCATTTTGAAAATAAAAGTAGTAAAAATATTTATATATTGTATCCAAAAATGTGTCCAAGATAGAAATTAACCTTTCTTTTATTTTTTAATTGGAAATGGATTTCATTTCATTCATGAAATCCGAAATTATATCTGTGACTTATAAATATACGAAAATATCCAGATTACAAGTGAAACTAAGCAACTGTGAGGAGCTTCCTCACACACTGATTTCTTTGTAACAGACATTGTCTTAACTTCTATAAACTCTCTCGTGACAAACCTTTTGAGATATGAGACTCTGTAAAACAAATATTTCAATCCATATTTGTCTAAGAATATACCACTCTGTAAAAACAGACATCACCATCCCCTACCCCTAAAGGAGAATAGGGTATCCAACCCACATCCTCCAAAGTAGGAAAGGGAAAAACCATCCCCCATCCTCCTTTGGAGGAGAAGGAAACCATCCACCTAGTGGCGAAACCAGGAATTTTTCTGAGGGGGGGGGGGCAATTTTCTAATGTGCGACACATTAAAATTTAAAAATTTAAAAATCATAAATATATATATATATAATTAGATCTCGATAATTTGTAATATACACGTAAAAATAAAATTCTAAAAGTAAAATATCTTAATATATGTCTCAGGTTTTTGACGACAACGTTTCATAAATAATATTCATATATTATTATTTTAATAATGAAATATTTAGAATTTTTTTACTTTGTATAAACTATCAAGTGATTTTTTAGAGTGTCATTTTTCATTCTAATATATATGTAAGCTAGTTTATTAATTTTTATATAAATTCTAGATATTTTCATATCACATTAAGCATATAATATATAATAGAGACCTTCAATAAGATTTTTTTTTGCTCAATGAAGTCTAGATAAAACCTCTCAACTATTTTTCATATAGATCACAAATATTAAATGATTTTTTTTGTATTTTTACTTTGAATTTCAAATTAAGAAGCCTAATATTGTATAACAAAAAACTTTGGGATCCATATAATTAAGTTTATTATTTCTCCTAACTTAATTTTGATTTAATTTTGGTGAAACCATACTCTTGAAAATAAATAATATATAGGAATTATACAAAATTTTGAGACTATAGGAAAAAAATTGAAAAGACATTTCTAAGTATATTAAAATTTTATAGAATAAATAGAGATTATAAATTGTTTTGGGGGGACATTTTCTATATTTATAAAATTATGAATAAAAATTAAGGTATATTTTTATTTTTCAAAAAATTTTGAGGAGGCCATGATGTATGTGGTTCCACCACTACATCCACCATCCTTCAAAGAGTGAGCGGGTTCTCCTACTATGGACAAAATTTTAATAGCCTATTTATTTTATTATTACCTAACACTAACAACAAAACATAACAAAAATTACAGAACCATGAAAACACTAAAAAAAAACCACTAGAACTAAAAAAATACTGAGCAAGGAGGCTGTAGAGGTGTGTGAAGGACATGTACCGTACTAGGAGTGTACGGGACTGCCTATCCTAAAGCTACTGAAGTCGATAGCCCCAGAAATGCTGCAAGTAGCAACAACAGAACCCTTTTGTGAGGTGGCGCATGAAGGCCATACGCACACTTTGACTTCCGTGTGTGGGGCATGCGCCACTCCTTTTTACAAAACTTTCGGAAGTCTAGAAGATCGACAGCTTAGAAATCTCGCAGTGGGGAGCATGGTGGTCGGAGGCCATTGAAAAATATCAAAACACCACTTCTCTATGCTTTAAAAAAAAAACAAAAAAAAACACTGAAAATACCAACAGGAGGAAGAACACTAGCGGGGAGGATGGAAGGAGGGCTTCGGACGATGTTTTATTTGAGTGGGTTTCTAGATCTAGAGAGAAGCCTCTCTCTAGAAAGTAGAAGGCTTTTCCCCTATAGTTGAAATTAACCTCTCTTGAACTATAGAATCTTCTAGTTAAAACATATGATCACGTGTAAACCAAAAGGAATAAGATGTGGAAACGGCAGGAAGTTACGTTGGAAACATCATCACGTGTAACAACCTAATTAAAGGGAGGTTTGGACATTTGAGGCTGCCATAACGTTTGGAGAAAAGTAAGCAACTACTAGCAAGGGCATGCGACCTTGATTTTCGGAAGAAAGCTAGTCTGTTGGGTCTAGACTCGGGACAGCCTGGCATTGCCTCTTTCCTAAGACATTTTCCTCACGATCATGACGTGGCACTTGACTTCGACCACAATTAACATTGGCCTTACTTTCTAACAACTCATGCAAAACAACGCGAATAATATCTTCTTCTCGAGCCAAGATTAGCACATTATTTTCGTATAGGAAACGCGATGGTTGAAAAAGATGCAAAGCTGGAACAACATGTATTATGTAACGCGCCTTTTCTCCATACGGCTCTAACCGTACCAACCATTAAAGTCTAATTAAGCTTTTTTGTGATTCGGCTCCAACAAACTTCTTTTTTTCATTTTTGTTTGTCTTATAAAAATAATTTTTTTTGATTTTATTCTAAATAAAAATCTTTTAAATTCATAAATTGTAATGGATTCTTACGACATGTTAGATCTATTTTATAATTTATATTAAATCAATTTTAACCATTCAGTTTATACTTTTATTTTTATGAGATCTCTTTATAATTGTAAGATTTTTCTTATTTTAATAATTGTATCACTTGAGTATGGTTTTCATTTAGTGATTTTTTTACTAGATGTATCTTGTTAAGCAAATGTACTAGTGTTATTGCTCATGATTTTCGGATTCCCTTTTTTTCTAGTTAACAAATAGAGGACCTAGAAAATAAATGGTTGAAAAAATGGTTTATTTTAGTAGGTGGTTCTTTCTTTTGGGTTTCTTTATTGATTTTCTTTTCTAAAAAGGAAATTGATTACGTGCCTCTTGGATTACTTTACCATCTTAAAAAGAACGAACCTGCTAGTCTCTCTGTTTATGAGATGGAGATGAAGTTCACATTGATTCAAAAAGGCAAAAAGTCCCTTAAGCCCAAACTCTTTTTAGGCCTATATATTCTACTTTCATGTTTTCATTTTTTAAAAAGGTAAGTGGGTTGTGCAATAAGACTTGATTATATAAATAATCTTATCTAATTATTATATTATTTTTTAATTTTTACATAAAATATAATAAATAATTTAATTTTTTCAAATTTTAAAATCAAAATAATATTAAAAAAATTATATTCTAATAATATTTTATTCAATTTTCATATTATCTTATTCGTGTAACCAAACGAAACCTAAATAAAATGTTGAGTTTTCACCTAGGTTTCATTTTCATCCAACTTGAACGAAAAATATCCTTGCGTCTGTAACCTTTCTTCCTCACCTTGTTTCTTTTTCTCTTACTTTTTCAACCAATGTCCCTTCCCATCCCAATGTCTACATCTCTCTCTCATAACTATTACAAAAAGTCAAAAAGTATTTTTCAATGTTGACTTCACCGTGATGAGATTAATGCCAGCAATCGTAATGCACAAATTTTATTTCAAGGATGCTGAATCACCATTGGAATGGTGAGATTTTTTCCTATAAACAAGTTTAGATCAAAATACACGACTCACACCAGTTCTCTCTTCTCATTTCATGTTTTTGGTTTGTATCTTTCTCTCATTCTTCACGTTCTGGTAAGCCCCCTTTAGCCTATTCTCTATTATTAAAGTTTGTCAAGGACCTTGACTGAAGTAGGGAAGTCTACACGTGAAGAAGTGGAGATGAAATAACAGTGAAGTCTAAGTAAGAATTGAGTGACACGTTTTGGGAAGAAGGAAATGGTGCGTTTTATTTTACATTAAACACTGCATTTTGTGACTATGAGGCAACTTGTATACCTGTTGTCTCTACGGTCTTTTTAAAATTCTTTGCTTTTTGTTATGAGTTTGTTAAGCTGGCTTGTAAACACCAAGGGCAAATGGGACGCATAAGGGAGAAAAGGGCAATGTAGAGAGATTATCTTTCGAGCTTGTAACCAATGGAACTCTCTTTAGAGGAATAGTGCCTCGAACTATCCATTATCATTCCTTTGCTTTTCTAAGTTTATGAAATTATCATTTCTTCTCTTCATATTTCCTCTGCTATTCCATTTCTTATTGAGTCATGCAACAAGATCATAACAATTTGTATGATCCCGAAGACTAACGACACTCGTTTTAAACAACAATAAGAGTCCTTGCATCGGCATGTGGATACTCATGAGGAGTGTCTTCAGGAGATTCAGGACCGATTGAATCAGTTGACGAATATGATGTGAACCTTGGACTTTTGTGGAATATTGTTATCGAAAAATCAACAGGGTCAACATAAGGAAAGGAAAAACCAGTAGTTAGAAGAAAAAAGGGAAACAAAAGACACTCTCATTCCAAAGGCTCTTTAGGAAATTGCATAGGGCTTCAAGACCAACATCTACCTTTTAGGCAGTGTCGTCACCACTTTTCAAAAGGAGGCCGAAGTGTACTTGGTGGGGTTCTTCAAAGACACTAGCTTGTGCTCCGTACAAGACGGGTAAGGCTGATACATAGGCAAATGGAAGAACGATGTGATTTATGGCCAGGGTGTTCTAATTTTGGCTTGCCAAGTTCTTATATTGGAAAAATCCAAAAAAACTGCCAGTTGAAAAAGGAGAGCAAGGGACAGGTTCTATGCTGATTTTGTCATTGAGTCCAACAAGCAAGTGAAGGGTTGGCGATAGGAAAAGGAGCTCTGAAGGAACTTGGGATGATCATCATATTACTAATGCTCCTAATAAATAGAAATTTGAGGAAATGGATGAATGGAATCAAATGATACATAATTGGTGGAAACTGTCACACAGCCCCACCAATAGCTATGAATTGCCTAAGTTGGAACTGTCGAGAGCTTAGGAACCCTCAAACAATTAGAGATCTTCATCTCATGGTGAAGATAAGACCCCAACCTTTGTTTTCCTAATGGAAATAAAGTGTAGAATGAATAAGGTAGAGAAGATTAAGAAGAAGTTGAAGCTGGATAATAGCTTTATAGTGGATTGTAGAGGGCTTAGTGGGGGATTGCTTTCTTGTTGAAGGATGATATCGATGCCAACCTAGAGTCATACACTCAGAACCATATTTCTATTAGAGTTAAAAATGCAAATGATGGGAAGACATGGATACTTACTGGTTTCTATGGAAGCTCATAAACTGTTATGAGGCAGGAAAGTTGGCAGCTCCTCAGTGGGCTGAAACCTAAAAGAGAATTGGGGTAGCTATGTGTTGAGGATCTTAATGAGACTCTTAGCAACAGTGAGAAGTATATGGGAGGTTTGAGATCCTATAGTCAAATGGAGGCCTTTAGAATGACAGTGGAAGAATGTCCTTTGAGTGATTTGGGTTTTATTGGTAATTGATTTACCTCTTCGAATAACAAATAGGGAGAAGCTTTTACCAAATAAAGGCTAGATCAAGCCTTTAATAATAATAATAATGGGACTGAATTTTTCCCTAGAACTATGGTTTGTACATTACCTGCACAAAGTTCAGATCACTACCCAATTTTCATCTCTATGGAAACTACTCATAATGACATGATCAGTAACAAAAAACCCTTCAAATATGAAGTTAGCTGGGCAAAAAGAAATGAATGTTACAAACTTATTGAGGAAGAGTGGAGAAAGCAGAGGTTAGCAGAAAACAAGCACAGTTACACTACAAAAGGCCTTAAGAAATGTCAGTAGCAATTGTTGAGATGGATTAAACAGCAAGTTGGCAACTCAAAGAGAGAAATCCAAACAAAATTGGCACAAATTTCCAGTTTGCAGCTATCTAATAAAGGGGATATGAATAATAGAGTAAAGACATTACAATGGAAAGTTGACAAGCTATTGAAGAAGAGAATATGAAGTGGAAGCAACGTGCCAAATAGAGATGGCTGAAGGAATGAGACAGAAATACTAACTTTTTGTCATCAATGTGCATCTCAAAGGAGGAAGGTAAACCAAATAAAAGGCTTATTGATGAAAATGGCAATGAGGTCTCATCACCAGATGAAATCTGTCAGCAGTTCCAAGGATATTTTCAGGAGCTCTTCACAACTTCTGAACCAAACAACATTGAAGAATGCTTGGCAGCAGTGAAGATATGAATAAGGAGCTGCTTAAGCCTTATACTTCCCAGGATGTTGAAGAGGCCTTGTTTCAAATGAATGGCCTAAGCTCATCCAGTCTAAATGGCTTTCCAACAGAATTCTATCAGTAGCACTGGAGTACAGTGGGAGTGTAGGTAAGTGAAGCAATGTTATTTGTGCTGATTCTAAAGGTTGTATTGATGACATAAATAGCACATTTATTGCTCTTATTCCTAAGAAGAAGTCCCCCACTAGGGTGTTTGATTTCAAACCTCTTTCTCTTTGTAATGTCGTATACAAGCTTATTTCCAAAATCCTAACCAATAGATTGAAGAAGGTCTTACCAAGTATCATCTTTGAGAATCAATCAGTTTTTGTTCCTAGCAGACTCATTTATGACAATATTATTATTGCATTTGAGGCAATGCATACTATGAAGTGCAAAATGGCTGGGAAAGAAGAGTATATGGCTTTGAAGTTTGGCATAAGTAAGGCGTACAATAGAATTGAATGGAGGTTTCTTAGATCGTGCAGAATGGGTTTTGATACAAGACGGGTAGATTTGGTGATGAGCTGTATAGAATCAGTATTCTATTCTATATTGGTTAATGGGACCCCTCAAAGATCTTCCAAGCCATCAAAGGGTATTAGTCAATGTGATCCCCTAGCACCTTATCTATTTATTCTGTGTGCAGAGGCATTGAACACAATGATAAGAAAAGCATAAGAAAAAGGCTTAATTATTGGGGTTCCTTTTGCAAGAGGAAAAGTTAGACTCTCTCACCTATTTTTTTCAGATGATAGCATTTTGTTTTGCAATGCTAATTCAATTGAGTGGAGCAGACTTTTTAGTATTTTAAAAGTTTATGAAGAAGCCCCAGGACAAAGATTGAACCTAGAAAAGAGCTCGATCCAGTTCAGTAGAAACACAGCTCAAGAAACTCCAGATTTCATTCTAAGTATTGCTGGTATGAAATCAACAATGTTATATGAGAGCTACCTTGGATTGCCAACAGTGGTGGGAAGAGCAAGAGAAAATTCTTTTAGAAGTATTTTGGACAAAGTGAGAATGAGGATCAGTAGTCATAAGTTAAAACCATTATCTCAAGCTGGAAAGGAAATTTTCATTAAAGCAATGATGCAAGCTTTCCCAACATATAGCATGAGTGTCTTCAAGCTACCTAGCAAATTGCTAAGAAACATTAACAGTGTAATGCATAATTTTTGGTAGGGACAACAAGAGACTTGGAGGAAAATTCACTGGTTCTCATGGACTACAATGGGGAAGGCTAAATTAGCAGGACATATTGCGTTTAGAGATTTGGAGAGCTTCAATCTTGCTATGCTTGCTAAACAAGGTTGGAGACTGATTCAACACCCTTTATCTCTAGCATCTCAAGTCTTGAAAGCAAAGTAATTTCAAGGATCTTCCTTTCCGAATGCTAGACTGGAACAAAAAGCCTTCTTATATATAGAGGAGTATTCTGGTAGCCAAACATCTAATTGAAGCTGTAACCTACTCGAGAATAGGCACATGTGATAAAGTTAGTATCTAGAATGATAAATGGCTTCCAAAGCTCACATCATCCAAGGTTCAGAGTTCTGTTTTGATACTAGACAGTAGGGCCAAAGTCCAAGAGTTGACTGATGAAGGTGAAAAGAAATGGAGAACTGAGCTAGTGGAACAGATTTTTGAAAAGGAATAAGCAGAAATGATAGCACAGATTCCTCTTAGTTCCTCCAATAGCCCTGATAAATTAATTTGGAAAGGCACTTCAACTGGTCTTTTTACTGTTAAGAGTGCCTACCATATGCAAAAGGAGTTATGTTTGGTCGCAAAGGGCCAGGCCTCAAGCAGCAATAGTTTTAAAAGGGTGTGGTAGTTGATTTGGAATTTAAAGTCACTCTTGGAGATAAGGTCTTTCTTTGGAGAGCGTATCTAAAAGCCTTACCTACTTAAGCTAGCTTGTTTAAGAGAAAAATAGTAGAGCATCCAAAGTATCTCATCTGTTCTAATGAAGAAGAGAGTTGTTCATGCAATATAGGAGTATGAATCTGCTAAAGATGTTTGGTGTCAGTGTTCAAAAAGGCTCCAATTAAGTCATCTCTTTCACAGGAATTTGCTGGAACTAATAGAGGAAATGTCGAATTCTATGGAGACTAAACTGATGTAGGAGTTTGCAGTGGTAGCAATAAAGATTTGGTTGAGAATGAATGAACTCATTTTCAATAAAGAGTTCGACCATCCTAACAAAGTAGTGAGTGCTGTTCTGCAAACCTTGCAAATGCTACATGAAGTGGAGGAGCAGAAGAATGATAACTCAAAGCCAGGATGCAGTAATGATGCCATGTGGGAACCCCCTCCTTTGAATACTTATAAAATAAACTGGGATGCAGCTATAGATAAGACTCGCTCTAGAATTGGTATAGGGGTTGTGGTGAGTGACTATGAAGGAAGGGTTATTGAAACTATGAGAAAAAATAAGAGTCTTTTCCCAAATCCATTACTGGTTGAAGCTTATGGGGCATTGCAAGCAACAACTTTTGGCTTGGAATTAGGACTGAGAAAGGTTATAATTTAAGGTGACTCCCTTCAGATCATTAAGGCTATGAAGAATGATGATGATACATTTATTATAATGGAATGAGCACAAAAGCTTCTTTTCAATATATATATATATATATGGATGGAGTAAAGAGCTTTTGAAAGTCCCTTAGGCAGATCTTCAAACCCAAATATAAAATCAATATCTAAAGAAAAAAATGAAATGATTTGTGTAGTCCTAATATATGCAAGTCCCGCACAATCATTAAAAAAAATAAGTAAATCTGACACACATAAAAGAACTCGAGTTTTAATTGGCGGTCTTACTCTTTTTAAAAAGACATGCATAGAGTTTACATATCCTTAATTATGCTATACGTACCATTAATCGAAAAAAAAAAGTTCCAATTCTATTGTACATTATGTTCGCCTATTCCTTGCTTCTTGTCATTCATTTGTGATTTTTTATGAATGTGATATTGTATCACGTGAAAGCACAAGAAACCATGACCTAAATGTTAAAAATCCAATTGCCAATTATGATTTTGGTGGTTCTTGTAAAAGGATGTGATGTAGTGTCCCAAATTGTATTAGGTCGAACGATTGGAAAGTTTCACGTTGCAAATTCAAAGTAGTTGACGTATAAGCTTCAAAATTAGGATGTATTGGATTCTTGAAGTCATTATTTAGTCAATTTTAGAGTGAGCAAAAAAGGGATGAAGAAATAGTGAAGAGATTTAAATCAAATCATATGCTTGGAAGCAAATTTTTAAGGAGATTAAGAATATATGGATGTGATAGAAAATATTTATGTTATTTATTTCTCTCTGTTTTTTTATTTTTATAAAAGACTGAACTCATTACTTTTAAGATAACAAAGAGAGAATACATGGAGGAACAACCTCCAATTGAATGACCTCTTCAGTGAGGAGTAGAGCATTTTTAGCTAATACATGAGCTACATTGTTTGAAGTCTAGGGACATGCATGATTGACCAGTGAGGCACCTTTCCTACAAGTTGTTTCACAACTTTGATCAGCAACCCAGCTGAGGACCAATTCTCTTGATTGCTTTTAACTGCATTGACAACTGTTAAAGCATTCTCTTCAAATTGCATTTTTGTCAACCCCAGCTTGATACACAACAATGTGGCTTTAAGGATAGCAAGTGTAGTGTTTCACCTAGCTGAGAATCTAGGAAAAAGTCACGAACTGATCTTAGAGTAGCCATTACTATGCCTTCCCAGTTCCTATCTACAACACCTGTTTAAACCTTGTAATGGATTTTGTTGATGGCAACATCCCAATTAATCTTGTAAGTATCCTGTGGAGGGGTTGTCCAATGGTGAATAGTGATAATATCATTCGATGGCAGACTTTTGACTATCTGATTTGAGGCTTTGAAATATTCAAGTGTTTGGTGAGCTTGTGAGACCAGAGTGAGAGGCGGGATAAAGACCTCTTCAAAGATAAATTTGTTCCTTCTCGTCCATAGATGGTTGGCTATAACTACAAACTCTTCTAAATTCTCACATTGCAACGATGAGAAGAATTGTCTTAGGAGTTCCAAGAAGGAGATTTCCTCAACAAAACATTTTTGTAGTTTTCTCGAGCATGAGCGCCACACATATTGGGTTGACCTGCAATTCCATAGGATATAAGCAACTGATTCTGGCTCCACACAACAAATGGGGCAATTAGAAAGATCCACAACTTTTCTTTTAAACAAGTTCAATTTGGTGGGGAGAGCCTCATGACTAGCTCTCTAGAGGAAGACTTTAATAGCATTGGGGACCTTTAGCTTCCATATTTTTGACCAGAAGTTAACTAAGGCAGTGCTACTCGAAGGTTGGCCCTCAGTGCTATCCATAAGTTCCACTTGAAGGTGATGGGCACTTCTACCTGAAAATTTTCCATAAGTAGTACATCTCCATGCTAGCTTATCTAAGTTCTCAATTAAACTAAAGGGCATTCTACTAATGAGCTCACAATCAGATTCAGAGAAAAGATCCTTTAATAGAGGGAGGTTACAATGTTGTGAATTAGGGTCAATTAGTTCCTTAACCAAAGCATCTTCTTCCAACAGCCTCATTGGGGTTTGGATTCTGAAAGAATATGCCTTGGGAATCCATTTGTGTTTCCAAATCTTGACTGATTCACCATTGCCTAGATCAAACCTTCATTCAATAGTTGCTTTGCTACCAAGATACTCTTCCACATAAAGGAGCAATTGTGACTAACTTTAGCATTGAGATAATCAGAGTAAGGGAAATATTTGGCCTTCAAAACCCTTGCTGCCAATGACTGAGGGTGCTGAATTAATCTCCATCCCTGCTTGGCTAATAAAGTCAAATTGAAATTTTCAAAATCTCTAAAGCCCAGACCACCTGCACTCTTATCTTTCCCAAGTTGCTGCCACCTAACCAACCAATTTTTTATTTGTCATCTCTTAGTCCCCATCAGAAATTTTGCATTACTCTATTAATCTCCTTCGCCAATGTCTTTGGGGCTTTAAACAAACCCATGCTATAAGTAGGAATTGCTTGGATGATAGACTTGAGGAGGATTTCTTTCCCTCCTTATGACAAGAACTTCATTTTTCAATTGTTCACCTTGCCTCTTATCTTGTCAAGAATGGAATTAAAAGCCTTTAACTTATATCTACCCACATAAGAGGGTAATCCTAAGTAGTTCTCATAAGACTTTGATGCCCTCACTCCAATGGCAGCCAAGATTATATCTTTCACTTCTAGTCTGGTGTTGTTGCTAAAGAAAATAGAGGTTTTCTCTCTATTTAGTCTCTGACCTAAAGCTTATTCATAAGTGTCAAGGAGCTTGTATAGGCTACTCGAGTTAGCTTTGCAGAAAAGGAGGCTGTCATCTATAGAAAAACAAAATGGTTAATACTAAAGGAGCCTTGGGCCATTAGGATTCCTGATAGAAATTCAGGATTGAACTAAGAACTTATTCACAAAGAATAAGGAGGTTAAGGGAGAGGGGGTGCCCTTGTCTGATTCCTCTAGAGGGTTGGAACCTTCTTTGGGAGTTCCCATTTATGAGGATGGCACAATTGATTGTGGAAACACACTGCATGATAAGTGATATCCACCTTCTGTCAAAACCCATCTGCTGCATGACACCTTCCAAAAAGTTCCACTCCACTCGATCATATGCCATACTCATTTCCAGTTTCAGAGCCATAAAGCCTTCTTTCCTACCTTGCATTCTAGTCTTCATGGTGTGTAAAACCTCATATGTCATGATGATATTATCAAAGATGAGTCTGCCTGGGATGAAGGCACTTTGTGTTAGGGAAATGATCACAGGGAGAATCAGCTTCAGTCTGTTGGCAAGGACTTTTGTAATAACTTTATAAGACACATTACATAGGCTTATAAGGTGATAATCAAAGACCAGCTTTGGATTTTGTTTCTTGGGAATGAGGATAATGTATGTTTCATTCAACACCGCAAATCCAGTCCTAGAGTTCAGTAGATCCTTCACTGCTACCACTATATCATGTCCAACAGTATCCCAATGGTCTTGGTAGAAGTCTGTTGGGAAGCTACTAGGTCCTAAGGAGGTAAGGGGGTTCATCTCAACGATTGCTTTTTTTTTTTTTTTATCTCTTTAATAGTGAATTCATTGAGCAACTGAGAGTTCATCTCAATAGTCTTATTTTTCCCATATGAGCTATGCTATCTCTGATGCCTTGGGGTTGTGAAGTGGTAAAGAGGTCCATGTAGAAAGCTTGAAATAGTTCATTGACTTCCTTTTGTTGATTTTCATGAACACCATCTTCATTAGAGATACTAAATATTTGACTTCTTTTTTTGGTTTGCACACAAGTGAAAAATTTCAATGTTTCTGTCTCCATCTTTTAACCACCTTTGTTTTGCTCTTTAGCGCCATTTAAGATCCTCAACTTCTAGAAGATTATCTACTTCTTTCTGCAACTCTTTAACAGTCTTAGAGAGTCCTCCTTGATTCAACTTTTGCAACTCCTTAATCTTCTCCCTCATATCAGTAATAACCTTTCTTATATCACCATGGAGGGATTTACTCCATCTGACAAAGTGCTCTTCACATCTCACCAAACTTTTTTTAATGAAATTAGAGCTACTAGGACAGTTGGGGGTACTGGTCCAAGCTTGCTTAATGATGTGAGAACATTTTTCCTTCCTTGACTAGCTAGCCTCATATCTAAACACTCACTTTTTGGAGCTACAAGCACTAAGAGAATTGGCACAAGAGATAAGCAAGGGGCTATGGTTAGAGTATTGGACTAGGAGTACATGAATATCAGTGTGTCCATGTAGAGAACTGTAGGATCTATTCCCAACCACTCTATCCAACATTTCCTTGGTGAATTCTCTACCTTCTCTACCATTACACCATGTAAATTTCAAGCCCTCAAAGCCCAGGTTACTCAAGCCATAGTCCTCTAAAGCTTCCCTGAAAACTTCCATCTGTCTATGTGATCTGAGAGCAGCACCAACTTTTTCATCTTGAGACATGATCTCATTGAAGTCCCCCATACACAGCCAAGGGAATTGGTCATTGGGTTTAATGTGCCTCAATAGATTCCAACTTTTCACCTCTTAGCAACCAAAGGGTTCCCATAAAACCCAATCAACCCATTTATGGTTCGACTCTTTAACATGTATGTTCAAAGAGATATGACTCTGAGAGTAGGTGAGTAATTCTACATTAATCTCATATGTTCATAGCACTGCAAAGCCACCGCTTCTCCCAACACTGTCCACCACAAAGTTATGTTCAAACTTCAATTTATTACAAATGACTTCTACTTTAGAGCACCTGCATTTGGTCTCAATGAGGAAGACCACACTGGGAAACTTCTCTTTCACCAATAGGTGAAGTTCATGAATTGTCTGAGTGTTCCCAAACCCTCAATAGTTCCAGCATAGTAAATTCATTTAGTTTGGCAAGGCTGCATAGCAGCCTCTATCAATCCATTATTGTTAACCTTCCCAGCTAACCTTCATTTTTTAGTTTTCATAGAGGACCCCATGTGTTCCCCTATGTCCACGAGGGCTCTCTTTTTTAAACATTTTAAGAGAGGCTTAACACTCTCATGTGGCTTCAGACCCCTTGCTCTTCTCTTCCATCCAGATAGGGTTTTGGTGCTATCTCTATATATGGAAATGTTCAAAGATGAATACGTGGCAGGGCTTACCTAGTTGCTATCTGATGTGGACTTCTCCAGGGCTACTGATAGAGTGAACTTAGGGGTCTTTAGCTATTCTCCCACATTTAAGGGAGAGTCTTCTCCCTCTTTTTCTCTCGAGGAGGTAAAGGAGATGTTTGCCTTTTTAGGAAGGTCCCTGCTGTGTTAGGTCCACTTGCATGCCATCTGACAAAGCCTCCTCCTGCTCTATAATAGGTTCTGTCAACTTTGTTTGCACCATGTTACCAAGGTTCTACATGCCTACATTAGTGCTAGTAGCTGCCAAAGTCTCCTTTCATTTTCTAGAAAGATTAGCCTGCTCTCCCTGAGAGCCTCCTGTTTGAGTTCCCCCGGTGGTGTCAGCTGGCCGAGCTTCCTCCGTGACATGTTTGAAAATATTGGTTTTGGATGGTGGACTGACCCATAGCCATGGACCATACTGGTCTTGCAAACTATCCACCATGTTCCTCTAATCACCCTTCTTCTGGCATCTTTGGCTCGAGTGTTTGATAAGGCTACAATGAAAACAAAAGTTGGGTAATCTCTCATATTTAAGAGAAATCCAAAACCTTTTCTCACCTGGATTCAAGAACCTTCCTCGAGCAAATGGTTTGGATATATCTACCAGTATTTTGAAACGTAAAAACTTCCCCCATCCTGCTCCACTTCCCTCTATATCCACAAGTAGTACTTTCCCTATAGTTGAATCTAGCTGTTTCCCAGCTTTCCTTGTCATGCCTATAAAGGGCATAGTACCGAAACTGAATCCAAAAGGGTTCCATAAAAAACTAGATATCTCTAGGCACAAGAATGCCATCACACTCTTAGAGACAAACCAGAAACTTGTCAAAGGACCAAGGTCTCCCTTGCAATACACTGTTCTTATCTTCCTTCATTTGAAACTCCGCCAAGAACTTGTTCCATCCAATATCTCCTAGGAGTATTCATCCCTCTACATGCTAGAGCTTCATGCACGGAATGCACCTTTGTTAACCTTATTGTCCGATACTACAAGGGCCACCAAACACTTCCTTACTCTCTCAGCAGATAGAAACATATCTTCCTCAGCTACAACCACTTCTTATCTTTCCTCATCAGCGAGTTTGAGTCCTGATGTGAATCTCAATCGACTCACTTTGAGACCCAACAACAATATTGGAAAAACAACCCAAGAAAGCCAAACTCAAGTCTATGGATGGAGAATTAAAACCCGTTGGAAACTCGTTTCAAGAACCTAGATTATATTAAAATCTAGATCCGTTGAAATCCCGTCTCAAGAACCCAAATTACAAAGAGGAACGCCACAAAGGTTGTGATTTACCTTTGATAAGTTCAAGAGTTCAATTAAGAACAATAGGAGAAAACTCACTCACAATTAAAATTCAGAATAATAGTCTAAGCCTTGGAGTGGTTGGTTACATCCTTTAAATATCCTCCCCAAAACATGATAAAACCCTAGACTAAAATTTGAAACCCTACTCTAAAAAATGCCCTTCAGTGAACAGTAGCCGCGCGGTACTGTAGCATGAACAGTGTCATACTACAGTACTTCGAAACCCTAGTTCAAATAAAATATTATTTTTCCAAAAAAAAGCTCCTGGCCAAAATACAAGGCCTTCCCAAAAACTCAAGTTCATAAGAAATAAGACATGTGGGCTAAGCATCCTCAAGCCCACTTATTCTAAATTAATAATAAAAATCCTTTTAAACAAATTGAAAGCCTTAATATCTAAAGGCCCTATCTCTAAGTCAAGTCTTCCACAGCTTGGATCAGGTGGATCAAAGCTGGTTTTTCTTCTTTCAAGCCCATCTTGAGTGTTGGGCTCTTGCTAGCTTCTGCCCAAGTGGCTTGTACTAATCCTTGCATTGCTTCCTTGATCTTCTTGGCTCTTGATCTTGTAATTGGCCCATCTGGAACTTGTAAAGGATCTTTAAGAGTAAGCCCATCTTGGTTCCCATCATTCACCCTCTCCTCAAAAGGATTCGACCTCGAATCTTCACCTACATCAAAAGGAGAAAGATAAGAAACATTGAAGGTAGCTAAAACATTATACTCACCTGGGAGATCCACTTTATAGGCATTGTCATTAATTTTCTCAAGGATTTGGAAGGGTCCATCTCCTCGAGGATGCAACTTAGTCCTCCGATGAGTTGGAAATCTTTCTTTGTGCATGTGAACCCAAACCCAATCTCCTGGTTCGAAGATGACACGCCTTTGCCCTTTATTGGCTTGGGAAGCAACCCTTTCATTCTTTTGGGTAATTTGAAACCGTACCCTTTCATGGAGTGACTTCACCAACTCTGCCTTCTTTTGTCCATCCAAGCTATTCCTGCCATCAACTGGTAAAGGCATCAAATCTAAAGGGGTAAGCAGATTGAATCCATAAACAATTTCAAAAGGAGAATATGAAGTAGTAGTATGCATGGTTCTATTATATGCAAACTCCATGAATGGCAAACAATCCTCCCAAGTTTTTAAATTCTTATGAACAACAGTGCGTAAAAGCTGAGTTAAGGTCCTATTAACTACTTCAGTCTGACCATCAGTCTGTGGATGACAAGTAGTGGAAAATAAGAGCTTGGTACCCAATTTCCCCCACAACACCTTCCAAAAGTAGCTAAGGAATTTAACATCCCTATCAGAAACAATACTCCTGGGAACACCATGGAGTCGTACTATCTCTCTGAACAACAAGTCAGCTATGTTTGTGGCATCATCTGTTTTATGGCATGGAATGAAATGTGCCATCTTACTAAATCTATCCACAACCACAAAAATAGAATCTCTACCCCTTTTTGTCCTAGGTAGCCCCAAAACAAAGTCCATAGATATATCGACCCATGGCTCATTAGGAACGGGTAAGGGTGTATACAACCCATGTGGCAACACTTTAGATTTGGCCTTTCTACATGTAATACACCTGCCACAAATGCAAGTGACATCTCTCTTCATCTTAGGCCAAAAGAAATGTTCATGCAAAATATCCAAAGTCTTCTTGACACCAAAGTGTCCCATTAATCCCCCACCATGTGCCTCACGCACCAGTAATTCACGCATAGAACAATTTGGCACACAAAGTTTGTTTTCTTTAAACAAGTAACCCTCATGCTTGTAAAACTTACCAAATGCCGCCTTATCACACGCCATGTACACATTAGAGAAGTCAGCGTCATCGGCATATTGGTCTTTCACATATTCAAACCCAAGCATCTTAGCACTCATAGAAGTAAGAAGTACATACCTTCGAGATAAAGCATCAGCAACAATGTTCTCCTTACCTTGCTTGTAACAGATGACATATGGAAATGTCTCAATGTATTCCATCCAACGAGCATGCCTTTTATTCAACTTACCTTGACCCTTAAGATGCTTCAATGATTCATGATCGGTGTGGATCACAAATTCCCTAGGCCATAGGTAGTGCTGCCAAGTCTCTAATGCACGAACAAGAGCATAAAGCTCTTTGTCATAAGTAGGGTACTTAAGTGAGGCCCCACTTAACTTTTCACTGAAGAAGGCTATGGGCCGCTTATCCTGCATCAGAACGGCTCCAATCCCTATACCTGAGGCATCACATTCAATCTCAAAAGCTTTGTTAAAATCAGGTAATGCTAGCACAGGTGCAGAGCACAACCTTTCTTTAATGGTGGCAAAAGCATTATCTTGAGTAGCCCCCCAATGAAACCCAACATTCTTTTTAATGACTTCAGTGAGTGGTGCAGCAATGGTGCTAAAGTCTTTAACAAAACGCCGATAAAAGCTAGCTAAACCATGAAAGCTTCTTACCTCAGTGATGCTCTTTGGCGTTGGCCACTCCTTGATGGCCTTGACTTTCTCTTGATCCACCTCAATACCTTTTGTACTAACAACATATCCAAGAAAAACAACTCTTTCCATGCAAAATGTACATTTCTTGAAATTAGCATATAATTTTTCACATCTCAACACATTAAACACATATTTCAAATGCTCAATATGCTCATTTAAGTCCTTGCTGTAAACTAGGATATCATCAAAATACACAACCACAAACTTGCCAATGAATGCACGTAGGACATGGTTCATCAATCTCATGAAAGTACTGGGTGCATTTGTAAGTCCAAATGGCATAACCAACCATTCATAAAGCCCATACTTAGTCTTAAAAGCAGTTTTCCATTCATCGCCCTCTTTCATTCTAATTTGATGATACCCACTTTTAAGATCAATTTTACTGAAAATGCATGAGCCATGCAATTCATCAAGCATATCATCTAATCTAGGAATGGGATGGCGATACTTTACCGTAATATTGTTGACCGCCCTGCAATCAACACACATTCTCCACGTCCCATCCTTCTTTGGCACTAATAGCACTGGTACTGCACATGGGCTCATGCTCTCCCTCACGTACCCCTTGCTCATCAAGTCCTCAACTTGCCTCTGAAGCTCCTTTGTCTCCTCTGGATTACTCCTATAGGCTGGTCGGTTTGGAATAGTAGCTCCAGGTACAAAATCAATCTGATGCTCAATGCCTCTAATGGGTGGCAACTCATTAGGCATCTCCTCTGGGAATACGTCCTCAAACTCCTGCAACAAGGAAATAGCCAAACTAGGAAGAGACTGGTGAGTGTCATCAAGAGTAAGATAAGACTCTTTATAGACAAGAAAAATCATAGGGCGATCTGCGAAGAAAGCCCTCTTAACCTCACTCTCTTTGGCATAGAAACTCACTTTTGTCTTTCCTTTCCTCTCTGCAGTCTCTCTTTCTTTTTTCTCTCGTGGCTCCACTCTTTTTTCTCTACTCTCAGCCACATCTCTACTTTCTCTTTCACTCTTTTTGTTGTGCTCATTTTCACTATCACACTTTCTTTTCTGCTCAATCTCTTTTTCACTCATTCTTTTTTTATCACTCTCATTTTCACTCTTTCTTTTTTGATCACTCTCATTTTCACTCTTTCTTTTTTGATCACTCTCATTTTCACTCTTTTTTTTCTGAGCAACCTCACTTTTCAGTTTCAGTTGGTCCTCATAGACCTGGCTTGGAGTTAAAGGAGCAAGTTTGATTGTTTTGCCCTCCTTTACAAAGCTGTACATGTTTTTGAACCCATCATGTGTCACCCTCCTATCATACTGCCACGGCCTCCCCAACAAAATATGGCCAGCATGCATAGGCACAACATCACAAAGCACCTCATCTTGATACCTCCCAATTGAAAAAGGAACTAACACTTGTCTATCCACCCTAACCTCCCCACAATCATTTAACCACTGCAATTTGTATGGTCTAGAGTGTTTTATGGTTGGTAAATTCAATTTCTCAACCAAAGTAGTGCTAGCCACATTAGTACAACTCCCTCCATCAATGATCATACTACATACCTTGCTATTGACGTGGCATCTAGTATGGAAAATGTTCTCTCTCTGTTGCACGGCATCATCTACCTTAATGTGTGTGTTGAGAGCACGCCTGGCAACAAGAGACTCACTCACGGCGTATATCACTCCTTCATCATCACTAGCATCAACCAACTCGGGCACCCCATCACGATCATCCTCACTCTCAGTCATTACCTCCCCATTGTCACGCATAATCATCACTCGCCTATTTGGACATTGAGAAGCGATGTGCCCAGAACCCAAACACTTAAAGCATTTAATATCTCTATTCCTTGTAGGTTGAGATTCTACCTTGGGCTTGCTGCTAGGTCCCTCATCTTTGCCCTTAGGTGGTTCGATCTTTCTCTTTGCTTCAGTAGGATCATTCCTATCCCACTTTGATTTCCAAGTAGTGCTAGAAACCGAAGTGTACCTTGCTGTCCCTTTTCTCTTTAATTGCCTCTCGACCTTCATAGCCATGTGTACCATGTCCTCTATCTCCACATAATGTTGCAATTCAACCACATTGGCTATGTCTCTATTCAAACCACTCAAAAATCTAGCCATGGTGGCCTCCCGGTCCTCCTCTACATTAGCCCGAATCATAGCCACTTCCATCTCCTTATGGTAATCCTCCACACTCCTAGACCCCTGTGTAAGATTTTGGAGCTTTTGATAAAGGTCCCTATAGTAGTGATTAGGTACAAATCTCCGCCTCATGAGAGCTTTCAACTCTCCCCATGTCTCTACAGGCCTCTCATGATTCCTCCTCCTAGTGGTCACTAATTGATCCCACCAAATAATAGCATAATCAGTGAATTCAATTACTGCCAACTTCACTTTCTTCTCCTCAGAGTAATTATGACAATCAAATACCAACTCTATTTTTTTCTCCCACTCTAGATAAACCTCTGGGTCAGTTCTACCTTGAAAAGATGGTATTTTCATTTTGATGCTCCCCAAGTCTCTATCGACACCATCCCGAGCCCCTAGGTTCCCCTCAAATCCTCTTTCACGCCTAACTCATCTACGTCTACCCAACCCAATTTCAGATGTTAGGTCTTCCTCATCCTCATCATCTCCTTCATTCTCATATGTATTTTCAACCCTAGGCTCACGTCGCCTCCGATTTCTCCCACCTTGCAAATTTCTAATCTTTGCTTGTTGTTGATTCATCCTATCCTCCATTTCCCTGAATAGCATGTTCATCCTCTCAAACTGTTGTTGCATGGCTTGCAACACAAATGAGTTATCTGCTATCCCCTTGGGTGATGAGCCACTATGGTGAGACATTGTAATGTGCTGCAAAAAAAATGTTAACGGAAAAAGAAAGGACCTCACACGCTCATTTACGTGTTTACACTCAAATAATGACACTCCACTCGTGTATCGCACTCTTAATTGACTTTTTTCCAATAATGATCTCACACTCTCTTGCCTTTTACCTCGAGTTTTCCCAACCAAGTTCTTTCAGAACTAATTGAACTCAATCAAGACAAAGTAACCTTGTTTAATCCCAACTAGCAATTAGATCCAAGAAACAAGAACAAGAGAAATACGAAAGGAAAGAAACGACACGAGAATCACGGAAATTATATGTAGAACTGTTCAACGACCCGACCCGACCCGATACCATGCCATTCCGACCCGACCCGATAAAGGTATCTTCCGTTCAGCCGACACCCGATACCAACCCGACAGAATTTTCGGAATAGTGTTCCGACCCCTTTTTTTTTTTTTCAATTAGCAGCAGCAGTTGTCCAAGATGCGTGAGCCTGAGGTGCGCGCAACAAGACCATACTCGTTCAGTTTTTTTGTGTCAACTTGTCCTGATGTTGGCTTTTGAGTTATATGATCATTTGCCTTCTGCTAGCGACCTCTCGGGGTTTTCGTTTATATAACATCTAATTTTGTATATGTAGTCTACAAATATGTGCTGTTTTCATCTCCCAAATTAAAGGAGGTCCAGAGACAGAGACAGAGAGGCAGATCAGATATAATATATGTGGCCAAGTTTCAAAGCTCGAACTTTTGGAAAGTTACAGGGAATAGAGTGAAGATAAGTAAGCAGTAATAGTGAAGCTTTTTAAAGGAATAATAGCAAATTAGGAACAGTGTAAAGATAAGTACGTAGAGACATGGGGGGAAGGGGTCTTTGCCTTTTGATCTAATAAAAGGTTATATGCATGTTTATAAAATAAAAAAGGTTATCTACATGGATGCATGCATTGTGCATTGGATGAGTCAAAACATGGTCCAAGACAATAAATGCCAGCTGCACTAGAATCAAAGATATGTAGCAGAAAGAAGAGTTCCAGAATGGCCAACCCATGCAACATGTCACTGATACAACCCATGCAACATGTCACTGATACAACCCATGCAAATTAGATATTGTTTGAGCTTGGCCAGCTAGAAAGTAACTTTGTTAAGCCTGGCTTAAGCTCGAGACAAGCCATCCAGCTTTAATTCAAACCCAGCTCCAAAAACAAACAAGCCATTCAGGTTTAGATAATCCCATGTGTTTACTAAATATACCAATCATTTGGTGGAATTCTCATGGGGTTGGGTTGAAGCTAAAAAATTCAATTGTGGCATGTATATATAGACAGGCTAGGTGCAGAATACTTAAATCAGCAAAGTGATAAAAAAGCAAACAATTGAGGTAGAAAAAAACAGCACTAAAATTGTGCTAAACTACAATTATAAAAGTTGGAAGCAGGTTTAAAGGAGCCCTTGCGACCTTAGTCTTGAGTAACCGTAAAATACAATACAAAATATGCAAGAACCAATGGGAACTGACCCTATTAAAAATATATTAAGAGAAGCCAATGAAAATATATTACTAAGCTGTAGGCAGATAGATCAAAAAATCAAAAGAAGTGCAGACATGCAACAGAGCCTCTGCAAATATTTCAGGCTTGACTTTCTACATCTTTGTTTATATTGGTAGATGGGTCTCCACACTACAAACAATATGAGAACTTGTACTGCATAAATTAGATCAGATAACATAAAGCAATAGCTTCATTTACTAAGGACTAAGCACCAGATAGCAGAAAGGTGCTCCTAAAGATTTAATTACAGTACAGTAATCCCCCGAAGTTTGAATCCCAAAAGTTTTTTTTTTTTTTATAAGTAGTTTGAATCCCAGAAATAAAGCATGCTATAAACTCGTATTGATGCACTGACTAGTTGCAAGAAGTCTTATGTTTTGGCCAAAAAAGAAAAATAAACATGGAATTAGTTACCATGATTGCAGATCAACAATAACCAATAAGAACTAGATACCAGGCCTACTACAGTGTGACAAAAGTATTCCAGTAAATTCACAAGCTTAAGATCGAATAGGAAGACGAAGAACCAATGTAAAATATGGTTAATAAAGTTGTTTAATTAATTAATTCGTCAGCTCAACCAACTCTCACATCTTCTCTCTACCAATATCATACAACTCTGTTCCATAGCATTGAATTTAATCCGTGTCCCGACAGGCACATTCAATCGAATAGCTTGCGAGCGATAGTTGGGGAGTGTAGATATAAACAGCAAGCAGCTCAAGTCTGACGCCTTGATGGACCAGATGAAGCACGCACGACCTCGTTTATCAGATCAAACAATTTCCAAACACCAAACTTTGCCAACCCAAAAGCCCAAATCTCCCAAACCAGAGAGAGAGAGAGAGAGAGAGAGAGAGAGAGATACCTATAGATAATTCAAAAAATCTGGTGGAGACTTGAGAATGATGAGGGCGAGGTTTGAGCAACAAAGCAACGTCGACGGGGAGAAAATCAGTGAATCTCAATCACTGTGACCTGCTGCACTGCACATTTTGGGGTAAGAAACGGGTATCGGGTATTACCCGATTAAAATGGAAATGGTTACGGTATAACCCGTTTCCGATTATACATGTAAACGGGTCAGAATTTCGAGTCGGGTCGAAAAACGGTCGGTTCGGGTATGCGGTTTATTTGTACAGTCCTAATTATATGAATGAAAGAGTAATTATGAAATAAGATACTAACTAGAAAGATGTATTCAGCCTCTTTTAAGATAAAGGCTCAATCTATAAAAATCAAAATTCGGATTTTTTTTTTCGATTTTTTTTTTCTTTTCTTTTCCTTTCCTTTCTTTTCTTTTCTTTTCTTTTCCTTTCCTTTCTTTTCTTTTCTTTTCCTTTCCTTTCCTTTCTTTTCTTTTCTCAACAATTCAACCACGAACAAAAATATTCAATTGTGATAAGCAAATAATTGAATTCAAACACATAAAAATTGACAAGGAATAAAAGGGAATGAATGAAACCCTAAAAATTTTAAATCCTAGATGGTGCAAATTTTGGCAGCCCTAGAAAAACGAATTTCTGTTTTTTTTTTTTTTGGCAAATCCTAGAACATTGAAGCCCTAGAATTTATGATGCAATAAATAAAAAATAAAATCAGACCTGATTGGAAACCTTGCTCTGAATACCAAATGATGTGAACCTCAATCGACTCGCTTTGAGACCCAACAACAATATTGGAAAAACAACCCAGGAAAGCCAAACTCAAGTCCATGGATGGAGAATTTAGACCCGTTGGAAACTCGCTTCAAGAACCTAAATTATATTAAAATCTAGACCCGTTGAAATCCCGTCTCAAGAACCCAAATTATAAGGAGGAACGCCACAAAGGTTGTGATTTACCTTTGATAAGTTCAAGAGTTCAATTAAGAACAAGAGGAGAAAACTCACTCACAATTAAAATTCAGAATAATAGTCTAAGCCTTGGAGTGGCTGGTTACATCCTTTAAATACCATCCCCAAAACATGATAAAACCCTAGACTAAAATTTGAGACCCTACTCTCAAAAATGCCCTTCAGTGAACAGTAGCCGTGCGGTACTGTAGCATGAACAGTGTCGTGCTACAGTACTTCGAAACCCTAGTTCAAATAAAATAGTATTTTTCCAAAAAAAAGCCCCTGGCCAAAATACAAGGTCTTCCCAAAAACTCAAGTTCATAAGAAATAAGACATGTGGGCTAAGCATCCTCAAGCCCACTTATTCTAAACTAATAATAAAAATCCTTTTAAACAAATTGAAAGCCTTAATATCTAAAGGCCCTATCTCTAAATCAAGTCTTCCACAGCTTGGATCAGGTGGATCAAAGCTGGTTATTCTTCTTTCAAGCCCATCTTGAGTGTTGGGCTCTTGCTATCTTCTACCCAAGTGGCTTGTACTAATCCTTACATTGCTTCCTTGATCTTCTTAGCTCTTGATTTTGTAATTGACCCATCTGGAACTTGTAAAGGATCTTTAAGAGCAGGCCCACCTTGGTTCCCATCAAGTCCCTCACACAGTTTGGCAATCTCGTTGTCCATTCACCTATCCTCTTCAGATATCTTATCTAAGAGACTGAGCTCTAAGTTCACTAAGGAACTAGAGAGAAAATACCCCACCCTCATCTGGAGAGGACGAGGCCAAGATCATTTATTTATGTACATTGGAAAGGTTCTTTCTCTCTTCTTAAGTCTTCATATTGTTTGGGACTATTAATGCCGATTCAATTATATTTAATTTGAGATAAAATTTAAAAAACATATTTTTACACTAAAAAGAAAATTTGAAAAGTCCCTCAAAATTCTTCAAAAATATGAGGACTCTTCTTCTAACTCCATCTAAAATTTTGAAGTCCTCATAAATACATGAAACAAGTTCTCAATTTTTTAAAAATCCAAAGAACAGCCTCCAAAATTTGAAAAATAATATATATAAATGCTCGCGGCGCACGCACACACATCAACGTCTAAAACATCTCAAAATTTATCCTAAATATTTAGTTTAAGGCCAAGTTTTTGGACTCTAATATATATATCATGAAGAGAAGTGATATTTGCTGTCATGGAATGCGCAACCATTACACACTATTTTTTTAAAAAATAAGTAAATATAAGACCTAAATAAAAAATTAATTTTTTAATAATAGAACGTACTCTTTTTCAAAAGTAGTGCACGATGCTTGCATAACTCATAACTATATCTAGTATTACTCTATCGTAAATACCTATATGCAGGTACAGATTTTTTTTGTAAAACTCAATAGTCTTTCATTTTTTAAAGTTAAGAGATATGTTTTTAAATAGTTTTCCTACACAGAAGCCGATGTGTTACCATACCACTTAAAGCGGAATCTATTATAATTTAAAAAAAAAAAAATCAAAACACCAATTAGTTTTTAACATTGATTTTTTTTATAGGATATTTTTTAACATTTGTTGCCCAGATGACTAACACAAGAGGGGGGGTGAATTAAGTTGTATTTAAAAAAAAATAACAATTATAAATCAAATATACAATATAAAATATAAACAAAATATGAAACAACAATAAATATAAAGAGTAAGGGTAAGAGAGAAGCAAACTCAGTATGTTAACGAGGTTCGGCCCCACTGCCTACGTCCTCGCCTCAAGCTACCCCTTGAGGATCCCCGAATTCACTATTCAATCTCCTTCAGGTGGAAATAGAAACCTATTACACCTTTGAACAACACCGCTACAAAGGATCCGTGTAGAACACCCTCTACACTTGCAATCACCTTACACGTGGTGATTCAACGATTCCCTGTGTAGAACACTTTCTACACGCACAAGGGTTGTACACACCCTTTTACTGATACAAGAATTGATAGTGGGTAGGATATCAGAAAACACTCCTCAATGAGTGAAATAAGAACAATACAAGCACAAACTATATCTCTCAAAATGAACAAGGGTTAAGGCTCAATGCTTAGAGAAGAGAGAATGAAAGCTTTGAATGAGAGTTGTATGCTCTTGGTGTTGTGAATGTGAAGCTCTCAAATGATCTATTTATAGGCATATGAGACTTCATATTCAAATTTAAAAAGATTCACATGTCAAAGACATCATCATTCATTTTTCAAAAATTTCAAACCTAATCTTTTTACTTTTTGCATATGACAAAAGGAGCACACTTTGCTTTTCAAAAATTTCAAACCTAATTTTTTACTTTTTGCATATGACAAAAGGAGCACACTTTACTTTTCAAAATATTCAAACAAAGGCATCTTCCTTTTGCATAAGTCAAGAAAAGCATCAATCACTTTTGAAAATATTCAAATAAAACATGCACATGTGAAAGATGACAATCAATCATCTTTAATATTTTCAAAGTTCAAACCTTTAATCATGGCATGCACATGTGAAAGATGACAATCAATTATCTTTCAAAATTTTCAAATTTAATTTTCAAAATATTCATGCACATGTGGAAAATGTATTTTAATGCTTTATGATAAAATATTAATTTTGAACCTTAATCCTAATTTCGAATTTTAAGAGATTTACAACATTACTCTATGACTTTAATGTGAGCTTGTTCCCTTCTTGCTCATACTTGGTTTCTTGATGTGCTTGACTCCATTGTGTAGATAACTTGAGCTTGAGACTCCTTTATTCTTTGAATTCATTTGTTATCATCAAAATCCATGTGTAAATATATAATTACACAAAACTTGAAACCTTAGATTCAACAACATTGTTGATGTAAAAAACTTTCACATTAGTAGTGTGCAGAGTGTCATGAAAAGAAAGTTTCTAAATAGATTTTTCTCATTTTTAAACACTTAATAGTTGTTGTCTTTATATAATCTCCTCTGTCTCTTCAATCTATTTATATTTTTTCACTCCAATATCACCGTTTGGGACAAATTCAAGCACATGTTTGGAAGGATTTTAACTCCAAAGATTGCAAAAATATTATGTAATTTAAAAGGCGTTTTGCTACTCATTATCCCTACAAACCACACTTATTCTAGTTTTTTTTATTTTAATTTTGTTTTAGTTTTATTTTTCCTAAACTAATTGAATTCTTCTACTCATTATCTGTACACACATTTGGTAAGAAAAAAAAATTAAAAAATTATGTATGGTGTGATGTGTGAGATGATAAGTATAATTTTTCATGTTTTAAAAGGATTGAGGGGTATTTTGTAAACTACCTTATAAAAGTAACATCATTTTATAAAAATACCCTCATTTTCCGACATGTATTGTAAAATATATTGTGAAATAGGTTGTGTGGATATATTACTCGACTTAAATATATAATGAAAAAGCAACTACCTTAATTATATGTATTTGATATTATTGTATATATAATTTAAAAAATTTAAAACTGGTCCCATTAAAATTAAAAGTCATCTTCATTATATAGTTGATAAATTGTACAAAAAAAGTTCAACATGATTAATTAGCCTAGAGTCTATTTATTTTTATAAACAATATATGGGAAAAAAAAATTGGTTTAATGTATGGTCTGAGATATTTTATAATTTGTGTTTCTTAAAATTCGTAAACGAATTTCGGGATTCTATTGAGTTGTTTTGTTGTAATGTTTTATTACTTATTACAGTTGGATTTATCATCCTTATGTGGGTTGATTTCATATTTGCGTTTCTCAAATTTTGAAATTTGATTGGATTATAACATTATGCATATACCATATTTTAAATATATTTACATCAAGGCCGGAAGTTTTCATTTTTTTTAATTGGCACCAAGTGTCGAAGAATAGTATCTCAACTAATTTCAATGTTGCATAGGCCCTCGACAAATACGTTTAAGCTAGGAAAGTTAAGAAAATATATATAAAAGAAAAACTAAATTAACATTTGTTAGTTTGATTAAAATTTATTGGCGATACATGATCATGATCGAGTTTAAATTCTATCGACGAGTTTAAGTTAGCCACAAATCATGACTTTAGCGATGAGTTAATTAATTTCGCCATAGATCAAATTTTAGAAATATTTTGGACGCAAAAAGCCATCAATGGTAGGAGATATAACTCATGAACTAAATTTAACGTCTAGCTCTTTATAGACACATGATCATACTTTCCCTTCCTTGCGTCGCCTCGTGCAAGGAAAACTGTCTAAAAAAGAGAGAAAAGAAAAGACCAAGCAATTGCGTTGTATTTATACATGTGATACGCACGTCATGATCAGTAATTTCTGGAATTAAATATGAGCCAAGTGATATATATTGTCGTAGACAATAAATCCAGGATGAGGAATCTACCATTTTGCATATATATTTATCATTAATTTGGCATTATATATTGGTTCAACATCAATCTAAATGTATATTAGAATTTTCTTCTATAAGAACTGTTTGTCTCTGAAATTCTCGACGATTGATGCAAAGTTTCCCTCATTGCAGATTACATCAAGGAAATAGACTATCAAATGTAATTGCACATCGACTCGCAAAACATGCATGGTCGAGTCAAGATATGCAACTTTGGTGGTATAGTTCTCTTTTTTTTAATTGAAAATGTTGTTTATATTGACAAACAGACTTGTAAACAGGCTGGAGGTGTCACTACAAGAAATCAGGATATGTTATGCCTCCTTTAAAAGAGATGTAGCTAGCTAGCTTAGCTAGCATGCATGCTGCTGGACCATTATATAATGTGGATAGAAATTAAGAGCAGGATATTTTGTGCATGATTCCAATTACATACGTCGCCTGCCAACATTATTTCTAATAATATGACTTATGGGTAACTGTAGCACTTTTGACATATAAAAAAATTCCAATTTGCACTCTTAAATTATCTATATTTTCAATTTAGGCACTCGGTTAATTAATATCTTTCAGTAACGTGAGGGAAAGAAATTGCCACGTGCAAGATGATCTTAATTCGTCAAACTTGAATGAAAGGCCCAAAGTGAAAACCTGTTAATAATTTAGGGAGCAAATTCAGATATTTTGTGGTGTAGGGCCCAAATGAAATATAGATGGCAAAAGATGGTTTGTGGGTAAAAAGTGTAAATGTGTATTCTTCTTTGTAATAATACCATTTAAATGGTTCGCTGTTTCTCTGTAAGCCCCATACTATTTGAGATTATTCTACACGAAAAATGAATTTGATATGCCAAAAGGTTAACATACTATGTCTTTTTTCTCTTAATTTGATTATCTGATTAAGACAAATAATTAGAAAGGGAAATATATTTATCCCAACACATAACATGCTTATAAAACATTTAGTACGGAAATTGCTCCTAACGTGATCTGCACTTTGCATGCAAACCTAACAAAACTAAGCTACTCTATCATCAAGGTTGTGACACGTCACTTAGTTTTCATTCATTGAGCGAACCTATGGTGAACTCTTTGTCTGATTTCACTTGAGCCAATTGTCGAGTATATCTCAAGCAAACTCATTGTATGATCTTTGCTCAAGCTCCTTGTTGAGCAAGAGTGAGTAAACTCTCAATTTGACGTTTTCTCAGTATAAAAAACCAGGCTCCATAACTCAATAATCTCTCACTTGGAGACAGGTTCTCCACATGCCAGCCACTGTCTCCAGCACAAATCCTACCAACTTTGCAGCTCACAGCACCCGTCTCCATGCTAGAAGACGCACTAAAGTCAAGCCTGACTTCAGTCTCTCACATACATCTCCCTCAATCAGCACATCTACTAAGCAACTCACAACTTCCACTACATTGGGAGTATCCGATCTCATCGACCCTGGCAAACATCAAAGAACCTATTTTTGACATCCCCTTTCCTAATATGGGCAACTAATCCCACTTTCTATTGTTAACATGTTCTATCTTCAATCAACATGTCCATTTCTTGTGAAGTTTTTGCTTCATTCCTGCTCTACTGCTACCAAGCCTGCTCTATTGCAACCCTACATTTTCCTACACATCACTAGACCCTAATGTCAAATACAAAATGTCAATCTTCTTAGCATGCGCCAAGACTAGTGCACCTTTCGTGACCTTTCATGCTCCTCCAGAAAACATATTATATGATTGCTGTCGTCAAACTGTCCTACAAAGATTAGGCTTTTCTTTAGATTTGGAGCATGTCTGACTTGCTGCAAAATCCACATGCTCTTGTTCAAGAGTGTGAAGCGCACATCGCCCATTCCCATGAAATAATGCTTCTCCATCAGTCATGTAGATATTCCTAAAATCACCAGCAATATAGTTTTGCATGCTCTCTCGATGTGAGGTGCTATAGAACAAAGCCCCTGAATCCAACACCCAATCATCAACTGAAATGTGCACTGCAAGATATAGAGCGTCATGTATTTCTTTAAGTACCGCGTTCACATCGTCATCCTCAATCTGTTTCTGATTCCTATAGTCTCTTTTGATGTGGCCTGGCTTGACACAATTCCAGCAAGTGATCTGCTGCCCAGATCTCGACTTACTCCTACCCTTGTTCCTGAACCTATCATATTCCCTGCTCCGATCGTCAATACTCAAGGCTAAACCAGTGCCAAAAAAACTCCCTAGAGTCTTTTTTTTTTTTATCTCCTTAACAAGAATCATATCTTGTACATCATCATAATTCAGTTTTATCTTGCAGGCTAAATTACTTACTGTAATTCTTATGGCCTGCCAACTATTGGGCAACGATGTCAATAGAATACACACTCTAATCTCATCATCAAACTCAATTTCTACATACGACGATTGATTTGTGATCATATTAAAGTCATTTAAATGTTGGGCCACAGATGTATCTTCTGTCATTCTCGTATCGAATAATTTCTTCATCAGATGCACCTTGTTATTTTCTAACAACTTTTCATACGTACCATACAAAGCTCCATGAGATCTATCATGGTTCTCTCTTTTATGACGTTTTGCACCACTGATCTAGACAGGATGAGCCGAATAATCCCAAAAACCTATCAATCCAACAAACTCCAATCAACATTGTCTATGCTCTCCAGCTTCTATTCCAATAAAGGAATGTGGAGTCTCTTTCCATAGAGATAATCATCGATTTGCATCTTCCAATAATCAAAATATGTACCATCGAACTTATCGATTCTAACCTACACAATTTCTCCATCTATTGTTCAAAAAAAAAACCCCAAGAACCTTGGAGCTCTCATACAAGTTGTGAAAAATACAACACCCACACACAATGATAATCAAACAAAAAATGAAATAAATATGGAAATACAGGAATCAACCACACATAGATGACCCACATAATTTGACGTCATTTGGCTATGTGCCTACATCCATAGAGCTATGGGGTATTTTATTCCAAACAAGATTACAAACACACAATAAGTTACAAGAGTTTCATTCTACTCATACAAACCTCAACACTCTCTCTAGGGCCTTTTTTCTCTATCACACAATAATGCTCTATGCATCTCTTGCCTCTTTTTGTTCAATCTTTCACGTTCTGTGACATAACTTTACATACATATAGCAAACGGCGCCAAAAAATTTTAATGCGGCAAAACTAGGTTATTTACTCGAGCCAACCATTGAGCAACCCTCAAGGGAACTCATTGCCTGATCTTCGCTCAAGCGCTTTGTCGAGAGAGAGTTGAGCAAACTTTCAGCTTGACGTCTTTTCAACTCAAAAAACCAAGTTCTATAACCAAACAGTGTATGTATTGCCAACAAAACTATTAGACCAAATGTTTAATTAGAAGGACTGTAAGGGTGGAAATAGAACTAGAAAAACTGAGGATGTGTATTACAAAAGAACCAATTATACTGTTTAGCAAAATTTTGCTAATTTGAGAAAATACTTTATTTTAGAGTTTTGTTGTTTAAAGTGTGTAAAGTTTACATAACTCACTACAACACTTACTACAACTATTTTTTTTTTTAGAAGAAACAATGGTTTAAACATCAATATTTTGTATACTGTTAGAGAGATAGACATCTAGTTAAAAACCTCTCTAATTCGAATAAAATTTTAAAATAATGTCAATATATACTATTATTTGAAAAAATTCTATTCGAATAAGTACGTAGAATATATCAGTTAAATACTTATATAATATAATTTAAGTTATAGATAAATTTTAAAAATTAATATTTAATATTTAAATTATCAAACGGTATACTAAATCCAACGTCTCGATAATAAAACATCTATTATCAAATATATCTTTTAAGTTGATTAAAAAGAAAGAAAAAAAATCAAGTAAAGTCCGTGGAAGGAAGGCAACCGGTTGGAACTTGGAAACAAGCATCTGAACAAGGACAAAGGAGAGCCCAATCTTTATACTATTTCTTCACTTTCTTTTTCGGCAAAGTCTCCATCGCTCCATTGTTCATAAAACTGTTCACTCCCCTATCGAGGCTTGATATTACTGATTACATGCCCGTTCGGTTCATCAGTTTTCGTAAGCTTCTGCCACGTGTTGTGAAAAAAGAGAAGACGAGAGTAAATTAGTCATTCCGACCAAAGCAATTAAATCTTTGGATTTAGTGCTAAAGTCTAAATTAAACTTCCTCATTGGCTATTACACAACGGTAAACCCAAGTATTAACAAATCCAAAACATCCACATTAACTGAACCTAACCTCGCCGGGAAATTCCTCGTTTCTCATCGGAGAAATATCAATCTCAATCAAGTTATCTTCCTCGACATGAAAATCACGCCCTCTCTTATTCCCATCCAAGGCAATCTCTATTAGACCCTCTCTGTCCTCCTCGTTCCACGTGAGGCACCGGCTCTCCGGGGAGTACCACTCTCCGATCGGAGGAAAATTGCCAAAATCGCCGTCGCCGTCGGATGAGTCATCCGAGTCTGATTCCGGGTAATACATTGAAAGTGACGGGTGCCTCTCATGGCTCACAGTTTTTATCCCTTCCCCCTCGTTCGGGTTTGGATACTTTTCGCTCGGATTCGGATCCTCTTCTGCTTCATCACTTTCGTATTCTTCGTATATGACCTCCAACGGTGCCTTCACATCCCATTCGACGAAGGAATCCTCGAAGCATGGGAAGGGATTGACTCCGTAATCGGACTCGGAGTCGGTTTCCGATTGGGATGCAACACCAATGTCTTCTTCTGGAAACTCGGTTTTAACTGGCTCAACGGAATCGCTTTCCCCGTTCTCTTTGCTTTCCGCGTTTTCGCCAGCATCCCGGCTCGTTTGAAACTGGCAAGAGTTATCAGTGATCTCATCTTCCAATCTCTGAATTGCACCGAGTCGGAGTAGAGCGAAGAACAGAATTCCAGTCGCGTTAAGCACCGGGGAGAAAATGATTCTCAGGAAAAGGTGGGGTAGATAGATAAGAATCAGAGCGTAAAGACTAACAATGCACGAGAAAATAGGGTCTGAGGAGAGAGACGATAAGAAATGGGAAAAGGCCTTCATGGTGACGGCAGAAAAAAATGGAATTCAAGATTCATAGAGAGTTCTTGTTTCCTTACGTGAAGGAAAATAAACTCTCGCCCAGAAAATCATGATCGGGAAGAGCAAATTGAGAGTGGGAGACGAATGAAACCGATTAGGGACAAGAAAATGCGAGGAAGTGGGAGAGGGAAAGGGACCAGAATGGGATGGGACGGGACTTAAAAAAAGGAGAGAGAGAAGTTTAGAAGACTGGGGGGGTTTTAAGAGAGGGGGGGGGGCTTTAGAAGTGCGTGTGGGGAGAGGCATGGAATATATGAGATGCAGGTGGGCGTGAGGGGGCGGGGGGAACAATTACCGAGATGACCCTTTTGTTTTGTCCCACAAATCATTCTTAAAAGATGGGTAATGAGTTTGTTTGATACACTTGACTCTTAAGTGAGAGAGAGAGAGGGTTCATGAATTTAACTGAAAGGTGCAACAGCAACGAACTCCATTACCCAGTTGCAAACCCGTCCTGGTTCGTGGGTTTTGTATGCATTTCTCTTTCTCCTTTTTTTTTTTTTTTTAATAAATTGTTTTTTTTTTTAATTTTACATATCTCACTATTATAATTTTTAAAATCTAATAATAATATTTATTAATTTATCTAACATTCTTTTTATGTATCCGTCAGTTTTTTATGATGATAATTTTTATTTAACTATCAATTCTTACAAGCCTGTCATTTTTATCTACCGATCAATTCTACGAACAGATGACCTGCTATTAACCCTGCATGTTATTATGTACCGAGGATTTATGACATCTCACAATGCTACCATATAGTTTCTCAATCTAAATCATTGCTATTAAAATATAATATTAAGAGAAAGTTTGGATAGTGAGTTACGATTACATAAGTTGAGATAAAAGTTAAATAAAATATTATTAGAATATTATTTTTTAATATTATTATTATTTTGAAATTTGAAAAAGTTAAATTATTTATTATATTTTATATAAGAATTTAAAAAAATTATAATAATTAAATAAGATGGGTACTTGAGATGAGTTTGAGGATTTTTATATCCAAACCGGACTTAAAAGAATTTTGTTTCTAGATATATAATATAGGTTAAACTGGAACACTACCAAAGTAGAAACAGCATCAGGTGCAAGACATCCATCAAGAAGGACATCCCAAACGCATAAAAAAAACTTGCCTTCCTCGGCTAACACTTCTACATACGTAATTCCCATGCATTAATTAATGTCGATTACTTGAAATGATATATATATATATGTTCCCCAATCATAACACTGCAGCAAGCAATGCAAATGTACGTGAGCTCTAGCTAGGGCTTCCTGGAGTGATACAGGGAAAAAAGAAGAAGAAGGGAAATGGGACAAGGAAATGAGATGAAAAGGGGTTTTAAAGCAGTCAATACTATAAGGAAAATGTCCATAACTGAACTCCTAGTTAGTAGGAAACTACAATATATATATTAAAGTACTTGGCTGATTTACCCAATCCTTTTATCTAGAAAAACTCGGCTCAATCGTTTATTTTTTCATTATCATCTCATCATTTCATGATATGGCATTAAATGATAAGTTAACAAGTAAAATATAATAATAAAAATTCTATGTTCAGTCATTTTTGTATACTCTTTTATGCACTGTACTAATATAATTAGTTGTGTATTAAAATAATTGATACAGTCAATCACATCAGTGAAGTACGCAAGGAGTAAGTAAAAGTAACTGTATATAACATTACTCATATAATAAATGGTCTCTAATTATCTAATATCACATCATAGAATGGTAAGAGGATAATGAGAAAAATGATGATAAATAGCATTACTAATTCTCTTTTAAATTATACATTCCTATATGTTTTAGAGAATTTGATGCAAGTACTCTTAGAAGTTGACCGGAAAAATTGGAGAATGTTATCTATACTTATAATTTTACTTACATAACCATACGTACTAATATGTTAGCTACTAAAAATTATGAAAAATTTAAAATTTAAAATTCAAATTTAAAAGAAAGCAATGATAAAATAGGATTGCTACTCAATACGTATAATATCATGCGTAAAATTGTATATATATATATATATATAGCACAAAATTATTGTAAGTCCGTGAGACTCGCCTCGGGTTACATATTGTAATGTTATTAAAATTGTTGGTATCGATATTAATTTTGAATGGCACTTAATTATATTTTACAATAAGATGGAGTATTAGATGTTTAGGTAATAGTAACTATGTTGATCGATTGGGTATCCAGATGGTCAATTAACATCTTCGATCTCCTTTTTAACTTTATAATAATAATTCCTTATATTATTTTATCTCTTTTATTTGTCTTTTATTTTCTTATTTTTATCATACATATATATATTATATATATTATTTTCTAATCTTGTAAACTTTCTTTTCAAACTATATCTACAATCTAGCAAGCGATGAAAAAAATATTAAATATGTATTAAAAATATTTTTTATATCTCGAATTCACTAAAATTAGTTACGAATACTATTTTCGCAGTAATAAATTGGACACAAAAGGCCGTTTTTCTTGTAGTGATTATTTTATAATATTAGCTTGTCCGTCAGATCATGATGATGAAGGATTGAAGTTTGAACGTGGATGACATCCTCAAAGAAAATAATGATTCCATGCTCTTCATATGGGAATTGATTTGAGGCAGAAGCAGATTCATTGCAATGGTGATGGGCCATGCGGTAGTTTAGGAGGAAGAGTCAAGAGGATATATATTAGTTCCCTCGGCACAATCAATCTAATCAATTTCTCTTACAATTGCATTTCCTTCTCTCTCCCTCATTCACTTTTGTTACAAAAAAAAAAAAAAAAGAAGCCTTTTGAACTGCCTTTCTTCTAGCTTACTCACAGGTATCAATCTTCTTTTTCTGTGAAATGGAACTTGTCTTGTAATGTGGGGACATCGAGCGATCGTACCTTGAATTGGAGCACTTTACATATGGGAAATGATCTTTCGTGAATCACCTCTCATGTTTTCATTAGACTAAACGAGATTGAAGTAATCATGATTTTCTTTCAACCATGCATGCGTTTGCTGATTATGCCTCGTGCCTAGTATTAACGATTTTCTAATCATATTTAGGATAATATGGCATGGTTTATATTAATAATAACACAGATCACCCATCAACCGCTACAACCACAATCTCAGATCACTTACCAAATGAAAACTCACTTCATATGAAAACATCCACACAACCAACGACAACTGCACAATCACCCGGTGAAGACTTTCCCCATGATCACTCATATGGGAACCTAATATCATGTAATGGCTACATTGGCTAGTAATCTATATGAGCCAACTGTCTTATCTTTCTGTACGTATGTCAATTTTCTTGTATATATAGCTCAAACTTCAAAAGACAAAAGTTAGGTTTGAATACAAAATATATTTCATTTTATCGCATCACATTTAATAATTTTAACTTTTTTAAATTTTTACATAAAATATAATAAATAGTTCAATTTTTTTAAATCTTAAAATAATAATAATATTAAAAATAATATTTTATTTATTTTTTAATTTTTATTTCTGCTTATCACATTTCAACGTTATTTTCTAAAGTTTAAAAAACAATTCATAACTTTAACAGTGAAAGGTATGAAAAAGTAAAGCCGCCTTATATTTGCCATTAGAAGCAGCTATTCCTTGACCACACTGACTGCTCCAAAAGTAGATGAGTGGACCACATGACGTGGGTTCGTTGCGACTTTAATGTTGACATAACTACTTCCGTTGATCAATTTATCTTATGAGAATAATATGTGGCCTTATATGAACTGTGATGATCCGCTTTTATGTGTATTTTTACTGAAAGAATATTTTAATTTAATTAAATATTTTATAGTGCTTTTATTTTAAATTATCGAGTTTTAAATGGATTTTATTGGCGGTTGGATTTAAATTACAATTTAATTTATTTTGGCTTGTTTTTTGTTTTAAAAATTTAATAGTTGGTTTTTACTAGTTATTTATTTTATTTTAGCTTATCGATGTGTTTAAAATATTTTCTTGGTGTTTATTTATTTATTTGATGTAGTGTTTAATTTATTTTAATTGTTTTATGTTTTTATATCGTTTTCAGCTGATCAGTCTTTAGACTTCCGATGTGAGAACTGGACCTCATTTGTTTTCTTCCATCTTTTCTTTTCCTTTTCTTTTTCTTTTTCTTCTTTTTCTTTTTCCCTTTTTTCTTTTTTTTTCTCTCCTCTCTCCCGTTCAGCTCTCTCTCTCCCCACGCCTCTCTCTTTCTCTCTCTCTCCTCACCCACGCACAACCGGCCTCCACCCCAGCCCCACCGTTCGCCGGCGCCGTGGCCGACACCGCCCCTACCGGTCGACTCCCCTCCGGCCGGTGACCATCCCCTCCGATTTCCAGCCCCAACCGGCCGGCCGTTTGGCCGGAAAACACCCAACAAGCCGCACGGCTTTTGGCTCGATCCGCCGCCGTCGCTCCACCTCCGGCCACCACCTCTTCACCACTTCATCACCGACTCCTTGCCGTCCTAACCCATCCATCCTCGGCCTCAAACGGTCACCGGAGCGGCTCCCACGAGCTCAACTCCGATTTGCCCTTTTTTCGCTTCTACCGGCGTTTTCGCCGCCACCCACGGCCAAAACTCACTTCCACTAGCTTCATAAACATCCCTAGACCATTCCCTATCAATTTGGTGTCTTGGTTTGTCCCCGTTCAAAAGTGGGTATTTTGCGACCCACGGGAACAGTGCATTTGCACTGTTATGTTGCTTTCGCATCGCCGTTTGCTTCGCGCCGAACCTTCTAAAAATCCTATATAGCTCTGTAAGTATTTTCTAAACTCTACTTTTAGATTTAAATATATTTTACTCTTGCAATAATTTAATTGGTTGGTTCGCTGATTCCGGACTGAGTCCGAGGAGTTCGGGGGTCGGATGGATGGAGGACGGAGTTGCTTGTTTTATTGTGCTATGGTTGATTGTATTTGTCGAGCATTGAAAATTTGTATTTACATGGCGCATGCACGTGTATTTTATTTTAATTGAGAAAATCCTATTTTATTGGCGTAAATGGATTTTTGGAGTGTGCGTATCACGAGCCCAAGCCGGGATGGGTTATTATCTCGGTGCAGCTCCTCTGGTCACTCGGGAGTGGATAATACTGAGTGACATCCCCTGGGTTGTCGCAGGGCGACGACCGGATCGCACGATACGGTAACGCTGTCGTGTCGACTCCGTGGTCCTTTTAGTGGCGGGGACTAGAGGATGGCCTGGCCAGGTACGCGCGAGATGGAGGCGCGAGTCTGGGCATCACTCATGTAGGTGTCACACGCGTAGACGTTACCTGCGGTGTGGCACAGAGCCAGAGTGTGCGAATGATCCCTAGGGGAGATCATGGTGCATGCATAATCGATTGGTTTTTATGGTTTTCGGATACGGGCCATTTTCTGGGAAAATGGTGGTTTGGGCCATTATCGCGGATAATGGCGAGGCTTGGTTTTAAACGGTGTGTGTGTGGGCCGTTATCGGGGAAAACGGCGAGGTTTGTTTAAAGGTTATGTTTTTAAGCCAAATGAGTTTTTGGCGTGTGTGGAAAAACATGGTTTGCGAGTTTTATGCATTGGCATTTATTCATGCATATTGTTTGAGTTTAATATGCTTTTATCTAGTGGTGTTTGGATTTTACTTACCTGCGGCACCATTTTTGGTACCGTAGATTTTGGTGCAGAGTTCGAGGAGGAGGAGGAGGCTGAGCTCGAGGATGCGGCTCCACCGGAGTTCTGAGTTGAAGTTTATGCTTGTTATTTGGTTTTAAAACAATATTTATGTCTTGTAATATTTTATTATGTACCTTTGAACCACTTTGTATTTTATTTAAGAAAAATTCTGGTACTTAATTTTATGACTTTGCTATCCGCTGCGTATTTCCTTGTGCACACGTGCCGCTTGCACACACTTAGCACTCGTCGATAGGATGGTGACCCGGGTTGTCACCATCCGGACGTCTCGAATTCCCCGTGTGGGTACGTGGGGATTTGGGGGCGTCACATGAACAAAATGATGTGGCCAGCTTAATTATATGTACCTCATTAGGTTACAAGAAAAAATGTTTATATATTTGGTTGATGCTTTTTTTTAAAAAATAATGATGTTATTTATTCTATATATATATATATAGTGTCATTCTTAATTACACTAACTAAAATGTCACATTTGAAGTGGGTAATATAGGAATCACTTAAAATTCACCATATAAACTTCATGAGTGAATAAGGATGATAAATTGACGTACAGTATATATTATTAATGTTTATTAAGTAAACTCATAATTTTTTAGTTTTGTTTATAACTTGATTGCATGCAAAGTCTTTAAACATGATATTCCTCAATTATTAGATATAAAAAATGAGAAATGATATTTACAATTTGAAGATATACAATACACGTACATTATTTTTTAAAAAATAGATAAATTTGGGACGCACATAAAAAATAATTTTTTTTAATGATGAATCTCATTTATTTAAATAGAGTGTGGATCTTGCATACTCTAGAATTATATTTAACATTACTCATGAAAAAGATTAGATGTAAAAGAAAGAACGTAGGGAAAAGTACAAAGTGTTCCATCCTCTTAAGATTTTAAATTATCTAATATTTATTGATATGACAAATTCTTGTAAATTTAAATTACTTGATTATGATTATTTAGTAGAAATTGGGCATAGCACTTAGAAGATTAATAAAAGTAAAACTCCCGCTACCAAAATAATATAGATTTTGAGATATTCTGTTCTTAGGTTAGTGTGTAAAGTATATATATCATTCACATTATTTAAACAGTAAAATTTAAATTATATCATAAAAATATTTTATACACCAATTTAAAAATAGAATTTGTCGTTATTGATGTGCTAAACAGACCAAAAGCAGCCTAACTTATAATATTTTTGGTGGGCGTTTGATATGACGTTCTATTTTGTGCTTGCCATTCACACGCTTGGCGTAAAGTTTAGTGTCATCGGAAGGCTTTTCGTCGAAAAAAGGCATCCATTCATAAAGAATTTTACTACGTAAATTGTGAACTGATTTATGTATTAATATTTATATTTTTATATTTAAAATTTAAATGAATATTATTTTTATAAAAATTTGACTTTTTTATCGATCACGTTGAATAGGTTCATGTATTAATGTGTAAAATTACTTACAATCAGATTTTTCCGTGTATGAAAGAGCTGAATCAAGAAAAATATGCTATAGTAATTCCAGCTTTGGGTTTGGTATTGAAAGCAATCTCTCTCTCTCTCTCACACACACATTCATTATAAGTTGCAACTTTTGGGTCTACCACTAAAATATAGCTTCACTTTCAAGTAAATAATGCGGAGTTATGATTGGATATGAAAGAACAAAGAATTCAACCTTGGGGGACCTGAACCTTCATAAGCCTTTTAACATGAATGGGTTAAAGCAGAACATTTCATCTTGATAACGTAAATAATGTTGTTATTGAGTTCCCAAAAAGAGAAAGAGAGAGAACATAGTGAGCAGTGCAGTTCTTTTTTGCACGTTAGAACTAAACCATTTCCTCTGAATTCCATTTTTACATGTATCGATCGAGGCTCCCCACAAAAGGATATCCAAATCACCAACTCTTAACCTTCTGATTACAACAATACTTTGATTGCCATAAAAGCAAAAGGAATTAGTCATCAACAAATTTAGAGTAAATTTAATGTCTGTAACTCCATATTATGTTCCAACATTCTGTAATTTCATTAATGCTGAGAGCTTCTAGTGTGGGAGACATGAGGTGGCTTCAAGGCACGATTTAAAGACAAGAATTGATAGCAGCAGTTAGTTGGGTTGTGGCAGACAAAGAATCTAGGCCATCAATTCAGCGTCAAATGGGCATAAAGAGGAGTCGAAGAAAGAACATAGAGCCTTTAGTTAGAGGGAAGCATCTCACATGGTTTGGGACCCCTGGATGTCTCTCTACTCTCTAGGTCCATCCCAAGAGAGGTTTACCCTTTGGAGAGAGATGGATTATGTAGCTAGCCAGCTGGTTTAAAGCTTCATTTCCTATCATTTGGAAAGAAAAAAAAGAAGGTTGATCCGTTTTGATATTTTCTCTTCATACTTCAAATTTAAAAGAGGAGAAATGTATTGTCATTAAATGGAATTTCGAAAATCAACTTTATAAATTGACATGACTTGATATAATATTTCATATATATTCTACAATCAAAAGAATTTTATAATCTAATGTACTACATCAAAACATATCAATCAACTCGTAAGATAATTATTTAAAATTCATTTTGTGAATCAAGCATTTCCATTTAGGAAGATTGTGGTGGTATCACAGCATGTATAAACTCAATGGAAATAGAAGCAAAATTCAACTTTCAACTTTCTTCTCACCTCATCTATATAACCAAACAAGATTAGTCTTTGCAAACATTTTTTTTTTTTCCTGATAAGTGCCGTGGTCTTTACAAACTATAAATGTTGTACCAGGACTTTTAGAAAAAGCACGCTCTTTGACAATGTCAGTGAAAGGTCGCGAAATATATAGCCACATGCTAGCAAGGCTTAAAAAGTAACCAACCTCTCGTGGCTAGAAAGCAACATACACTATCTGTCTTCTCACAATATCTTCACTGGATAAATCTATTTATTATTCATGCATATCATCTCTATCTACACTTCTTTCCCCTAAACCAATATATTCCACACATGTTCTGTACTTGTCCACAAACGAAGATTCTTTGTTATCAAGTAGTTCAAGTATACGATTGCACATTGCCATAAAGATTAAAGCGGGCATTTCCATACCAACCTAGTGGAAGAAATTTCGAAGGAAAAACGAAACCTCAAGCCTGGATCAGTAGCAAATATCTCTTTGAATGGTCGAACCAAATCAATTCTTTCTTTAACGATTTGATTGAGGAATTATCATTGCACCAAAAAGAAAGGGTAACCATAACTCCCGGGATTTAAGAATAACTCATTTAGAAAGGGAAAATAAAAAGGTCATGCTAGTGTTATCATGTACAAACACCTTTAAAAAAAAATTATTTACAAAAGCATTCCTTCAGTTGCTGCGATAAAGCTGACGTTTAAAAGTAGGCAATCCTTAAACTGACGTAGCGACTTGTATTCACCTTTAAATATGGCCAAAAAATTTTAAGTCTTCAAGGAAAAGCCAGCAAACCTATGCAGCAGCCGCTAGTAGTATCGGGGACGGGGAGGGGCATAACCCCCAGAATACTGCAATTCATTAGGAATATTGCCATATGGAGGTCTTGGACTTGGAGTTTCGTAAGCTGAACCTGTGAAAGGCAGAAGCAAATAATGTGGCTGAGAGTTAATTATTATTAGTATGGTTGCGTGCAGTTACCCATAACAACAATGGTATGTAAAAATCTTTCTATCATTCTGTCTCTCCAAGAACATACACAAAAAACATTCATACACGCATATAAGCAAATAATTGATTGAAGTGTACCTACCTAATGCGGTTGGCAGAGGCCTGGGAACAAATGTGGGGGCTCTTGGTGCCTGCAGATCAGCTCCAGGACCTCCAATGTCATTATAATGCCCACCATGACTGCTGTAAGAGTACGGCATGGTACTTGCACTTCCAACTGGAGAAGGTTCAATCATACTACTCCTGTAGGGGTAAGCAGCAGCACCAGGAATGTTATTATTCGCTTCAATGTTAGATCTGCTGTAGGGACCACCCATTCCATAACCCAAAGTTCTCGTTGCTTGCAGACTAGCTCCACGACCTCCATTGTCGTTAATATGCCCACCAAGAGTGCTGTATGAGAGTGGCATTGTACTTGCACTTCCAACTGGGAAGGGTTCAATCATACTACTCCTGAAGGGATAATGGGCAGTACCACAACTAGGAATGCCACCGTAACTCCCAGAGCAACCAGCATCATCTCTAGGAAGAGAACTTTCATAACTCCAGTTTCCAGGAGCAGCAGCTACCCTAACTACAGCAGGATATTGATTGCCTTGATATGCTTGAACACTTGATTCTCTACTTGAATGTGGCCCACCCTGTTGATATGCTGTATTCACCTAGGAATTTATGCATATACATTATGTGACTTCCAAGACAGATTGTTTTATTGGAACTTGTATCAAATGGTCAACTTATCAAAAAAATTTGAACTTTCAAAAGGCAATTTAAACTCCAGCCACTGATACAAACAAGTATTGACCATGGTTACAAACTCAAAGATGATGAATGAACAATTTCTACTTACATGGTTGGGCCCTTGAGAATTAGATGCATGGAAAGGTGAGTTATGCCAATGTCCTCCAGAGACTGAAGAGTGAAACATCACTCATATCATATCCATATAAAGATATTAACACAGAGCAAGTTCCCAAATTCAAACTTAGATAAGGTAAGACGAAAACCTGTTAAAGCCACCTGATCTTGAGGCGAGAATCCGGTAACTTCCTTGACAGAACTTTTCCGATTATAAGATAAAGAGTTATTTGAGTTCAGATTGGTAGCAGAAGCAAAAGTGCGCTTCATCTCATCCAAATGTCTCTGGGACTCTGCTGGATTGAGTTCTACAAAGATGACCTTACAAAGGAGATTAAATCATTAGCAACATTTCAATGAACAGGTACCAAAATCCAAGTTGGTAGATAATTACCTGATCAAAATACTCATCTGACCCAGGCATATCCTTGCTGCTTGGCAAAACATAATTCACTGCCAAAACATTATTCAGGAGAACATGAAGTGATAAATTAATGAGGGAAAGAACCAAGCACTGATGGAAACAAAGTGGAGTAATATAACTAAATAAAGACAAGAACAAGATGTCGTCATAGGAAAATACCTAACATTTCCTTTACTGCATCAGCTGGTACCTCCTTTCCCATTTCTTTGAATCTTTTATCAGCACGAAGTTTCAGTTCTTCGGGCCTTGGAAATACCACTACAGCAACCTGGGGAAAAACACAAGTCATTGATGAAGATTAAAAAATATATAAAGCATCCTCCCAATAAAAAAAGCTGGCACAAACATGTCAATTGGTAGTTACCTTCTGAAAGAAGGCAAATGGCTTCAGTTTACGTTTACGTGCATTCTTGTAAACATTTGTCTGATCAATTATGTAGTTGCGAGGTGTTTTGGCAGCACGAGATAAAAGGGTATTAAAAATCCCAGTTGCTTTGTCCATTAGACGATCAAATCGTTCACTATAATTGTGCTTGCGCATTAGTCCCGGCACCTGTATGAAGATTCAGCTCTATCAAGCAAGAAGTTATGAAAATATTGAGCAGAAAGATGAACAGAACTGCTAGAATATCTATTCAGAGCTATTGATACAACATGAACCAAAAAAACAAAAATAAAAAAAGAGGACATAAACCTTCATTTGATCCAGAATTAGGTTTGTCCCAAGCAAAACGTATCGCTTCTCAGGGTGCTCCTTTATCCATTTTTCTGCCCATGTAGTCTTTCCCGAGGCAGGTAAACCAACCATCATCATCACTTCACAATCATCTGGCTTAGAAGAAGTGGGGCCCATCATTGCATTTCCATCCTCAAGAGCAGAAGCCCAAGGCTTATAATCTTTTTCAGGAACAAGTCCCTCTTCAACACTGAACTGCAACTGGACCACAACATTTTTCAGTAAGACATGAGGAAAGAGAGCTGATTCCCATTCTAACTTTCTTGTCGGAGAGTCCAGCACTCCAAGACCCCTTGGACCAGCATCAAATTGCTTTGCAGTACCCGGCCATTTACCATTCTTGGAGAAACCAATGAAAGCCAATGGTTTATTTTCAAGATCAACTGCACAGACAATTGTATCGCCAATCCCAAACTTTTCACCATAATCTAAAAATTCACCTGCACTTGAAATTTTTCCTGTGCCCCCAAACCCAAAGCTGTGTTTAGTTTCCCCTAGGTTCCCCACATTATCATCCCCTCTAGAAATGCCTACACGGCAAACATGCAGCTCCTCAGGGGCAGTGTCCACAATATCAACTGGCTGCATTGCAATAATTTTGCAACCAAAACAGTATTTCCCACGAGTTATTCCAACATTACCACGAGCACCAGACCAGCAATAAGCAAACCCCTGCTCATGGAGTGCAGATCCTTGAAGACCATTGCCTACAATATTGAAATCTGGAGACAAGGTAACAATTCAAATCAACTATCAGACAATTCTGGCATCTGTTTATTTTCGGTTAGGTCAAACCATGCAAAAACATACATCTAAAAAAGCATAGAAACAAAAGAAAAGGCCATCTCTGAGTTTGCGCAGATGGTATATATTCCTCATTTGAAAGAAAAGGTGATAGATTAACAAGCTCCACCAATCCTTTGCATTCTTAGGTGTCAGAAAACAAGATTTCCATATTTGTAATCAAAGGTTCGAAAACACAATCCTGTCCTAAAAGCAATTTATCAATTTACCTATTCAGGTGAACCGGTTTAGCATTTATGTAATCAAAGGTTCAACCATCATTATATTGCAATCTATAAGCATTTCAAGTTTCCCATAAACTTTTCAACAAGGGAATTTAAATAACAGTAATTCCATACATTCCCGATGAGAAATTCTGAACCATTTACACCCCCATCCCAATTAGTAACTGGGAGATTTATTACAAGAAACCTTGTTTAATCCAAATTCTTTCTATTTCCGTAATTTCTTATTTTATATCAATTTTTCTGTTTCTGTAAATGGAAAAAGTCCAACTCAACCAATTGAATCACCTTGGTGGGGGCTATGGTGTTTATTTTTGGCATGATGTTTGGTGTGGTGTAAGGGCTCTTCAGCATGTTTTCCCACTCTCTACTGGATTGCAAGTGACAGAGGCTTTGGAAGAGTATTGAACATGTAAGATACCTCCCAAGATTGCTTTCGTTGCTGCTTGGTTGCATCTCTTGGGAAAATCCTCACCATTGAAAATTTGTGGAAATGGTGAACGTTCTATGGGTGAGTTTAGGGATTTTTTCTTCAGCACTTTATGTTTTATGGTGAATAATCTTATAAGGGATGGGAATATTTGTAATGTTTAATTTTAGTACTTTTTAGCTTTAGCTTGTATTTAGGTGTACTCACTTGTACACATCCTATGTACTTGAGTTATGAATATTTACTTGGAATAAAATCTCTAATTAACTATCATAAAAAAAAAATTGTGGAAATGGGGTCTCATCATTATGGATTGGTGATTCTTGTGTAAGAAAAACGGGGAATCTATGGATCATCTACTGTTACATTGTGAGGCGGCTAGGATTTTTTGGGGGTGCCATCTTTAACCAGACTGGTGTGGCATGGGTCATGCCGGGAAGAGTAGTGGATATTTTTAAGTGTTGGACAGGTCTTCGGGGTAATGTCCACATCGCCACCGTGTGGAAAATGATCCCTCATTGTATTAGGTCGTGTTTGCGAATGGAGAGAAATGATAGTTGCTTTGAAGACCGGAAGCGTTCCATGGACGAGTTGAAGAGATTCTTTTTTAACACACTAATTTTCTGGGCTTCGCGGTCATTGTTTGTAATGGGGACAGATTTCATAATTTTCTTGTATCCATTCCCCCCCCCCCCTTTTCTCTTTTTTTTTGACATAGCTTGTATCCATCCCTAATGCTTAGTGGTTACTAGGTGTATCCTATATATACTTCTCGTGTGCTTGGGCTGCCTTTTATTATCATAAAGTTTTACTTTTACTATTAAAAAAAAAAAATCACCCAGGATAATTTCATCTGAAAGGAGGGTACATATTCATAAAAAACAATTCAAAAATTTCAATTTTCCCATCACCTCTTCAGCAACTAATTATAAAGAAATATAAGGAAATTTTTTTAGGAAATTCTTTGGAAGAAAAGGAAGATTATATATGATTATACCGATCGAACAAGAACAGTTATAATAGTAGAATGAAGTGGCAAGATGAAGGAAAAATACCTAAGTTGCAGTCCGCAGGGTTGAGCACCACGCGCTGTGTGAGCTTTGATTCCGAAGACTCTGTTATGTCTTCAATTTTCGCCTTCTTCGCCTCCTGTCCGTCGTCTAAGGGAAGTCCGCGTTTCTTCGTCGACGCCATGGGAACGATCGGAGAGCTAGAGAGAAAGAGACAGAGAGAGCGAGAGAGCGCGAAATGGACGACCAAAGAGTGAGGGTGATCTTGGGGAGCATATTGATGGCGTCATGGGAATAAAGGGCAACCGTTGAATAAATTTCTGAGAAACCGACTCAAGGGTATGGGCTCGTTGGGTCGCTTCGGTTAAAAGATTGGAAACCCACTATAGGCCCAGTTATGGTCTGGAAGAAAATTAGTTTCTGGACTCTAGCGTGGGCCAACCTCAAGCCCGAATCAACATGCTTCCTTATAAAAACCCAAATATTTATTAGGTTGAGAACAAATAAAATAAAAAAATGTAACCAATCGGAGTCGGATTCTTGGATAGCAATTCTGACAAAATCTGTGCTCAACTCTACTGTAAATACTATTCCAAAATTATTTAATAAAAAAACTGGATAGATCCTCCACTGCTTGGAAGCCTTTCATTGTAGAGTTTAAATCACAACTATTGATTTTGAATTAAATGAATGAGATGAAGTAGTTCAATATTTAATACCTAAAAAATGTAAACATTAAATTGGTAAAATGTGGTAACTAATTACAGTAAATGTTGAACAGCCCAAATTATAAACATTCTATTTAAAAATTAACCCTTGTGGTTTCAATTCTTTCACAAGACAGAGTAGGTTAAGAAATTTGAACATTTTCGTCTATTATACCCTATCCCATTTTCTATGTAGGTTTACAAATATTGGGCGCATAGGTTTAAAACTAGATTGACCTCTCAAAAAGCACTTACTCATAAACAAGTTACTGGCACAAATAAAATAAAATAAAGAAATCTAAGCAACGTTTATTAGAAAATAATATGCAATATTATGCTCCAGGGTTACAACTTTTCATCACTCTCATTGGTTAAAAGGATATGCAATATTATGCTTTGTTCCATCTAAAATCTCGAAAGGTTCACTAGAAACTAGAAAGAGTGCTTAACATATTGAAACGAAATAAAAGAGAGAAAGATAGGGAGAGTTTTAAATTTAAGAGCCAAAATATATTAGTTTTCCTCCTGTTAAACCGTGTATAGCAGGAATCAGAACTAGTTCTCTATTATCAAGTCTTGCACAGCTGTCCTTTATTAGATTTCCGTTAGATACTTTCTCCTCTATTTCCTTAGACACATTTGTCTCCTCTATTCCCAGATATGCAGATGTTTTTTCTCTGTATATCCTCTGTATTTAGTTTCTGTATATGTAAACCCTGTTTTCTTTTTCTTTCCTTTTTTACTGATTTTAGTAAACTCTTAACTTGAAAGCCCACCAAATAGAAATCTAGTAACATGTAAAATCTTGTTTAAAGTGAGCTAAATATGGAGCCCACTACAAGTTTAAAAATGTGAGCTAAAAATCTATAATCTAAAAAAAGTCCAATTCCAACTCTGCTTTGGCTTTGACCCATTTTAATGGAGTCGAATCGGATCAGATTATGGATTATTCACAATAATAGTTGAAGTCTAGATTCAAAGTCTGACTAAATTGATCGGAATTGAAATCGAATTCTTGATACCAACTCTGGCAAAGTCGATTCTCAGCCCCAGTCATATGATAAATAAAAGAAAAAAATTAATCAAGAAGAAAACTGGATAGGATTCACCAACTATCCAAGTGGTCTATTGTTGTGGAGTTTAAATCACAACTATCAATTTTCAATTAAATGAATAAAATTAGGCAATTCAACATTTACTATCTTAAATATGTTAACATTAAGTTGGTAAAATGTTGTAACTGCTAACTAATTACTAATAAATGTTGAACTCCCAAATTAAGAAGTCCATGCTATTTAAAACTTAAACCTTGTGAACGTCTCCGTCTACATAACTCTATCCCATTTTTTATCTAAGTTTACTGGTTTTTAGCAAGTAGGTTTAGAGCTAGATCAACAGCACTAAGAGCACTTATCCATAAAACGGTTACTAGCACAAATAAAATAAAGAAATGTAACTAATGTTTATTGTAGTCGGAGTCAAATTCCTGAATGGCAACTCCAACAAAGTCTGTGCTCAACTCTACTCATAGGGTAAATACTATTCCAAAATTAATCAATAAGAAAACTGGATGGGATCCTCCTCAGGTTCAAATAGTCTATCTGTGTGGAGTTAAAAATCATAATTATTGATTTTAAATTAAATGAATAAGATTAGGCAATTCAATATTTACTATCTTAAAAATGTACTCGCTGAGTTAGTAAAATATAGTAACTAATTAAAGTAAATGTTGAACAACCAAAATTATAATCATTCTGTTTAAAAACTAACCTTGTGGTTTTAATTCCTTTACAAGATGGAGAACATTAAGAAATGTGAACATCTTCATCCACTGTACTCTACCCCATTTTCTATCTAGGTTTACTAGTCTTTTGGCACGTAAGTTTAAAACTAGATTGGCCACTCGGTAAGCACTCACCCACGAGCCAATTACTAATATATTTTTGCTCTTGAATTTAAAACTCTCCTTATCTTTCTCTTTTTTATTGTGTTTTAATATGTTAAGCAGTCTTTCTAATTCTAGTAAACCTTTTGAGATGTTAGATGGAACAAATTAAAGCATACTATTACACATCATTCTAACCCAACGAGAGGGATGAAAAGTTGAGATGTTAGATGAAAAACGTTTATTTTCCAATAAACGTTAGTAAGAGTTCTCTATTTTATTTGTGCTAGCAAGTAGTCGTGATTTTTAACTCCATATGGATAGACTATTCAAACTTGTGGAGTATCCCATCCAATTTTCTTATTGATTAATTTTGAGATAGTATTTACCATATGAGTAGAACTGAGCACAGGCTTTGTCGAAGTTGGTATTCAGGAATCCGACTTCGACTCTAATAAACGTTGCTTACATTCCTTTATTTTATTTGTGCTAGTATCCTTTTTATGGATGAGTGCTTTTGGCATGCGGTTGATCTAGTTCTAAACCTACTTGTTAAAGACCACTATACCTAGATAGAAAATGGGATAGAGTACAATAGAAAAAGAAAATTTGAAATCGGACCGAACCGGACCGGTTCATATATATATAATTTTTTTTAATTTTTTCTATTGTATATAATTTTTATATATAATATATAATTATATATAAAATAGTTTTGTATTATATGATAAATTACTAATTAATATAATATTAAATTTTAAAATCTTATATCATTTTGTTTATTATATTGATAGTTATATTAATATTATATAGTGCATATTGATAGTTATACTAATACTATATCACTATATATTATAATATACTATAATATATTACTATATTATATATTATAATATTTCACTATAATCTATAATACAATTATAATATACTATAATATATTATCACTAAAGTATTATATACTATAATGTACATTAAAACTGAAAAATTAGACCGAAAACCTGTAAAACCGGAATACCAGTTTAGGAGGGTAACTGGTGCATAATCGGTTTTGAAAAATGTAAAACCAGTACATACCAGTTCGGTCCTAAATTTTGTCTAAAATCAGACCGAACCGGACCGGTTACACCTCTAATGTTACATAATATAATAAATATTAATTCTTGAATTTTAATTTAAGTTGGGGGTTTATGCTCACTAGGCGATTATTTAATATAGTAAGGTATATTAAATATTGGTGAATAAATTGTCAAATTTAATCTTTTTATTTGTGAAAAGTTAGAAGGTTTAATTTATCATTAACAAAACTGATAAAAAAAGGGTATTAATGCTTTGATTCACTGCTTTGATTCACACAAATCAAATAAATTTCTAATCAATTTGGTAGAGTTCATCTGGGAAACACCTTAAAATGTGCTAACTTATTAGAGTAAATGTTGAACGACACAAATTGTGATAATTTTATCGAAATATTATGAATCTATGTTAATTGTCAATATATTAAACTTTTTAGTTTTTACATTTTGTATATGATTAATAAATAATTGTATTAGTTATTTTTTAAAAATTCATCTAATAAATTAGAACTTTAATTAGATGTAGATGTTAGTAATTAGTTAATGTGAATTAGTGATTAGTTAGTTAATTGATATTCATATCATACATAATTATATAATTACATTAGTTAATTACATTAATATTTGTAATTGCTTTATACTAAATAACTATAGACTATACTAATACTAATAGTAATACTAATACTACATATTATACTAATAGTGATATCAATATGATATATAGTTATAGACTTATAGTGTTACTACTACATATAATGTATATATATATATATATATATTAGTGATATAGTTTTTTTTTTTTTTAAGAAAATACCCTTACGCCATTCCATTATAAAAGTGATGAGATACACGGAGGATCTTCCTCCATAGTAACAATTAAATCCGAAATGGTAAGAGCATCTTTTGCAAGTAAGTGGACTATAAAATTGTCATTTCTCCTAACATGATAAACATCACACTTTGCAAAAAAATTAAAACATGACCTTGTTTCACTCAAAAACATGCTGAGCTGCTCCAAACTTCTGTGTCTTCTCGTAAAGCCTTTGTTACTTGTAGTGAATCACCCTTAATAATAATCTGATGCAATCCAAGGTCCAAGCCCAGTTTAACAGCCTGTAGAGCTCCATATGCTTAAGCTAACAAAGGGTCAGGAATAAACTGTTTCCTCTGCCTCATTATGGCAATGATCTGACCAGCACAATCCGTAATGACCACTCCTATACAAACCAATCCATTGGACTTATCCACTGCACCATCCCAGTTAATTTTAAACCAGGTCGATGGAGGAGCCTTCCAAACAGCCTCTAAGGAGCATACCTGGATGGCTCTGCTGTTGTTTTGAGGGTCAGTGTCCCCCTCCAACATCAGGTCTAACAGAATTCTAGCCTCTCTAATAATGGAATTAGGATGAGCAAACTCCTTGTTAAAGATCAAAGTATTCCTTCTCCACCACAATTTCCTTGCAACCACAACAAACTCTTGCAATTCTTTTGCATTTAGGGCCATAGATAATGACTCGAAAAACAGCAACATAAAGGCTCAAGGTAGAGCACATTTCTGAAGCCTTTTGGAGCATTGACTCCATACATCTATTGCTACCTCACAGCTCCACAAGGCATGAAAGACACTTTCTTGTTCCTTGCAACAAATGGGGCATAGTGGGTCATTCACCACTTTCTTTTTTATCAGACTGGATTGAGTGGGGAGGGCCTCCTGACAGGTTCACCATAAAAAGACCTTATCACCAAGTGTGACATGAAGTTGCCATATTTTGTTCCAAACATCTTTAAACTTGTTGCTTATAGAAACTTGGCCTTGAGTTGTCACCACCCTTGATTTCTCCATGTGGTATCCACTCCTTACTAAAAATGAGCCATATGTGATTCCATGCCATATGATTCTGCCCATAGTGTTCATAGCGCTAATAGGAGTTTTCAAGATCAAATTAGCTTCCCCCTCCTAAAAAATGTCTTATACCAGGTCTGTCTTCCACAGCTTAGTCTCAAGGTCAATCAATTCTACAACAGTTGCATTACCATCTAGAGTCTTGATTGGACTTGTGACCTTGCTGGGATTAGATTGGTCTAGCCATTTGTCTTTCCAAATAAGGATGTTGAAGCTTGTTCCCACCCTTCAGAAAGAGCCAGCCTATCCAACATGTCTGGCTGCAAGAAGACTTCTCCACACAAATGAGGGTTTAGAACCCTCTTTAGCTGTTTGAAATGTCGAGTTAGGGAAGTATTTGGCCTTTAATATTCTTGCAACAAGAGAGTTAGGGTCTTGAATCAATCTCCAACGCTGCTTGGAAAGCATTGCCTTGTTGAAACATTCAAGATCTCTAAAACCCAAACCCCCATTTGACTTGGCTTGACCCATTCTTTTCCAAGATATCCAGTGGATCTTATGCTCCTTCTCTTCCTGACCCCACCAAAAATTTTGGATGGCACTGTTTATGGACTATAATAAAGTGGAAAGCTTAAAGACACTCATTGTATAGGTTGGGAGGGCTTAAATCACTGCTTTAAGGTAGATTTCTTTCCTTGCCTGAGATAAGAGTTTTAGCTCTATGATTACTGAGCCTCATTCTTATGTTATCCAAGATGCTTTTGAAAGATTTGAGACTGTCTCGACCCATCACAAATGGCAATCCTAAGTACTTTTCATAAGGCATGGTTGTCCTCATACCAGCAATAGACAGGATGTATTCTTGAGTAGGTCTAGCTATTTTCTTGCTAAAAGTAACTGAGGTCTTCTTGAGGTTGAGTCTTTGGCCTGATGCCATCTCATATCACTTGTCTTATGCCTCGAGTAGGGAGAAAATCTGTTTAAGGTTCAATATTCACAAGAAGAGCATATGAAACAGTTTCAATGCACTTCATCACTAGTTCCACCCATTGACTACAAAACCCCAATTTGTAAAGGGCAGCTCTTAGAAAGCTCCATTTAACTTTGTCGTAGGTCTTGCTCATGTCTAACTTTAAGGCCATGTAACCTTCTCTTCCTGCTAGTTTACATTCATTGTATGCAAAACCTCAAAAGCCACAATTATATTATCAAATATTAGCCTACTGGGGACAAAAGCAAATTGAGAGAGTGAGATAATACAAGGAAGCACCTTCTTTAATCTATTAGCTATCACTTTAAAGATAAGTTTATAAAGTACATTACAAAGGGAAATAGGCCTGAAATATGTCACTTTTGTAGGGGCTTTCTTCTTTGGGATGAGTGCAATGAATCTGCTGTTAATGTCCCCCAAGCTGCCATTTGAGTTAAGAACATTCAACACTATATTACACACATGGGGTCCCACGATCGACCAATGCTTTTGATCAAAGATTACAGGGAAACTGTCTGGACTTGGTGAGCTTAGGCCATTCGTGTGAAAGAGATCTTATTCAACCTTATGTTAGGAATAAGGTTTAGTTAGCATTTCATTTTATGTTACAGTCACTCAAGCTTCCAAGGATGCAATGCATTCTTGTGGCGCCCCCAAAATCCCCACGTACGGATACGGGGAATTCGAGGCGCCCGGATAGTGACATCACGGGTCACCACCCTAACGATGAGTGCCAAGTGTGTGCAAGCGACAAATGTGCACAAGAAGATACGCAGCGGATAGCAAAGTCAAATACTAAGTACCAGAATTTTTCTTAATTAAAATACAAAGCGGTTCAAAGGTACATAATAAAATATTACATGATATAAATATTGTTTCAAACCAAACATAAAGCATGAACTCCAACTCAGATCTCCGGCGGAGCCGCATCCTCGCGCTCAGCCTCCTCCTCCTCCTCGAACTCTGCATCAAAATCTACGGTACCAAAATGGTGCCGCAGGTAAGTAAAATCCAAACACCACTAGATAAAAACATATTAAACTCAAACAATATGCATGAATAAATGCCAATGCACAAAACTCACAAACACATATTTTTCCACGCACGCCAAAAACCCATTTGGCTCAAAAACATGCCCATTAAACAACCTCGCCGTTATCCTCGATAACGGCCCACATATGCCGTTTAAAACCAAGCCTCGCCATTATCCCAGATAATGGCCCAAACCACCATTTTCCCAGAAAATGGATCACAAGACCATCGCCATTTTCCCAGAAAATGGCCCATATCCGAAAACCATGAAAACCAACCAATTATGCATGCACCATGATCTCCCCTAGGGATCATCCGCACACTCTGGCTCTGTGCCACACCGCAGGTAACGTCTACGCGTGTGACACCTACACGAGTGATGCCCAGACTCGCGCCTCCAACTCGCGCGTACCTGGCCAGGCCATCCTCTAGTCCCCGCCACTAAAAGGACCACGGAGTCGACACGACAGCGTTACCGTATCGTGCGATCCGGTCGTCGCCCAGCGACAACCCAGGGGATGTCACTCAGTATTATCCACTCCCGAGTGACCAGAGGAGCTCCACCGAGATAATAACCCATCCCGGCTTGGGCTCGTGATACGCACACTCCCAAAAACCATTTACGCCAATAAAACAGGATTTTATCAAATAAAATAAAATACACGTGCATGCATCATGTAAATGCCAATTTCAATGCTCGACAAATAAAATCAACCATAGCACAACAAAACAAGCAACTCCGTCCTCCATCCACCCGACCCCCGAACTCCTCGGACTCAGTCCGGAATCAGCCAACCAACCAGATAAAATTATTGTATGAGCAAAATATATTTAAATCTAAAAGTAGAGTTTAGAAAATACTTACAGCGCTATATAGGATTTTTAGAAGGTTCGGCGCGAAGCGAACGGCGATGCGAAAGCAACGTAACAGTGCAAATGCACTGTTCCCGTGGGTCGCAAAATACCCACTTTTGACCGGGGACAAACCAAGACACCAAATTGATAGGGAATGGTCTAGGGATGATTATGAAGCTAGTGGAAGTGAGTTTTGGCCGTGGGTGGCGGCGAAAACGCCGGTAGGGGCGGAAAAAGGGCAAATCGGAGTTGAGCTCGTGGGAGCCGCTCCGGTGACCGTTTGAGGCCGGAGTTGCTTGATTTGTTGTGCTATGGTTGAATTTTATTTGTCGAGCATTGAAATTGGCATTTACATGATGCATGCACGTGTATTTTATTTTATTGGATAAAATCACTGTTTTATTGGCGTAAATGGTTTTTGGGAGTGTGCGTATCACGAGCCCAAGCCGGGATGGGTTATTATCTCGGTGGAGCTCCTCTGGTCACTCGGGAGTGGATAATACTGAGTGACATCCCCTGGGTTGTCGCCGGGCGACGACCGGATCGCACGATACGGTAACGCTGTCGTGTCGACTCCGTGGTCCTTTTAGTGGCGGGGACTAGAGGATGGCCTGGCCAGGTACGCGCGAGTTGGAGGCGCGAGTCTGGGCATCACGTCGTGAGAAGTTACCACCTTGGCTTGAAGACTAACCATTGTTGTTATAATGGATATACAAGGCATCAATATCATTCTTTAATATTCTAATGAACTGATCAGTATTGTCTCTCGAGGACGTCCCTAATCCAAAACTCTACAATAACTAACTTCTATTGGGAGTCAAGAATTGCAACCACAAATAATTATCTGTTTATTCTCTCAACATCCCCAAATATTTAACATATTTAGATTTCATCCTCAAAGCTAGGGGTGTACAGAAACCAATAGAACCAGTCGGCATCAACAGGAACCAACCGTTGGAGTCAGAAATTGGCTAGAACCGATGAAGAATCGGTTGGCAGACAGTGGGAATTTGAAGAAACCAACGTCGGCCGCTTCGATCCCAGGTTGGATCAAACCGGATGATATTATATATATATATTATATTAAGTGAAACAACACCATTTCACTTAAGTGAAATTGCATCGTTTTACACAAAAAAAAAAAACAAAAAAAAAGTTAAAATGAAACGACGTTGTTTGATTTAATACACCAAATGGCGTCGTTTCGGTTTAAGTTTAATCCCCCCCTATTCTCTTATTCTTCTCTCTCTCTCTCTCTCTCACACACACACACACATCGCGATGCCAAGCCATCTCTCTCTCTCATCACACAATCGTGACTCTGTCAACTCACACCTCCATTTATGAGTTTCCAACCATTCGCAATGCTGAAGAGACACTAACAACCGATCGGGATCACTCCGAAACCGACTTCGCCGGTTTTCTCCCCCTTTACTGGCCTATTTCGACCGGTTCTATCCATGTGTAGTATCTATCGATGCAGTTTTGATTTTGGATCGAAACCCAAAATGGAAACCTCACCAATACCATCGGTTTTCACCTCTACTTATAGTCATACCATTCAACAACCCAACACTGTCATCACAACTCTGTTGTAAGTGATCATAAAACTTCGAGAGCTTCTCAAAGTACATGTTCACAGTACAATATGTGGAACCAGATATGCGAACAATTATATTATATAATAACCTTAAGAATTGAACAAAGTACCTCACATTTGCCCAATCAACAGTGTATGGCGCAATGAGCCCCCTTCTCCCACTATTAGCTCCAACAAAGCATATTTCAAGCCCCCATGCTTGACCTTCATCCACTCAAACGCTTTCTAATACTTATGCGCTACATCCAACATCTTGTATGTAGAGTTCTATCGAGTGGAAACGTTCAAGGTGAACATACTACCAAGTGGGACCTCAAGTTGTTTGACTATAGCCTTAAACTTGCCAAGTCTTTAGGGGAAAACCTTCACGTAACTCACAAGATTACAGATCTTGATAATTGAGTCATCAACCTCATTCAACTCCTCAGTAACTATAAGGTTGATGATATAAGCATAACATCGAACATGAATAAACTCGTTGTCACGATTGTATCCTCTTTCACTGTAGTATTTTACTTGAGCTAATCTATTGCAATATCATTAGCACTGACATTCTCAACTGTGACACAAAGAAATTTTCAAATTCCCTAATCCTGATACAATCATCCAACTCATTTCCAATAGATGAGCCCTTGTGATCTTTAATTTGCTTGAACCCCACAATCCACTTATGCCATGTCCACTCATTGTCAATGAAGTGGGCTATGATACATATATAAATGAGATTTTGAGTTGACATCTATGTATCAATCATAAACGAAACTCTCTGGCCAGTGCTAATAAACATTTCTTTCATTCGAGCTTTCTCATTGGCATGCATCTTCAAATAATCTCGCATTACCGTATACCATAAAGGGATGGGAAATCAAGGCTCAAGACATTGCACAAAATTACAAAACACCACTTGTCCCTCAACAATGAGAAAATGTATCTCATCCGTAATGATCATGACCACAAGTAAATCTTTCAATCTCTTCTCACTGTATTGAGGGATTGATAGTATTTTAGTCAGCATACCATCAATAGTCATCGATGGTTCATAACTGAGCTTCGTCTAATCTTTGGTCGCCAACTGCTTGTGTATCTTATACCACTGACAACCTATAAGATGTGCTATTAAAACAGCAATGCCTTGCTTCTTGGAATGACAACCAAAAGTTGGCCACAATGGTGTCACCTTGCTTGTGGGTTCTCACGATCACTAGAGATTTTGGTAAAATGGTCTTTAGTCCACTACCTTCTCTTATTAGGTTGTCGTGGTCGGCCAGCATCAATATGCAATTCATCATCCTTATTAGGAATACCTTCATCTTCTATATCTTTAAGTACTCGACTACTTGCACAAAAAGTAGCTCTAGATATGGGTCTAGTGGTGGAAACACCTATCAGTGTAGGAGCTATGGCATCCCCTTGTGGACGATTGTCTGAAATAGGTGTAGCATCCATATCCATATCACTTGCGCTAAAAAAAATTAAAGAATCAAGCAATAAGTTTAAGTAAACTAAAATATTTAAGATCCTCCATGTCCATATTATAATTAATATATAAGATCATCCATATACATATTATAGTTAATATTTTAGATCAACGCAAAAATATTCTAGCACTAATGCAAACAGATCATTAGTGTTCAATGTGTGATGTAATTATGGGCCAAGCCAAACCCTACTAAAAGGACAAAGTCAATTGTGCCAACCAAATTTTCATGTGTCAATGAAAAGGCTTCCTAATGGATTTAGTTAAGGTTTGGGCCAAGTAACCGATCTCAAACTACAAAATTCTCTTTCATCACATCTTAATTATAACTTTTTCGAATTCTTCACACAAAATATAATAATACATTTAATTTTTCAAATCCTCAATATAACTTTTTCAAATCCTAAAACAATAATAATTAAAAATAATATTTTAAACTCTTATCTAAACACAAAAATTCTCATCTCCCTTTTTATGGTTCTAGTTCTCGCAAGTGCTCCTTTCTTTTTCCTTTTTCATTAGCAGTTTTGTGCATAAACCCACTTGTGCAATTTTGCAATTTTGTGTGAATTTTCCTTAGCAACTATTTCAGATTGTGTTTGAGTATAATTAAAATCTTAATTATACTCGAACATAGTCTATAAGACAAAAAATAGTGTAGACCCTTATTTCATTTTCATGTTGGTGACCTTTAACCTTTCATGGGTGCAAATCCACAATGGGTGCTTCTCTTTCAGGAAACCCTAAAAATTTAAAACCTCTAAAAATTGAAAAACCCAAAGTCTACGAACAGCCCTAGGGTTCTAGCAATTAAAATCATTTAATCAAGTGAGAGGGGGAAAGGGGGGGGGATGCTTATGGCATAGCTGAAGAGTGCTGGTTCACTTCCACGGTGGGGCTACAATGGAGTCACGAAAGACTCACGATGCATGGCACAATAGCAGCTCTAAGAGAAACAGAGAGAAGAGAGAAAAAGAATCGAGAAAGTGAGGGGGGAGAAGAGAGGGGAAGTCTAAGTTGGACCAACCCTGTATTAAATCAAAACGACGTCATTCTACTTGAAATGGAACAACATCATTTCCTTCAATACTCTAAACCCCTCTCGGATATAAAATGAAGTCGTTTCACTTAAAATAGAACGACGTCTTTTTGTATTCTAAAAAAACTATTTTACATTCTAAAAAATATGGGCTCCAACTCCGACAATTAAAAAAAAAAAAAAAAAAAACAGAGTAACTCATACTCCGATTCCAAACTCCAAAAATTTTGACTCCATCGAAGCCAAGCCAAAGCGGACATTGACCAGAGTCATAGCCAGTGGAAGTCTTGCCCAGCCCTAAGGTGGTACGTCATATCTAGTAGACTCGAAGCTGTTAAATTCATGGCATCGTGCATGTCATCGAAATATGCTTGAAGGCACAATGGCTCATGGGCTTCCTGGACGGATTGAGCCGCGCATGTGACTCATGCATCGGTCTTTTGCAGTGTTTTTTCTGGGTACCTAGACATCAGTAATTGGAGATAATGTGATGGGGCACGTGTGGTTATGTGGTCACAGGAGAGTAAAAATGCCCTTAACCGAGCTCAATGAAGAAAAAAAAATGGCAAATTGATTTAATATAGGAATGGGTCAAGATCAGTCTATTGATATCCCACTCCTTTATTTTTATTTTCTTCGCAGGCACTAGATTTCTTCTATTCTGGTGTTTGATGGGAATTGATTTGAACAAGGAATTTAATATAGGGATGGGTCATGATCAGTCTACTGATATCCCACTCTTTTGTTTTGTATTTTCTTCACATGTACCATATTTCTTACATGGTCCTGTACACGGGGCCCATGTGTGTACAGGCCCCATGTGTCTATCAATTTGGTTTCTTATGTTGATGGGATGTACAGGCCCATGTGTCTATCAATTTGGTTTCTTATATTGATGGGAACCTACGCCTCAGTTCAAAACCTAAATATTTTAAGGTAAAGCAAGTTTCCATGAGGTAATTTATTTAAGCTGGATATTCATTTCTCAAACTCCTCATTTTACATAATCTACCATTGATCCCTCTCCGATATCAACATGAAGCAAATTACAGATTAAACGTGTACAATCCAATTAATTGAGCCCATTAATGAATACTTGCTTTGGTTTCCTCTGTTATAAACCAAATCCACCAATAATGTCTAAAGGGTCCTACTACCAATACCGATAAATGGTACCGATAAAAGGTATAGTTTTTTTTTTTTTCTTTTTCTTTACATATTTTTAAATTTTTATTTAAATATATATTTTTAAAATCAACTTAATGATTAATGAAGGTAAAGTTTAATGAATTTGTGTTTTTTTTTTTAAAAAAACAAATATCAATACAATTGGGGTCCAATTCATTGTCCCCCAGCATTTTCTACGTCTAAATTCTTATATTAACATACGAANGTAGAAGACACAAATGATTGAGATGCACCCGAATCAAACAATGTGCAAGCATAAAAGTCATACAACCGGACTCTTCCTGAACCAAACACATATACCCACAAAATCCGAAATAAAGAAACATCAAACCACACCAAACATCAAATCCAAAAAATTAATTAATTTAGAACCATACCTGTAATCACTCCAGCATCGTGGGTCGCTGGTGCCTCATCATCCACCTCTCCAGGGGTAAGAGCATACACTCGAGCCTGTGCTACTTGCCTCTGATTAGCTCTTCCACCACGTCGACCTCCACGGCTTCCTTGAACTGTATTAGGACACTCACGGGCAAAGTGTCCCTGCTGGCCACAATTATAGCATCGAGCTCCACCCAAAGTGCACTCACCCGTATGAGCTCTATTACACCTCATGCAGACGGGCATCCGACCTCCTATACGCACTCCTGAGGCAGCTTGTGGTCGAGTTCCAGACCGCTGAACAATTTTCTGAGGCGATCCAGAGCTACTTCCTTCTCCAGTATAACTCCGCCTTTTATGTCCCGGAGGGGAACCCATACTCAAATTATTCTCCCGCTCCACGAGGGTGGCCACATCCACTAAATCCTGAAAGGTGGATATCCGGTGGCTGACTACCAACCGGCGTATATCGGGGCGTAGACCCTCCTGGAAACGCTCAGCTTGCATCTCCTCTGTGGCGATGAGGTGGGGAGCAAATTTCCCAAGTTCTACAAATCTTCGGGAGTACTGTTCCACGGTCATGCTCCCTTGGACCAAGTGTGAGAACTCTCTTGCTTTTTGCCGCCTTACAGAAGCGGGAAAGAAGCGGTTATTAAATTCCTTCTTGAAGCGCTGCCAAGTCACCGCGGCAAAAGATCCCAATTCTGACTCCAGCATTATTCTTTTGGTATCCCACCAATCAAAAGCAGTGCCTTGTAACAGATAGCTGGCGTAGAGAACTTGTTGCGCCTCGGTGCAACCACATACCTCAAAAGTCCTCTCCAAGTCCTTGATCCACTTTCCAGCTTGTAGTGGATCCTCGTCTCCAGTGAAGTGGGGAGTCCTATGCGCCAGAAAGCGCTCATACGTGCACCCCGCTTGCACTCCTCCACTGGACCCTCCTGGTAGTAGCCATGGCCCTCCTTGTTGCCAAGGCCCTCCTTGCTGCCAAGGTCCTCCTTGTTGCGGCCAAGGACCTCCAGGTTGTGGGCTAGGCACTCCTTGCTGAGGCCTAAAATTTTGCTGCATAAATTCTGTCATTTGCCGTATAGCTTGGGCAATGGAGTCATCTCTCTGTGTATCATCCCGTGGCCCTTGTGTAGATTTCCTCGGTCTCACCATTTTACCTGCCACCACAACCCTTGACCCCCTTTTAAGAAAAGAATAAAACCAATAACATAAAACCAAACCAAAACCAAACCACATAACAAGAAAACAAAAACAAATCAGCAGCAATAACATAACTAATTAAATAAAACAACCAAACAAGCTCAAATAAATTCAAAACAACTAAAACAGGTCAAAAAGCAATATTACTTAAAATAAATTTTAAAACACAACTAAAAAAAAAACATTCTGGTACCTCTCCTATGGGACATGTGGTTTTACCCAGAGCCAAACAGCTCTGATACCACCTGTGGCGCCCCCAAAATCCCCACGTACGGATACGGGGAATTCGAGGCGCCCGGATAGTGACATCACGGGTCACCACCCTAACGATGAGTGCCAAGTGTGTGCAAGCGACAAATGTGCACAAGAAGATACGCAGCGGATAGCAAAGTCAAATACTAAGTACCAGAATTTTTCTTAATTAAAATACAAAGCGGTTCAAAGGTACATAATAAAATATTTAATTAAATTAAAATATTCCTTCAGTGAAAATACACATAAAAGCGGGTCATCACAATTCTATAGGATTATAAGGATTTAAGGAAGTGAACAATTCTGCAAAGTAAACTTGGAATAAATGACTAATTCCCTCTCTCAAGCTTATTTTTTGTCCATGATTATCAACTAGTTTTTTAATGACATTTGTTTTTCTCTTGTGTGAGGCACACTGGTGAAAGTATTTCGTATTTCTATCTTCCTCACTCAACCATCTCTGCTTGACCCTTTGCTTCCACTTGGTATTCTGAGCCTTAAGAATTCTATTCACTCCTCTTTGCACTTGTTTTAACTCCTCAATTAATTGGCCTATGTTCCTTTCTTGTAGTTTGGAGAGATAGACCATTTGTTCATTGATTTCTTGCTTTGAATTGCCAAAAGTCTGCTTGCTCCATTGTGATAGCTTCTATTTACAGTTTTTTAAGGCCCTCGGAAGTGAGTTGCATTTTGTTTCCAGCCAACCTGGGTATCCTCCAAGCTTCCTCCAATGTTTTAAAACATTAAGCCCTTAGAGACCAGCTAGCCTCGAATCTGAATGGCTTTAGGTATTTGTTTGCAAGAGGTTGCTGCTATTCCATAGCAATCTATATAGGATTGTGGTCTGAGTTAAGGGTAGGGAGAGTGAACACTCTCGAGTCATTGTACAGACAAAAGGCCCTATCAAGCCTTTCTTTGGTGAAGGCTCCTCCTTGCTTCCCATTGGACCAGGTGAATTTGCTTTCAGAGTAATCCATGTCACTAAGTCCACATCTGTTCACAGCTCCTCTAAAAGCCTCCATTTGATTATAAGGTCTCAAAGGCCCTTCACGTTTCTCCCCATAACTCAATATCTCATGAAAATCACCTACACACAACCATCCTATTGAGGTTGTAGGTGTCAAAGCTTGTAGCATTTGCCAACTTTCATGCCTCTTTCCTGTGTTTGGATTGCCATAGAACCCAATTAGGCACCAAGAGACACCCTCCTTCATACCCTTAACTAACAGTAAGATATGGTATTGAGTAAAGGACAATACCTCTGCCTCTACTCCTTTTTTCCATAGGAATGCAAGGCCTCCACTAAAGCCTTTCAAGTTAAACACAAAACTGTGCTCAAAGTTCAATCTCCTTTTAATAGATTCCACCTTTAATCTTTTGCACTTAGTTTCCAAAGGTTGGGATCTTATTTTGCACCATGAGATGCAAATTATTCACTGTCCGAGAGTTCTCAAGCTCTCGGCAATTTTAGCTTAAACAACTCATTGCATAGGGTGGGGTTGTGCACCAACCACCACCACATCATTTCTATTTGAAAATTCATCAATCACCTCCTCATTTTTTGTTTTTTTAGTGACCTGTGTTGCTGCTTCATCAGTTGTCTGAGCAACAGCCCTCTTATTGCCCCACTTAGACAGCTTGCATTACTCTCCCCAAGGCTAGCCAAGAGACTTACAAAGCTTTTATCCCTTGCTTCCTCTTCCAACTAGCTTTCTTCTTGATTTTCTTTGGGGCTTGGATCTAGTATGAGACAAAATGGTTCAAAGATGAGGCCTGGGCCCTCAGGTCATGGTTGCTCTTGAGGCCCAAGGATGACTTTTTGTCATTACCTTTACAGGCTATGACTGGTACATACCTTGGACAGTTTGACTTCTCAATGTCTTGCATAAGACAAGCCCCTGCTACTTTAAAGGTCTTCCCAGACTTCTCCAAAAGTGGCTCCCTCACAATTTCCTTAAAAGGCCTCTAGGTTGCCTCTATAGGATTCCTAGGAGAAAACATGTTTTCAGTTGCCATCTTATTTCCTGCATTGTCAACTTCAGATAAACCAGTTTCCTAACATGCCATTTTTTATTCAAAATTTTTGTTTGGAACTTCATCCTTGTCCTCCCCTCCCTTCCTTCATGACAGTCCCTCTTTATGGTGATGACAGACTCCTTCACCATATTTATTTTTTGAATTATCACTCTCCTTGACTGCTGGTGCATGCATCCACAGCCCATATTGTAGCTTGCTACTGCCAAGAGAGCCAACAGAACATCCTTGCTGAGCATGCTTTATCACCCCACACTTAAAACAAAAGTTAGGCAAACGTTCATACTTGAGGGGAACCCAAGTCTTCTTGCCTTCGAAGGTTAAAAACACACATCTTCGGAAACTTTCTGAGATGTCCACTTCCACATTTATCTTCAAGAACTTCCCCTAGCCAATACCCCTGTCATCTACCTGGACTGTTACTACTCTCCCAATACTTTCACCAATCTGGACTCCCACATCTTGTGTCATTCTTGCCAAAGGCATGTTATAAGTCTACACCCAGAACTCTTCTTTATTCAAATGAACTTCATTAATGAATCTATTAGCTTCAAAAACCATCAAACACAGTAACCATCTGTCAAAAGACCAGGGTCTGCCACTTATAATATGTTGGAGGTCCTTTTCTTGGTTAAACTTGAAGAGATATTTGTCTACTCCAAATTCTAAGAATTGAATCCAACTCTCATATCTCCAAACTTTGGACATAGTAGTCTTGAAAACTTCTCAGTTAACTGGTCTTTCTGCTATGATCATGGCCAATAAATAGAACTTACCATGCTGCATAGCTTTGGCAGTGAAGTTGGGTGGCAAAATCACTACCCCTTTTTCCTTCTCAATGAGACTAAGACCTTCCCACAGTTTTGCTAACTCCTCTTGATGGACACCAAGGTGGACCGAGTTTTAAAGATCATTTGCAAGTTCCAGATGGATCAATTACAAGGTCAAGAACTAAGAAGATCAAGTAAGTTATGCAAGAAATTGTGCAATCCACTTTGGACAAAACTAGCAAGACTCCAACATTCAAGATAAGCTTGAAAGAATGAGAACCAGTTTTGATCCATGTCATACAAGTTGTGAAAGAGGGCAACATGATTTAAGATTTATTATTTATGCCTATTATTATATTTCTGTGATTGAAGTCCTTGGACTTGTTTATTTCATTAAAATGGTTTATTTTATTAGTTATAAAAATTAGTTTAGAATAATTGGGCTTAAGGATGTTTGGTCCACATATGTCTATTTTTATGAACTAGGGTTTTAAGGAAATTAGGATTATTAATACTTGTAGGGGTGCTAGCCAAGGGGGTTCAAAAAGGCCTTTTATTTTCAACCATGAGGGCAATTTTGGAAAGGATCTTTATTTCGGGGCACCTAGGGTTTCTTTGGGGGTGATATTTTCAGCCAAGGGTATTTTTGAGAAAAGGGTTTTATTTTAGCCCAGATTAATTAGGGTTTGCTTTATATACTCATTGTAGCCACAATTTCAAAAAGTTTATGAAATTTGATGAATATTTTTTATTGTGAGTTGAGTTTATCTCATCTTGTTCTTGAATGAACTTTTGAACTTATCAAAGATAAATCACAACATTTGTGGCGTTCTTCCTTGTTATCTAAGTTCTTGAGACAAATTTTTCAACGGGTCTAGATTCGCTATAATTTAAGTTCTTAAAATGAGTTCTTCAACAGGTTTAGATTTTTCATTGGCTTGATTTTGGCTTTCTTAGTTGAGTTCTCAAATAGATTGTGGGTTCAAGGGATTCCAATCCTACGGGTTCATATCATTTGGTATTCAGAGCTAAGTTTTCAATTAGGTCTAATTCTATCTTTTAATTCTTACATTACTTATCAACAAAAAAAAGTGCCAAAATTCCTTTGATTATGGCTACTGCGTTCTTCATCATTTAGGCTACCGAATTGCTTTATCTTAGGATTCTTGTGGGCTACTGAAATCACTTTGCATTAGGGGTTTTCTGTGCTGGCCGAAATTTGCATCATCTAGGATTTTGAAATTCTAGAGTTTCTTTCATCTCTAAGTTTGTCAATTGCTTGGAGTGCCATTTCATTTATTCTCTTCTACTTCCTTGTCAATTCTTGTGTGTTTGAATTCAATTACTTGATTTTCACAATTGAATGTTGTTGTCTGGGATGTTTATGATTGAATTAAAGAAAAAAAAAAGGGAAAAGAAAGGAAAATTTTGAAAAAAAAAAAAAGAAAAGAAAAGAAAAGAAAGAAGGTAGTATAGTTACAACAAAAGAGAAAGAAAGACATTTGTTAATTGAGCATTATCATCAAAGGGGCTAAATGCATCATTCTAGTTGGTATCTTGTTTTGCAATTACTTTTTTCCCTCATTCAAATTCCTTGAGTCTCGTGTCATTTTATTCATTCCTTATTTCTTATTCTTGTTTCTTAAATCTATGGAATAATAAAAGGGAAAGTCCAGATTTAGTTTGACTAGTTCTTAAAAATCTTGAGTGAGAAAACTATTGAGGTAAAATGCAAGAGAGAGTGAGACTATTATTGGAAAAAAGTCAATTTAAGAATAAAACATGAGTGAAGTGTCATTATATTAGTGTAAACACGTAAGGGAGTGTATGAGGTTTTTACCACTTACATTCTTTTTGTACAGCGCATTACGATGTCTCATAAAAGTGACTCATTACCGAATGGGCTGGCAAATAATTTATTCTTTATATTGCAAGCCATGCAATAACAGTTTGAGCGGTTGGATTTGGTGTTAGGGGAAATAAGGGATAGGATGGATCAACGAGATGTAGTGAGTAGAAATCTGTAAGGTGGGAGATATAGGAGGAGACGTGAGCCTAGTATTGAACATGAGTATAAGAATGAAGAGTATGGTGAGTCACTTGTTGTCAAACGTGCTCTCAATACACAAATTAAGATGGGTGATACAGAGCAGCAGAGAGAGAACATTTTTCATACTAGATGCTATATCAACAAAAAGGTATGTAGTATGATCATTGATGGGAGAGTTGTACTAATGTGGCTAGCTCTACTTTAGTTAAAGAAATTGAATTTACCTACCTTGAAACATTCTAGACCATACAAGTTGCAGTGGCTGAATGATTATGGGGAGGTTATGGTAGATAAGGAAATGCTAGTTTCTTTTTAAATTAGTAAGTACAAGGATGAGATGCTTTGCGATATAATGTATATGCATGCTGGTCATATTTTGTTGGGGAGGCCGTAGCAGTGTGATAGGAGAGTAATCCATGATGGGTTATGAAACACGTACAGTTTTGAAAATAATAGAAAAACAATCAAGCTTACTCATTTAACTCCAAAACAGGTTCATGAGTACCAACTGAAGTTAAAAAGTGAGATTGAGCAAAAAAGAAAGAGTGAAAGTTAGATTGAGAAAAAAAAATAGTGAGGTCGAAAATGTGAGAGAGGGAGAGAGAGAGAGAGAGAGAGAGGATGAAGTCGAAACCTCAAGAGAATAAGAGAGTGAAAAGAACAAAGAAGTGAAGAAAAAAGAGAGAGTGAAAAGAAAAGAAATAGTGAAAAGTACAAACAGGGTGAAGAAAAAAAAGAGAGTGAAAAGAAAAGGGAGAGTGAAAAAAACATGAGAGGAAAATAAAAAGAAAAGTGAATTTTTATACTAAGGCGAGTTTTAATACTAACGAACTTGACAAATATTTGTCTAATATTATTGTCTCTTTGTTGCAAGGATATGAGGTTGTGTTCCCTCACAATGTATTTAATGGATTGCTGCCTATTAGAAAAATAGAGCATCAACTTGAATTTCTGCCAAGTGGGGCAATTCCTAACCAACCGACCTATAGGAATAATTTCGAGACTTGGCAACATTACCTTTGGCCAAAAGAATTTGTCATACATACCAAACATTAATCCTTGAAGCATTTAAAGAGACAAGGTAAGTTGAATGGAATGCATGCAAAGTGGGTCGAATTCATTGAGATATTTCCTCATGTAATCAAATTCACACAAGGTAAGAAAAATTTTGTGATTGTTACATCATCAAGAAGGTATGTCCTTATCTTTATTTTAAATGCAAAGTTATTGAGATTTGAATATGATAAGGAATTGTATACTAATGATGATGACTTTGCTAGTGTGTATGGAGTATGTGAGAAAATATCGTTTGGTAAATTCTATAAACTAGATTAGTACTTGTTTAGAAATAATAGACTTTATGTGCCTAATAGTTCTATGCGTGAGTTACTTGTGCGTGAAGCATGTGGATGTAGTTTGATGGATCATTTTGGTATAAGGCAAACTTTAGACGTGTTGCATGAACGTTTGTGAGAATATCATTTGCCATTCATTAATGTGTTGCATGAACGTTTGTAGAAGTATCATTTGCTATTCATTGACGTGTTGCATGAACGTTTGTGTGAGTATTATTTGTCATTAATTAAGTTAGCATATAATTGGAGTGCTCATGCTACTACTAAATTTTCACCTTTTAAAGCTGTTTATGGCTTTAATCCATTTATTCCTTTAGATTTAATACATTTACTTGTTGATAGCAGGAGTAGCTTAAATAGATTAAAGAAGAAAGAGTTAAAAATGGATCTTCCAGGTGAGTATAATATTTCTGCTACTTTCAATATTGTTGATCTTTCTCCTTTTGAGGAGAGGGGGAATGATGGGTACAATGTGGACCGAGTTTTAAAGATCTTTTGCAAGTTTCATATAGGCCAATTACAAGGTCAAAAGCTAAAAAGATCAAGAAAGCTATACAAAGATTGATGCAATCCACTTGAGACGAAGCTAGCATGACTCCAACATTCAAGATAGACTTGAAAAAAGGAGAATCAATTTTAATTCATGTCATGCAAGCTATGGAAGAAGGCAACATGATTTAGGATTTATTATTTGGGCCTATTATTATGTTTATGTGATTAAAGGCCTTGAACTTGTTTATTTTATTAAAATGGTTTATTTTATTAGTTATATAAATTAGTCTATAATAATTGGGTTTGAGAATACTTGGCTCACATATGTCTTATTTTTATGAACTAAGATTTTAAGAGAATTAGGGCTATTAATACTTGTAAGGGCGCAGGCCAAGGGGGTTTAAAAAGGCCTTGTATTTTCAGCCATTAGGGCAATTTTGGAAAAGATCTTATTTTGGGGTGTCTAGGGTTTCTTTGGTGGGGATATTTTCGGCCAATGGTATTTTTGAGAGTAAGGTTTTAGTTTAGCCTAGGGTTTTAATTAGAGTTTGCTTTATATACTCATTGTAGCCACACTTTCAAAAGGTTTATGAAATTTGATCGAGGTTCTTGAAACGAGTTTTTCAATGGATTTAGATTTTTCATTGGCTTGATTTTGACTTTCTTGTATGAGTTTTTGCATTGACTGTGGGTTCAAGGGATTCTAATTGTACGGGTTCATATCACCTCCTCCATTATAATCAACCTATTCAAACTAGCTAAGTTAATCTAAGGGACCCAACTCTTCTTAATGAGAAAAACCTCACACATCAAGAGAGGACACAAAACTTATAGTGATACTAATACTAATACTAATATTATATGTTATACATACATCAAGAGAGGACCCAAAACTTATAGTGATACTAATACTAATATTATATGTTATACATTATGGAATATATATTATATAATAATACATTGATACTAAATTATTTCTAATACTATATACTATACTAATAGTAATATTAATACTATATAATAATATATGGTCATAGTGATATTAATACTATATATAGTTATAGTGATTTAGTTTTAGTGAATCAATGATTAGTATAACTATATAATAGTATTATGATTAGTATAACTATATATTAGTATTAGTTATAGTGATTACTGATTACTAATTAGTATAACTATATATTATTATTTGTTATAGTGATTTTAATTTAGTATAACTATATAATAGTATTAGTATAACTATCAATATAACTATATCACTAATAGTTATACTAATATTAATAGTATTAGTATTACTATATCACAGATTCACTATAGTATCATATAGACTTATAATGATATAATATTAGTATAACTATTAAATTTACTAATACTATAATGATTTATATAGTTTTTTTTTTATATAGATTTAAAGTGAATTACTACTACTAATAGTAATAACATTATCTTAAATTTTGAATAAGTGAAATGAGATAATAATATTAATTCTTGATCAAAGCATTCGTGGGGGTGCCAATTACTTTGTAGTGCATGTGGTAACAGTTACCATGACTATGAGATGTCACATCATCGATCTGGACTCTGATATATCGATCTTGTCCTTTGTGCAAGATGGGAATTAATTAATTGGAGTATCATTTTCTGCTACAAATTATTCATACAGCAAATTATTTATTATCTATCTCAAATATTTTATATAATTATAATAATATTATTTTATATATAATTATTATTATTATATTATATATAAAAATGATATATAATATAAATAATATCAAAAACTTAAATATATAATATAGTGAACCAGTCTGGTCCAATCCTAAAAATCACAGAATCGGAAGCAGACCGATTCCGACCTATTTTGGTATTTTCGAAACCAATTTCGGACCAAACCGATGCATAACTAGACCCATTCCACCGGTGGGCCTGTCCTAACTAGTTTTCCAGTTAAAATTTACACATCTAGATTTAGAGCTAGATCAACAACACCAAGAACATTCATCCATCAACCTGTTATTAGCACAAATAAAATAAAATAAAAATATAACCAATGTTTATTGAAGTCAGGGTTTGATTCCTGCATACTGAATCTAACAAAGTCAATACTCAGCCCTACTTATGTGGTAAATACTATCCCAAAATTAACCAAGAAAAAAACCAGATAGGATCCTCTAGAGGTTCAAGTAGTCTATCATTATGAAGTTTAAACCACAATTATTGATTTTGAATTAAATGAATGAAATTAAGCGGTTCAACATTTACTGCCTTAAAATGTACACATTTAGTTGGTAAAATGTGCTACTTATTAGAGTAAATGTTCAGTGGCCCAAATTATGACGATTTTATCTAAAAATTAACTCTTGTGATTTTGTTTTTTTCACAAATCACAATATGGAGTACGTTGAGATGTACTATATCCCATTTTTTGTCTAGATTGATAGGTCTTTGGCAGGGAGGTTTAGAGCTAGATTGACAACACCAAGAACACTTGTCTATGAACAAGTTACAAGCACAAATAAAATAAAATAAATATAATAAATTTTATTGGAGTCAGAGTCTGATTCCTTGAAACTAACTCTGACAAAATCGATGCTAAGCCCAACTTATATGGTAAATACTATCCCAAAGTTAACACAAAAGAAAACTGGATACAATCCTCCAGGGGTTCAAGTTGTCTATCCATGTGGAGTTTAGATCACAATTATTGATTTTAAATTAAATGAATAAGATTAAGCAGTTCAACATTTACTACCTTAAAATTTTACATATTTAGTTAGTAAAATGTGCTAACTTATTAGAGCAAATATTAAATAGTCCAAATTATGACAATCTTATTAAAATATTAATCCTTGCAATTTCAATTCCTTCACAAGATGGAGTACGTTAACATATTTGAATATCTTGATCTATTGTACTCTATCTAATTTTCTATCTAGGTTTACTGATATCTAACAGGTAGGTTTACAGCTAAATCAATAGCACCAAGAACACTCGTTCATAAATAGTTATTAGCACAAATAAAGTAAAAATATATAATCAACATTTATTGGAGTCAGAGTTGGATTCTTAGAAACCGACGTCAACAAAGTCGATGCTCAGCCCTACTTATATGGTAAATACTATCCCAAAATTAACCAAAAGAAAAACCATATAGGATCCTCTAGATGTTCAAATAGTCTATCGTTGTGGAGTTTAAATCACAACTATTGATTTTGAATTAAATGAAGGAGATTAAATGGTTCAACATTTACTAACTTAAAATATTCACGTTGAGTTGGTTTAATGTTCTACTTATTAGAATAAATGATCAACAACCCAAATTATAACAATTTTATCTAAAAATTAACCCTTGTGATTTCAATTCCTTCACAAGATGGAATACATTAAAAATTTCGAAAATCTCCATCTATTGTACTCTATCCTATTTTCTATCTAAGTTTACTGATCTTTGGCAGGTAGGTTTAAAGCTAGATCGAAACCACCAAGAACACTAGTTTATAAACAAGTTACTAGCACAAATAAAATAAAATAAAAATATAACCAACATTTATTGAAATTAGGGTCAGATCCCTTCATACCGAATCGGACAAAGTTGGTGCTCAACCCTACTAATATGGTCAATACTGTCACAAAATTAACTAAGAGGAAAACCAGATAGAATCCTCCAAGGGTTCAAGTAGTCTATCCTTATGGAGTTTAAGGGGAGGTTTGGGGCCCAAGAATTTCCATCTCAAACTCAAAATTCTTATCTCATCAATACAACTTTTCCAAATTCTTACACAAAATATAATAAATAATTTAATTTTTTCAAATCCCAATACAACTTTTTCAAATCCTAAAACAATAATAATACTAAAAATAATATTTTAAACTCTCATCTCAAACTCAAAATTCTCATCTCAACATCCTAAATCACAAATATTGATTTTGAATTAAATGAATGAGATTAGGTGATTCAACATATACTACCTTAAAAATGTACTCGTTGAGCTGGTAAAATGTGTTAACTTATTAGAGTAAATGTTGAACGACTCAAATTATGAAAACTTTACCTAAACATTAACTCTTATGATTTCAATTCCTTCACAAGATTTAGTACATTAAGAAATTTGAACATCTCCATCTATTGTGCTCTATCCAATTTTCTAACTAGGTTTACTGGTCTTTGGCAGGTAGGTTTAGAGCTAGATTGGCAACACCGAGAACACTCGTCCATAAACAATTTGTTAGTACAAATAAAATAATGAAATATAACCGAGTTTTATTAGAGTCTGACTCAAGTTCCTTGATAACAAACTTTTATAGGGCAAGGTGAATTTAGGGTTGGTGTGATTGAGATTTATTCAATGGCGGCTGATGCCTTGGACTTTCATTGACTAATGTTTTAAATAGGCGGCAGGGTTGACGACTGCCACAAGTTTTACACGAGGTTAATCTACTTGGTTGCAAGTATATAGTAAGACTCATTTGTTTTCACAACCATTCTCATCTAATCATATTACAATTTCCTCAAATTTCACACAAAATAAAATAAATAATTCAATTTTTCAAATTTTCAAACAAAAATAATCTTAAAAAAAATATATTATAACAATATTTTATTCAACTTTTATTTCAACTCATCTCATCTGCAAAAAAAAATGAGATTAAAGATATCTAAATTGAAATTCAAATTATTAAATTTCACCAATTCTCGTCATTTTAGGGTAGAAATTATAAAAATAGAAAATAATGATATCTTCTTACACTTTAAATTATGAATTGAGAAGATAATGCAATCTATTTGAACTTTAAATTAAAAGTTCTATTGTCTTTGAAAAGTAGTTCATTGATTTAAGGGAAAAATAATAATTTCTTTGCAAACGACTACTAGTAGTATTCTTTTAAAAAAAAAATTAGTGGGTTCCCTGTTTTGAAGTATATTGATGTTACTTTATATAATAAATATTAATTCTTGAATTTTAATTTAAGTGGGGGTGTTTATGCTCACTTGGAAATTACTTTTGAACCAAATTAAAATTAAGTGACTTATTAAATGAAAATTACATAATAAATTGTACAATTATTAACAGTCTTGTTTAATATAGTTTTATTAAACAATTATATATCTTATATTAAACAGTCTTGTTTAATATATATATATATATATAATAATAGTTAGTATATTAGTATATTAGTATATACTAATATATTAAACAGTCTTGTTTAATATATATAATAAAAGTCTTGTATAATATAATTGTACATAATAATTATATACAATTATTTATTTAAATAATAAAATAATTTTTTTTAATTTTTATTTAGTCTGGTCTGGTCCGGTACAGGATGAAAAACCCCTGGACTTAGACCGAACCAAATGAATTTGGTCCAATATAATTTCGACCCGACCAAACTGATGTCTCTTACCCCTACACTTAATTAGGAAAAGTTGTAAAGTATGGTATATTAAATATTGATGAATAAATTAAAATCATATTTTATCTTTTTATTTGTGAAAAGTTAGAAGGTTTAATTTATCGTTAACAAAATTGATTAAAAAAATGATATTAATGCTTTGGTTTACACAAATCAAATTAATTTCTAATAAATTTGGTAGAGGTCATATGGAAACACCACAAAATGTTCTAACTTATTAGAGTAAATGTTGAACAGCAAAAATAAGTGACAATTTTATCTAAACATTAGCCCTTATGATTTCAATTCCTTTACAAGATGGAGTAGGTTAAGAAATCTGAACATCTCCTTCTATTGCACTCTATCCAATTTTCTATATAGGTTTACTGATCTTTCACAATTAGGTTTATAGCCAGATCGAAGACATCAAAAACACTCATCTATAAACCTATTATTAGCACAAATAAAATAAAAAAATATAACCAATGTTTATTAAAGTTGGAGTTTGATTCTTGGATTCTGAATCTAACAAAGTCAATACTCTATCCTACTTATATGATAAATACTATCCCAAAATTAACTAAGAGAAAAACTAGATAGGATCCTTTAGAGGTTCAAGTAATCTATCATTGTGGAGTTTAAATCACAACTATTGATTTTGAATTAAATGAATGAGATTAAGCAGTTCAACATTTACTGACTTAAAATATACGCATTGAGTTGGTAAAATGTGCTACTTACTAGACTAAATGTTCAAAGGCCCAAAAAAGGACAATTACGTCTAAAAATTAACTCTTGTTATTTTATTTCTTTTATAAGATGGAGTACGTTGAGATGTACTCTATCTCTTTTTTTGTCTAAGTTTATTGGTCTTTGGCAGGTAGGTTTAGAGCTAGATCAATAATACCAAGAACACTCAACAATAAACAAGTTACTTGCACAAATAAAATAAATAAATATAACAAATTTTTTATTGGAATCGAAGTCCGATTCCTTGAAACTGACTCCGACAAAGTCGATGTTAAGCCCAACTTATATGGTGAATACTATTCCTAAATTAACACAAAAGAAAACCGGATATGATCCTCCAGGGGTTCAAGTTGTCTGTACTTGTGGAGTTTAGATCACAATTATTGATTTTGAATTAAATGAATGAGATTAACCGGTTCAAAATTTACTACCTTAAAAATTTACACATTGAGTTGGTAAAAATGTGCTAACTTATTAGAGTAAATGTTAAACAGCCCAAATTATGACAATTTTATCTAAACATTAACCTTATGATTTCAATTCCTTCACAAGATGGAGTACATTAACATATTTGAATATCTCCATCAATTTTACTCTATCCAATTTTGTATATAGGTTTACTGGTCTCTGGCAGGTAGGTTTAGAGATAGATCAACAGCGTCAAAAATACTCATCCATTATTAGCATAAATAAAATAAAAAAATATAATCAGCGTTTGTTGAAGTCGGAGTTGGATTCCTGAAAATCAACTTCAACAAAGTCGATGTTCTGCCCTACTTATATGGTAAATACTATCCTGAAATTAACCGAGAGGACAATCAGATAGGATCCTCTAGAGGTTCAACTAGTCTATCCTTGTGGAATTTAAATCACAACTATTGATTTTGAATTAAATGAACAAGATTAAACGGTTTAACATTTACTAGCTTAAAATGTACACAATGAGTTGGTAAAATGTCCTACTTATTAGAACAAATGTTCAACAGCTTAAATTATGACAATTTTATCTAAAAATTAACCCTTGTGATTTCAATACTTTTACAAGATAGAGTATGTTGAGATGTACTCTATCTCATTCTTTTCTAGGTTTATGAGTCTTTGGCAGGTAGATTTAGATTTAGATCGACAATACAAATAATACAAGTCCATAAACAAGTTACAAGCACAAATAAAATAAAAAAATATAACCAACGTTTATTGGAGTTGGGGTCAAATTCCTAGATATCGAATTCGACAAAATCAGTGCTCAACCCAACTAATATGGTAAATGCTATCACAAAATCAACCAAGGGGAAAACCGGATAAAATCCTCCAAGGGTTCAAGTAGTCTATCCTTGTGGAGTTTAAATCACAACTATTGATTTTATATTAAATGAATGAGAATAGGCAGTTCAACATTTATTACCTTAAAGTGTACGCGTTGAGTTGGTAAAATGTGCTACCTATTAGAGAAAATGTTGAATGGTCCAAATTATAACAATTTTATCTAAAAATTAACCCTTGTGATTTCATTTCTTTTACAAGATGGAGTACGTTAAGAGGTATTCTATCCTCTTTTTTTGTCTAGGTTTACTGGTTTTTGGCAGGTAGGTTTAAAGATAGATCGACAACATCAAGAACACTCGTCCATAAACAAGTTATTGGCATAAATAAAATAAAGAAATATAAAAAACTTTTATTCGAATCGGGTTTAGATTCCTTGATAACCAAATTTTATAGAGCATGGTGAATTTTGGGTTGGTGTGATTGCGATATGTTCAATGGCGGCCGATGCCTTGGACTTTCGTTGACTTATGTTGTTAATAGGCAGCTGGGGTTGACGGTTACCACAAGTTTTACGCAAGGTTAATCTAAGTGACTGCAAGTATACAGTAAGGCATGTTTGTTTTTATAACCATTCACATCTCATTTAATCATTACAATTTTTATTAAATTTTCACACAAAATAAAATAAATAATTCAATTTTTCAAATTTCAAAACAAAAATAATATTACAACAATATTTTATTCAACTTTTATATCAACTCATATCATCTGTGAAAACAAACGACACTAAAGATATCTGAATTGAGAATAAAGTTATTAAATTTCACCAAATTTTCGTCATTTCAAGATAGGAATTTTAAAAAAAGAAAATAATGATATCTTCTTAACACTTTAAATTATGAATTAAGAAGATAATACAATCTATTTGAACTTTAAATTAAAAGTTTTATTATCTTTGAAAAGTAGTTCATTTATTTAAGGGAAAATAATAATTTCTTTACAAATGACTCTAGTAGTATTCATTTTTTAAATAAAATAAAATAAAATATAGTGGGTTTCATGTTTTGAAGTATATTGATATTACTTATTATAATAAATATTAATTGTTGAATTTTAGTTTAAGTGGGGGGTTTATTCTCACTTGGCAATTACTTTAAACCAAATACACACTTAATTAGGAAAACTTGTAGAGTATAGTATATTAAATATTGGTGAATAAATTTAAATCTTATTTAATCTTTTTATTTATGAAAAGTTAGAAGGTTTAATTTATCATTAACAAAGCTAATAAAAAAAAAGGTATTAATGCTTTGGTTCACACAAATCAAATTAATTTCTAATCAATTTGGTAGAGGTCATATGGGAAACACCACAAAATGTGTTAACTTATTAGAGTAAATGTTGAACGGCAAAAATATATAACAATTTTATCTAAACATTAGCACTTGAAATTTCAATTCCTTCACAAGATGGAGTACATTGAGAAATCTGAACATCTCCATCTATTTCGCCCTATCCGATTTTTTATCTAGGTTTACTAATCTTTAGCGGATAGGTTTAGAGCTAAATCAACAACACTAAAAACATTCATTCATAAACCTATTATTAGCACAAATAAAATAAAGAAATAGAACCAATTTTTTTGTCTCGGTTTACTAGTCTTTGGTAGGTAGGTTTAGACCTAGATAAACAGCACTAAGAACACTCGTTCATAAACAAGTTATTTACACAAATAAAATAAATAAATGCAAAAAAAATTATAGGAGTTAGGGTCCGATTCCTTGAAACTGACTCCGACAAAGTCGATGCTATGCCCAACTTATATGGTAAATACTATCCCAAAATTAACAAAACAAAAAAGGTGATACAATCCTCCGGATGTTCAAGTTGTCTATCCTTGTGGTGTTTAGATCACAACTATTGATTTTAAATTAAATGAATGAGATTAAGTGGTTCAATATTTACTACCTTAAATATGTACACATTGAGTTGGTAAAATGTGCTAATTTATTAGAGTAAATGTTAAACAGCCCAAATTATAATAATTTTATCTAAATATTAGTCCGTGTGATTTCAATTCCTTCACAAGATGGAGTACATTAACATATTTGAATATCTCCATCTATTATACTCTATCCAAATTTCTATATAGGTTTACTGGTCTCTGACAGGTAGATTTAGAACTAGATCAACTGAACCAAGAATACTCATCCATAAAAATAGTTATTAGTACAAATAAAATAAAAAAATATAATCAACATTTGTTGGAGTCGAAGTTGGATTTCTAGAAACCAACATCAACAAAGTCAATGCTCAGCCCACTTCTTTGGTAAATACTATCTTAAAATTAACCAAGTAGAAAACCAAATAGGATCCTCTAGAGGTTTAATTAGTCTATCATTGTGGAATTTAAAACACAACTATTGATTTTGAATTAAATGAAAGAGATTAAAAGATTCAACATTTACCAGCATAAAATGTACACGTTGAGTTGGTAAAATGTGCTACTTATTAGAATAAATGTTCAACAGCTCAAATTATGACAATTTTATCTAAAAATTAACCTTTGTGATTTCAATACTTTCACAAGATGGAGTATGTTGAGATGTACTCTATCCCATTTTTTGTCTAGGTTTACAGGTCTTTGGCAGGTAGATTTAGAGCAAAATCAACAACACAAATAACATTAGTCCATAAATAAGTTACAAGCACAAATAAAATAAAGAAATATAATCAACGTTTATTGTAGTTGGAGTTGGATTCCTTCATACCGAATCCGACAAAATTGGTGCTCAGCCCTACTAATATGGTAAATACTATCACAAAATCAACCAAGAGGAAAGCCAGATGATATCCTCCAAGAGTTCAAGTAGTCTATCATTATGGAGTTTAAATCACAACTATTGATTTTGAATTAAATGAATGAGATTAGGTGGTTCAACATTTACTACCTTAAAAATGTACACGTTGAGTTGGTAAAATGTGCTAACTTATTAGACTAAATGTTGAAAGACCCAAATTATGACAATTTTATCTAAACATTAACCCTTGTGATTTCAATTTTTTAACAAGATGGAGTACATTAAGAAATTTGAACATTTTCTATCTAGGTTTAATGGACTTTGGCAGATAGGTTTAGAGCTAGATCGACAATACCAAGAACACTCGACTATAAACAACTTACTAGTACAAATAAAATAAAGAAATATAATCAACTTTTATTAGGGAGTTAGGGTCAAGGATTCCAACAAATTCAATGTTTAGCTCTACTTATATAATAAATACTATCCCAAAATTAACAAAAAAGAAAATCGAATACGATCCTCCAGGAATTCATGTAGTCTATCATTGTAAAGGTTAAATCACAACTATTGATTTTGAATTAAATAAATGAGATTTAGCAGTTCAACATTTACTACCTTAAAGTGTGCATGTTGAGTTGATAAAATATGTTACATATTAGAGTAAATGTTAAGCAGCCCAAATTATGACAATTTTATTTTAAAATTAACCATTGTAATTTCATTTCTTTCGCAAGATTGAGTACTTTGAGATGTATTCTATCCCATTTTTTGTCTGAATTGAGATTCAACTTATTAAATTTCACCAAATTTTCATCATTTAAGGATAAGAATTTAAAAAATTGAAAATAATGATATATTCTTAACACTTTCAATTATGAAATTGAGAAGATAATGCAATCTATTTGAACTTTAAATTAAAAGGTTTATTGTCATTTAAAAGTAGTTCATTGATTTAAGTGAAAAATAATAACTTCTTTGCAAACGACTGATAGTAGTATTCTTTAAAAAAAAAAATTAGTGGGTTCCTTTTCTTGAAGTAAATTGATGTTACTAAATATAATAAAAATATTGATTCTTGAGTTTTAATTTAAGTCGAGGGTTATGCTCACTTGGCAATTACTTTATACCAAATATACACTTAATTCGAAAAAGTTGTAGAGGAAAGTATATTAAATTTTGGTGAATAAATTAAAGTTATATTTAATCTTTTTATTTTTGAAAAGTTAGAAGGTTTAATCTATCATTAACAAAACTGATAAAAAAATGGTATTAATGCTTTGGTTCACACAAATCAAATTAATTTCTAATCAATTTGGTAGAGGTCATTTGGGAAACACCACAAAATGTGCTAACGTATTAAAGTAAATTTTGAATGGTACAAATTGTGACAATTTTATCTAAACATTAACCCTTGTAATTTCAATTCCTTCATAAGATGGATTACATTAAGAAATCTGAATATGTCCATTTATTGCACTCTATCCGATTTTCTATCTAGGTTTACTGATCTTTGGCAGGTAGATTTAGAGCTAGATCGATAACACCAAGAACACTCATCCATAAATTTATTATTAGCATAAATAAAATAAAGAAATATAACTAACGTTTATTGGAGTCGGAATTCAATTCTTGGATACTAAATCTAACAAAGTCGATACTCAGCCTTACTTATATGGTAAATACTATCCCAAAATTATCCAAGAGAAAACGGGATAGGATCCTCTAGAGGTCCAAGTAGTCTATCATTGTGGAGTTTAAATCACAACTATTGATTTTGAATTAAATGAATGAAATTAAGCGGTTCAACATTTACTGCCTTAAAATGTACACATTGTATTGGTAAAATGTGCTACTTATTAGAGTAAATGTTCAACGAACTAAATTATGACAATTTTATCTAAAAATTAACTCTTGTGATTTCATTTCTTTTACAAGATAAAGTATGTTGAGATGTACTTTATCGCATTTTATGTTTAGGTTTATTGGTCTTTGGCAGGTAGGTTTAGAGCTAGATCAACAACACCAAGAACACTCATCCATAAAAAAGTTACTTGCACAAATAAAATAAATAAATGTAACAATTTTGTATTGGAGTTGGAGTCTGATTCCTTGAAACTGACTCTGTCAAAGTCGATGCTAAGCCCAACTTATATGGTAAATAATATCCCAAAATTAACAAAGAAGAAAACCAAATACGATCCTCTAGGGGTTCAAGTTGTCTATCCTTATGGAGTTTAGATCACAACTATTGATTTTAAATTAAATAAATGAGATTAATAAGGACCTGTTTGGGATTGCGTTCATAGTCTTAAAAAGTGTTTAAATAGCCTTAAAAGCTCTTTAACAACAACAAAAAAGGTTATTTGGGTGTTACATATTAAAGTACTTTTTAATCTCAAATAAACTAAAAACTACGTTTGAAGAAAAGCATCATTTTGATACTTTTCTTCAAACGCACTTTTCCGGATAATCCAAAATGTAATTTAAATTTAAAAAGACTGTCAATGGACGAAAAGACCTATATAATTTTCAGATAATTACTACTTTTAAACTTTTAAAGATATTGTCATAATATTTAAAAACTCAAATTATCGTCATTTTTATGTTAGAAAGCATTTTTTTTAAATTTATTTCCAAACAAATGTAACATATTTGAAAGTGTTTTAAACATATAGTTACCAAACAATAAATAAACTTTTGATAGTAGAACTTGTTACTTAAGTCATAAGTTATAAGTTCTAAAGTTATAAACTATATTTTCCACCATAATCCCAAACATACACTAAGCAGTTCAACATTTACTACCTTAAAAATATACATGTTGAGTTTGTAAAATGTGTTAACTTATTAGAGTAAATGTTGAACAGCCCAATTTATGATAATTTTATCTAAACATTAACCCTTGTGATTTCGATTCCTTCACAAGATAGAGTACATTAAGAAATTTGAACATCTCCATCTATTGTACTCTATACCATTTTCTATCTAGGTTTACTGGTCTTTGGTAGATAGGTTTAGAGCTAGATCGACAACACCAAGAACACTCATCCATAACAAGTTAACTAGCACAAATAAAAGAAAGAAATATAACCAACTTTTATTGGAGTCGGGTCAAACTCCTCGATATCAACTCAGACAAATTGTCACGGGTGCTTGGGGGGCAAGATTGTGAAAGGAGAAGGGTGACTAGGTACAAATCAGCAGCAAAAGAAGGGAAGAGGCTATAACAGATTTAACTGCCAAAAAGGGCTGCACAACTGGAAGTTGTATTTTAGTAATATGTTGCGTTTTGGTTGTATGTGTCGTTTAGTCTTTTATGCTGTGTTAGTAATACGATGCATTTCATTTTAGGAATTGTAAGTGCGTTTAATACTTGTAGTCTTGTGTTTTGAATTCTTCCTGTGCTGCGTGTATAAAAGCGGTGCATGGCTTGTGTAGAAATCGTCTGGAATCATTGAGTTCAATACGAGTTGGAGGTTGGGAATTCCTCGAAAATTCCCTGTCAAGATTCACGAAGGGAATCTTGCATTCAATCCATTCTTGATTCTTGTTTGCTGTAGTTTGGTTATCTGTGTTTTGTGTTCTGGAGTTCTCCATTCAAGGGTTGCAGTAAGTTCTTGGTGATTGCAAGATCAAGAACATTACAAGTGGTATCACTAGTAGTCGATCCTTACAGTTAGTATCAATGGCAGAAAGCACACGTGCAGCATTGAAAGTTCAACAAGAAGGATCTCAAAAACAGCAAGAAGTAATTCAGAAGCAATTGGATCAACATCATCAAGCAATCTCTGGAATGACTGAAAGGTTAGATCATATGTCGAATATGTTGAGTTCTTTAGTTGAATCTCTCAATGTTAATTCTTTTAGAGAAAGGGAAGTGTCTGGTGAACCAAGGGATAATGATGACAGAACTGTGTTTCAAAGAAGTGTTAGACTCGAATTTCAACATTTTAGTTGAAATGACCCTGCTAGTTGGATCTTTAAGGCCAACCAGTACTTTGATTGTTTCCAAATTCTCTTCCATCAGAAGTTGAAGGTGGCATCACACCACATGGAAGGAGAGGCATTGGTGTGGTATCAAAATGCCTTAGATTCAGGCCTCTTTAATTTTTGGGAGTCGTTAATAGTGTCTTTACAAGCAAAATTTGGACCATCAGCTTTTGATGATCCAATGGAAGCTTTAACAAGGTTAAAACAGACTACATCTATCAGCTTGTACACAGCTCAGTTTGAAGCATTGTCAAATAGCTTGAAGGGTTTATCCGAGAGGCACAAGATGAGTTGTTTTATTAGTGGGTTGAGGGATGAAATCAGAATTCCTATGAAGATGTTCAATCCCTTGAATCTTGGGGCTGCTTTTGGCCTGGCAAAATTGCAAGAAGAATATATTTTGTCTACAAGAAAGTCTTGGAGGCAAACTAGTTACTTTGCTGATAAATGGCCAATTACTGGTGAAAGGCCTGTTGAGGGGGTTAGTAAAGATCAGAAAGGTTGGCTTCCTTTTAAGAAGGTCAATTCTACTCACATAGATGAAAAAAGAAAGAAAGTGTTGTGCTTTCATTGTGAGGAGAAATGGAATCCCAGTCATGTTTGTAAAAAACCTAAGGTGTACTTTCTACATGGTGAAAATAGTGAGGATCAAGAAATGTTTGATAGTGTAGGAGAGGCTGTAGAACAGTTGCTACCAGAACCCAATGAGTTATTAACTAAAGGTTCTGAGGAACTGGAGGTGTCTATTCATGCAATTTCAGGTTGCATGAACAGTATTGCTATGAAGTTGGTGGGAAAAATTGGATCATTCTCTTGTGAAATCTTGGTGGATTCAAAAAGCACTCACAACTTCCTTGATCCATTAGTAGTACAAGCTGCCAATCTGAAGGTTATTGAGGATGGGAGTTTGCAGGTGAAAGTAGCCAATGGCACTAAAATAATAAGTAGTGGGAGATGTGAAGAAATAATCAGTGTGCAAGGGACTAAGTTCAGGGTTCCTTTTCATGTATTGACTTTGGGGGGTTGTGGCATTGTATTAGGTGTTCAATGGCTCAGAACATTGGGACCTATTCAAAGGGATTTTTCAAATATGTCAATGCAGTTTAAAGTGGGTGATAAAGAGTTGTTGTTGCAGGGATTATTAACTGAGAAGCTGCAAGTAGAGGCAGGGGTGAAAATGATGAAATCTTCATTCATTGGACAGCAAGGGTGGTTATTGCAACTTGTTGTTCAAGATAACACTGAGAAGCAGATGCTCTTACCAAAAGTGGAAAAAGTTTTACAGCAGTATAAATCTGTTTTTGAGGAACCAGTTGGGTTACTTCCACCTAGACAATTTGATCATCAAATTGTTTTAAAAGATGGCACTACCCCAATTTTTGTGAGACCTTATAGATACCCTCACTACCAAAAAACAGAAATTGAAAAAATTGTGCAAGATTTGTTGACTAATGGGGTGATTAGGCCAAGCCAAAACCCTTTTTCTTCACCTGTCCTCCTAGTGAAGAAAGCTGATGAAACATGAAGGATGTACATGGACTACCGAGCCCTCAATAAGGAAACTGTCAAGGATAATTTTCCAATCACTATGATTGATGAGGTTCTTGATGAGCTTTATGGAGCAAAGTATTTTTCTAAACTTGATTTAAGATCAGGTTATCATCAAATCAGAGTAAGAGAAGAAGATATTCCCAAGACAGCTTTTAGAACTCATGAAGGGCATTATGAGTTTCTAGTAATGCATTTTGGGCTTACTAATGCACCTTCTACCTTTCAAGGACTAATGAATCATGTATTCAAGCCCTTCCTTCGAAAGTTTGTCTTAGTGTTTTTTGATGATATCTTGGTTTACAGCCAAGATTTAACTCAACACCTGGAGCATTTGAAAACAGTTCTATCTGTTTTACAGCAACATACATTGTTTGCTAAGAGGTCTAAATGTAGATTTGGGGTTATGGAGATTGACTATTTAGGCCATATTATTTCTGGTGAGGGTGTTAAAGCAGATCCTACCAAGATTTCAGCGATGTTAGAGTGGCCTCTTCCTAAAACAGTTAAGGCTTTGAGAAGGTTTTTAGGCCTAACTGGTTATTATAGGAAGTTTATCAAAAATTATGGTTCTATAGCTGCTCCATTGACAATATTATTGAAAAAGAACTCTTTTACTTGGACTGAAGAAGCTGAAATAGCTTTTGTCCACCTCAAAAATGCTGTAGCTCAACCCCCCGTTTTGAAAGTGTCAGATTTTTCTCAAGAGTTTTCCATTGAGTGTGATGCATCTGGGATTGGGTTAGGAGCTGTGTTAATGCAGAACAATCAACCCATTGCTTATTTCAGTAAGGCACTTAAGGGTAACTTATTTCATCAAATTGGCTTGTGTAGAAATCATCTGGAATCATTGAGTTCAATACGAGTTGGAGGTTGGGAATTCCTCAAAAATTATCTGTCAAGATTCGTGAAGGGAATCTTGCATTCGATCCATTCTTGATTCTTGTTTGCTGTAGTTTGGTTATCTGTGTTCTGGAGTTCTCCATTCAAGGGTTGCAGTAAGTTCTTGGTGATTGCAAGATCAAGAACATTACACAAATTCGATGTTTAGGCTTCAGCCTTACTTATATGGTAAATACTATCCCAAAATTAAGCAGTTCAACATTTACTACCTTAAAAATTTATACATTAGGATTGTAAAATGTGCTAACTTATTATAGTAAATGCTAAATAGCCCAAATTATGACAATTTTATCTAAATATTAATCATTGTGATTTCAATTTTTTCACAAGAGGGAGTACATTAAAAGATTTGAACATCTCCATCTATTGTATTCTATCTCATTTTCTATCTAGGTTTACTGTCTTTGACAGGTTGGTTTAGAGCTGAATCAACAGCAGCAAGAACACTCGTCCATAAACTATTTATTTGTATAGATAAAATAAAGAAATATAACCAACGTTTATTGGACTCGGAGTTGGATTCTTGGATACCAACTCCTACAAAGTCAATGCTCATCCCTACTTATATGGTAAATACTATTCCAAAATTAACCAAGTGGAAAACCAGATAGGATCCTCTAGAGGTTCAATTAGTCTATCTTTGTCAAGTTTAAGGTTGTGTTTGGATAGTGAGGATCGTTGAGAAGAGTTTTGAATAGTTGTGAGTAGAAATTGAGTGGGTTTATGGATCCCATTAAGATGAGATTGATGTGTTTGTATGTATGAAGTATATTGAGTTGTTTATTTTTTAGTAGAAAGTTGAAAAATGTGTAGGTCTCATGAATGATTGATTTTACTAATAATGATGATAAAATAATGATTTTATTTTTATGTTGTAGTTAAGAAAAGATATTTGCAACCATGAATTGTGCAACCGCCACGTAATTGTTTTGAAAAAAAAAAGAATAAACATGAGACCCACATAAATAAAATATATATATATATATTGTTTTTTTTAATAGTAGATCCACTCTTTTTCAAAGCGATTACGCACCTTTTACGCACTTCACGATTGTATGTAGAATTACTTATTGTAGTTATAAATACAATTATTATGATAAATGATTCCCAATACCTTTAAAAATGAATTTTGCACAAGCTTTTTTTAAAGAAATTTATTTAAATAAAAATTGGTAAAAATATATATAATATCTTACAATTATTCTTACAATATTCTCATGCCCCCATTGCGTTCCAAACTTTGGCTATATATTATGATCACAACCCGCAGGTGAGTTATTTCACATATTTTTTAATTCCAAAACCTTATTTATTAAAATTTTTCAAATTATAATAAATATTTTTGACCCAGTAATGCTATTTCGAGCTGCGGTGATGATGGGAGAAGTTACTCATCTCAATAATGTCATTTCGAGCTACAATGATGATCACATGGTTTCCGAATTGGAGTGTTCCCATTGAGATGTCCGTAACACGTTTGGGAGCTCAGCTAATTTGAACTGTACAAACTCATCTCAGAATTATAAGGTGTTCTGACTACCCAAACTAGCCCTAAGTCACAACTATTAATTTTGAATTAAATGAATGAGATTAAACGGTTTAACATTTACTAGCTTAAAATGTACAAGTTAAGTTGATAAAATGTTCTACTTATTAAAATAAATTTTCAACAACCCAAATTATGACAATTTTATCTAAAAATAACCCTTATGATTTCAATACTTTCACAAGATGAAGTATGTTGAGATGTACTCTATTCCATTTTTAGTCTAGGTTTACTGGTCTTTCGTAGGTAGTTTTAGAGCTAAATTGACAACACCAACAACACTAGTCCATAAATAAGTTATTAGCACAAATAAAATAAAGAAATATAACCAACGTTTATTGGAGTTGGGGTCGGATTCCTTGATATCGATTCAGACAAAGTCGGTACTCAGCCCTACTTAAATGGTAAATATTGTCACAAAATTAACCAAGAGGCCAAAAAAGGGGATTGGATCCTCCAAGGGTTCAAGTAGTCTATCCTTTAGGAGTTTAAATCACAACTGTTAAAATTTTGAAATAAATAAATGAGATTAGGCGATTCAACATTTACTACCTTAAAAATGTACACATTGAGTTGGTAAAATGTGCTAACTTACTAGAGTTAATGTTGAACAGTCCAAATTATGACAATTTTATCTAAACATTAACTCTTGTGATTTCAATTCCTTCACAAATTGCTATAAAGGAAATGCATTACTAAGTATTGATACGGGAGTAACTTCGAGGGCTCCCAAACCTTCAAAATGCAAATATAAGTTCAGATTATTTTTCCAAATTCTAAAATATCTCAACAATTCCCCCCTCCCTCCCATTAAATCCCATGTAAGGGAACTAACAGAACCATACATTGATTAACACGTGTTCATAACTAACGAAAAGCAAGAAATAAGGCAATAAAGCAATATACAGAAATAAGCTTCTGTAGAATGAAAAGGGACACTTTATTATAATAGGTGAAACACTGCGTTCCACTATCTTCCCTTGCCCAAAACGGTGCACTTGATGGTAGTCCTGAATCTCCACATCCTCACCAAAACACTATATCTTGCATCGACTCAACCTCCAGCAAATGACATCGCCTCACAATGGGATCATAACACTATGACAAAGTAAGTAACCAACCCTACTTAAATGGTAAATATTGTCACAAAATTAACCAAGAGGCCATAAAACCGGATTGGATCCTCCAAATGGTTCAAGTAATCTATCCTTGAGGAGTTTATAAAAACAACTATTAAAATTTTGAATTAAATGAATGAGATTAGGCGATTCAACATTTACTACCTTAAAAATGTACACAATGAGTTGGTAAAATGTGCTAACTTTTACAGTAAATGTTAAACAGTCCAAATTATGACAAAATTATCTAAACATTTTATGATTTCAATTCTTTCACAAGATGGAGTGCATTAAGAAATTTGAACATCTTCATCTATTGTACTCTATCCCATTTTCTATTTAGGTTTACTTGTCTTTGGTAGATAGGTTTAGAGCTAGATGGACAACACCAAGAACACTAGTCCATTTAATTGTTATTAGCACAAATCAAATAAAGAAATATAACCAACATTTATTGAAGTTAAAATTGGATTCCTGGATATCGACTTTGACAAAGTCAATGTTCAACCCTACTTATATAGTAAATACTATCCCAATATTAACCAAGTGGGAAATCGGATAGGACACTCTAGAGGTTCAAGTAGTCTATCATTGTGAAGTTAAAATCACAACTATTGATTTTGAATTAAGTGAATGAGATTAAATGAATGTTTTGGGAATGAGATAAAATGAGAAATTTATAAATAGTAGTCAAATGGTTTGTGAATAATAATAAAATAGTTTGTGTTATGATGTTTTATGAAGTTTTGAAAAATGAGAGAGAAAAAATTGAATTAAAATATTATAAAGTTAAAATATTGTTACAATATAATTTTTCATTTATTTTGAAATTTGAAAAAGTTATTATTTTTTTTATTTTGTTTGAAAGTTTTAAAAAGTTGTAATGATTAATTTAAAAGTATTTTAATAATATTTAGAAAGGAAATGAAATGGAATGAAACGAGATTGGATAAAATAAGATAGAATAAGATAAAATGAAAAACAATACCAAACATCTCAAAAGATTATCTAGAAACCGTGCTTAACAAGAGATGAAGATAGGGAGAGTTTTAAATTTCAGAGCAAAAATATGTTGGTTTAAATTTGAGAGCGAAAATATGTTAGTTTCTCCTCCTGTTAAACCGTGTACACAGCTGGAATGACAACTAGCTTGAAAGCTGTCTTTTATGAGATTTCCATTAGATACTTTCTCCTCTATTTCCTCTACCACATTTGTCTCCTGTGATCCGCAGATGTTTTTTTTCTGTATCTTCCAAAGAATAATGTTTTTTCTCCTGTGCTCTGACTACCAAACTGGCCCTACGTCACAACTATTAATTTTGAATTAAATGAATGAGATTAAACGGCTTAACATTTACTAGCTTAAAATATACATGTTGAGTTGGTAAAATGTTCTACTTATTAAAATAAATGTTCAACAGTCCAAATTATGACAATTTTATCTAAAAATAACCCTTATGATTTCAATACTTTCACAAGATGAAGGTTGAGATGTACTTTATTCCATTTTTAGTCTAGGTTTACTGGTCTTTCGTAGGTAGTTTTAGAGCTAAATTGACAACACCAACAACACTAGTCCATAAACAAGTTATTAGCACAAATAAAATAAAGAAATATAAATGTTTATTGGAGTTATGGTCGGATTCCTTGATACCGACTCAGACAAAGTCAATACTCAACCCTACTTAAATGGTAAATATTGTCACAAAATTAACCAAGAGTCCAAAAAATCGGATTGGATCCTCCAAGGGTTCAAGTAGTCTATCCTTGAGGAGTTTAATCACAGCTGTTAAAATTTTGAAATAAATGAATGAGATTAGGTGATTCAACATTTACTACCTTAAAAATGTACACATTGAGTTGGTAAAATGTGCTAACTTACTAGAGTTAATGTTGAACAGTCTAAATTATGACAATTTTATCTAAATATTAACCCTTGTGATTTCAATTCCTTCACAAATTGCTATAAAAAAAATTCACTACTAAGTATTGATACGGGAGTAACTTCGAGGGCTTCCAAACCTCCAAAATGCAAATACAAGTTCAAACTATTTTTCCAGAATCTAAAATATCTCAGCAATTCCCCCCTCCCTCCCATTATATCCCATGCAGGAAAACTAACAGAACCATACATTGATTAACACGTGTTCATAACTAACGAAAAGCAAGAAATAAGGCAATAAAGCAATACACGGAAATAAGCTATTGTAGTCTGTAGAATGAAAATGGACTTTATTATAATAGGTGAAACGCTGTGTTCCACTACCTTCCTTTGCCCAAAACGGTGCACTTAATAGTAGTCCTGAATCTCCACATCCTCACCAAAACACTACATCTTGCATCTACTCAACCTCCAACAAATGACATCGCCTCACAACGGGATCATAACACTATGACAAAGTAAGTACCCAACCCTACTTAAATGGTAAATATTGTCACAAAATTAACCAAGAGGCCATAAAACCGGATTGGATCCTCCAAAGGGTTCAAGTAGTCTATCCTTGAGGAGTTTATAAATTACAACTATTAAAATTTTGAGTTAAATGAATGGGATTAGGCAATTCAACATTTATTACCTTAAAAATGTACACAATGAGTTGGTAAAATGTGCCAACTTTTAGAGTAAATGTTAAACAGTCCAAATTATGACAATTTTATCTAAACATTAACTCTTTGATTTCAATTCCTTCACAAGATAGAGTGCATTAAGAAATTTGAACATCTCCATCTATTGTACTCTATCCCATTTTCTATTTAGGTTTACTTGTCTTTGGTAGATAGGTTTAGAGCTAAATTCGATAACACCAAGAACACTAGTCCATAAATTTGTTATTAGCACAAATCAAATAAAGAAATATAACCAACATTTATTGAAGTTAAAATTGGATTCCTAGATATCGACTTTGACAAAGTTAGTGTTCAACCCTACATTCTATCCCAATATTAACCAAGTGGGAAATCGGATAGGACACTAGAGGTTCAAGTAGTCTATTATTGTGAAGTTAAAATCACAACTATTGATTTTAAATTAAGTGAATGAAATTAAAGGAATGCTTGGGGAATGAGATAAAATAAGAAATCTGTAAATAGTAGTTAAATGGTTTGTGAATAATAATAAAATAGTTTATGTTATGATGTTTTATGGAGTTTTGAAAAATGAGAGAAAAAAAAATTGAATTAAAATATTATAAAATTAAAATATTGTTACAATATAATTTTTCATTTATTTTGAAATTTGAAAAAGTTAATTTTTTTTTTATTTTGTTTGAAAGTTTAAAAAAGTTGTAATGATTAGTTTAAAAGTATTTGAATAATGTTTGAAAAGGAAATGAGATGAAATGAGGCGAGATGAGATAAAATAAGATAGAATAAGATGAGATGAAAAACAATACCAAACATCTCAAAAGATTATCTAGAAACCGTGCTTAACAAGAGATGAAGATAGGGAGAGTTTTAAATTTTAGAGCAAAAATATGTTGGTTTAAATTTGAGAGCGAAAATATGTTAGTTTTCTCCTCTGTTAAACCGTGCACAGCTGGAATGACAACCAAAAGCTGTCTTTTATGAGATTTCCATTAGATACTTTCTCATCTATTTCCTCAACCACATTTGTCTCCTGTTATCCGCAGATATTTTTTCTCTGTATCTTCCAAAGAATAATGGCTTTCGCGAAATGTGACAATACCACATGCAGTAATTTAGACATTTCAGTTGCATGTAAGGCTTAAACATCTCAAATTCCAGGGAATAAGAAATTATACCTATCAAACAAAATCAACATAAGAGTATGCAGACAACACATGAAACAAAATTAGAAGAGAAAATTGCTTGCACATAAACAGGTGCGTGGAAACATTCATCATTTTATTAAGATCAATTAGTGTGCAGAATCGAACTCTACACTCACAAATTTATGACACTAGAAGGGTGCCTGGCATTGCCCTTCAAACTAGAATCCTGGAATCCCTCTCCTAATTCTCCTTCCTTTGTCTCCTTTCTGTTATATGTGTACAAAAAACAAAAGACACAAAACAAGCCAAACCCCATCTTCAATGAAAGCTTTTGAAGAACTGGCTTGCAAAGATTTCTTTACATGAACAATACCACCCGAAATCTTATAAACAAATCTCGCCAATCATTCTAAGCCCTAAAGAACCAAATCTACAACAATGACAGATACCGAGTGTATTTACAAAACCCTTCTGAGAATCAATCATATCTCTGTTTCCATAAATAGCGATTTCCTTGGCCACTGCTCCTCGTCCATCGAAGAGAACAATGCCACAGATATGTCGGCAAGCTTCTTCTTGCTCAGCCGCGACTTACAACGCCTGGCAAGTTTGGGAGCATTCGGAGCTTCTTTGTCGTCAAACTCATTTGAATCCTCCAAATCTATTGTCGTGCGAAAAGCGCGAGTCTTCGATGGCGTGCTATATGCAAAGTGAGATTGCTTTGCAATTAGAGTCTGCAATTGCAAACACAAATCAAAATCAATGTCTTCATCAAACAAGCAGAAATAAAATGCTTAATTTGCTCACGATTAATGGATACTGCAGTATAACACTTACAGCTTCTCTGATCACTTTCGATACGTGGAAAAGCTGTTTCAAATCCTCATGATTCACACCGCACAATACCCTAATCTGGAAAGAAACCGAGATTTTCAGTCACGACTAATCAAACCGATTCAGGAATGCAAAGACGCATAGATTCACATAGGAAATTGAAGATTTTAGAATATGGTACTAACCAGAATGTCCTGAGGCAAGGCTTCGAGAGAAGACCTTTCAGTGTCCAGAACCATTCTCTCAGCACGCTGCTTCTTTGGAGGAGTCCTGGGAGCAGAATCAATGGGTGAATCCTCTAAATCATTCGAAACGAGAACCCTCTTCCTCCCCAATCCTCCCGTAAACCTCAGAAACCCTAACCCTAGAGCCTCCTCAGCAATCAGACCACCGCGCTTGGATCTCAAAGAAGTGCTGCATCTCTTTCCCAATGCCATTTTCTAAATCTAAGAGATTTAATTATTTCAGATAATCCCCCTTTTCCGCAATACCCTGCACCAAAGAGCAATTTTCCACAATCAGAATGATCCAAAAAAAGCAACTAATTCAGGTTCTGAGAAAAAGAAGAAAAAATACGAAATCGATTGAGCAAGAGACAGAAATGAAGACTAACCTCCTCCGGATAGTAAATAAGGCCCGAGACTCTTAATTTCTTAAATCAGTTTGTTATGTTTCGGTTTCCCAAACTTCGGACTTGCTTTGTAAATTCACACACAGGTCCCGGATATGTCTCTCTTATATATATATAAAGGAAAAAAGATAGCGTTTTCTGCTTTTTGAATTAAAAGGAAAAAGTAAAAAGTTATAAAAAAAATAAAAGTATTCAACGCGTTTTAAGGAATGTACTGGAATTTTCTTCCAGGAAAAAGATCTTGGTTCCTTCGCGGTGGGTCAGTGACTTTACCGTCGTCCTTGGCGGTTAAAAATGCGAAAACTAGCCGTTACGTGTGGACACGTGGTGCCAAGTGTGTCGAGGTGCGAAGTTAGTTGCGTCATGTGTGCTGCTGGGGTGCCAACGTGGCGAAATGGTCGGTTTAGGTCGGCAGTATCGGGGAGTGTCTTGCAGAACACGTAGCAAGATGATCAGATTTAGACGTGTCTGGGAAGTTTGGCTACCGTGACAGCCAACGTGGCTTTGACGAAGTTAGCGTTTAAGGTCTTGACGCGTATAGGGCAAGGTGAATTTAGCCTTTAGGGTTGGTGTGATTTGGGATTTCGTTCAATAGCGGCCTATGTCTGGGACTATCGTTGACTAATGTTCCAAATAGGCGGCTGGCTGATGGCCGCCACAGGTTTTACACAAATGTTAATTTAATTGGCTGCAAGCATACATAGATCTAAATTGAGATTCAAATTATTAAATTTTATCAAATTTTTGACATTTAAAGATAGGAGTTTTAAAATTAGAAAATAATTATATCTTCTTAACACTTAGAAGATAATGCAATCTATTTGAATTTTAAATTAAAAGTTTTATTATATTTGAAAAGTAGTTCATTGATTTAAGAAAATAATAATAATTTTTCTCAAACCACTGCGAGTAGTTTTTTTTTAAAAAATTAGAAAAGAAAAAAAAATTTAGTGGGTTTCCTTTTTTGCTTACTTTTCTGTATTTTTTATAAATTCTATTAATATGATTGGCTAAAATAATTATTTTATATCAAAAAAATAGACAGAACCAATCACATCAATAAAGTGCATAAAGAATACGTAAAAGTAATTATTTATAAAATTTTTAATATTTGATGTTACATAATATAATAGATATTAATTCTTGAATTTTAATTTAAGTTGGGGGGTATATTAAATATTGGTGAATAAATTAAAGTCATATTTAATTTGTTTTATTTGTGAAAAGTTACAAGGTTTAATTTATCGTTAAAAAAAGGGAGTATTAATGCTTTGGTTAACACAAATCAAATAAATTTCTAATCAATTTGATAAAGGTCATATGGAAAACATCACAAAATAAATAAGAAATGCAATTTTTTTATTTTTTATTTTTTTGAGAGAGAGAGATTGAATTTTACTAATAAAAGCAGTAGGATTGATTTAGGCAAAGTTAAACTAATATGATACTTTTTGATTTTGTACTAACCACTCAAAATTTGAACATCATATTAGATTAGCTGTCACTCTCTGTAATAATTAAATATTATTATTCTTTTATATTTGGTTTATTTTATCTACTTTCTTATGCTTATTTTTTATTTTATTTTAAAATATTTTTATTTTCATAATTTTCAAGAAAATGGGAGAGAAGTTAGGTTCGAGTACTCAGGAGACAAACAAGTGAGAAAATGAGATGGTTGTGGAACACCTTTATCCAAAGATGTTAATGAAGTGTAGCTAATGGCCAAAATGTCTTTGTAATGGCTAAGTCAATGCAGATGTAAAAACCTCTGTATTAGATTAAGCATAATAATCTAACTTTGGTTGTGACAGTAACTTAAGCATCCATTTATTTACATTATTTCCTTCTTCTTCTTCTTTTTACATTGTTTGCTTCATATAATTTCAAGAGGGTGTCAATGTTATTTAATTTGATGTATTTTGATGCTTTGCGTTTTTTTAATGTATTTTGATATATTGGTTATAGTTTTTGAAAATTATGAAAATTATAAGTACGTAATTTCGTGAAGATTAGGATTATAAGTACGTCACTCATGGCGTTTATATGACAAATATAAGTTCTTGCATACGATGCATGAAAAAAATTGTTTATTTTTTTTTATGTTATTCTATTTTTTATATGACTTGTTATTTAGAGAGAGAGAGAGAGAGCTTTCGACTTTTAAAATTTCATAACATTTTAAATTATCTTAAATTTATGATCATTCAGCACATGAATGGATGATGTGATTTGGCAACATTAAACTATGTCAATTTGTATAAGTATTTTTGTGTAATTTATTTGTGGTTAAAGTATTTCTTTTAACCAAAAAAATAACAAAATGTTATAAATGGAAATAGTAATACTGTTACTGGCCTATAAAATCTCACTTACCGAATGGTCTTTTGTATGTTATGAGGATCGTCTAAATAAAAAGTTAAAAACTAGATGAAAAATAAAAAAAGCCCGAGGAAATTAAAATTATTCTAATAATTATAAAAAAAAATATTTAAGAAATGTTTAGGTGGCACGATAGAAGAAAAAATTGTTGCACTGAAAATTATATAGGTAATAGATGATCATGATTCATGAGGTTCCTTAGTTCTCTTTTGTTGTGACTTTGACACTGTTTAGCTCTATCTTTTGACTTTGACAGCGTTTGTCCAGAGTTAAAAGGTTGTGAAAAGAGCTTGTCAATACAAACAACTTCTTATAAAGTTCTTTTTCACAACCATATCCTAAAATAGAGATATTTTGATAAAATGACAATATATTTATAATTATTATTAATAAATATCTTCCATTTAAAACATGATTACAAAAAAATGGGTGTTTAATCAGTTTCCATAGCCGCAACCCTCGTCTGTTTCCGATACTACCACACCGGGGAAGAAGCAAAACGTACATTGTGGATTTGGAAAAGATATTCAGCCCCAATCTCAACCTTTTTAAAGCAAACTTGGAAAAGTTTAAGAGAGGAAGTAATCATGTCCAAGACCTATTCAACAAGGAAAGTCTGTATTCTATTCCTTTTTTTATTAAAAATCATGTTTCAATTAAAATATGCTTTATGTGATCCTACTCCATGAATTGGTAAAACACCATTATCATAGCTGTTTGTCTTTGGCATTAGTTATAGTTCATCGAACATTCCCAGAAAAGGAAAAACAACCAAAAGTTACGGTTTAATCCCAACATGGAACCAGATGAATAGGAAACACTGTGTGTGAGCGAGTGAGAGAGAGTGCAAGTAATATGCTTAAAACTACAATTGACATAAACTAAAACATAAGTTAAATTAGCAAAGCCTCCACTCGCTAGCTTTCTCAATCAGTACTTGCAACTTGAGCTTATATGAAGTTCAGAAACTTGAGTATACACAAGATTGTCACAAACGACTCAAGGATCCTGGTGCATGCTTTCATGTTCTGACAGACTGTTAAAATCATGGTCATTCGTATCAGCATCATTCTCCACCATTGAAGCAGTCGCGAAACTCCACACAGAAGCACAATTTTCATTGCCTACATGAAAAAAAGTAACAAATTTTTAAAGGGAAATAGACCGCTCAGTGAGACCAGAACAAGAGTAATCAATAAAATACCAAAAACACATACAATATTCCATTCTAATGAACCAATCTTGAATTCTGTCGTTCCATCAGAGCAAATGAAGTTCAGAATTCATCAAAGCCAATCTAAAACTTTTAAGAGGCTTAAAAATGTGTTGACCACCAATTTTACCATGCTTTTAACCCTACTGTCTTACAACTCAAAATGCTGCTAGACAAAACAAAGAAATTGACTTTTGACTTCAATAAATCATGTATATTCCATTACCATTCAAATCAAAACAATAATATCCTAAGTGGCAATTTAACACCAGCACACTTAAATAATCATAAAAAGATGCATTACAACTCAAAAGGTGTTTTTGAGAAAATAAAACACAAACAAGCTCTCGATAGTGCAAGGAAAGACATTGCAAATCTTAGAAACATCTCCAAAAGAACATAATTTGCAGCATTAGAGTTACTAAGGTACCACTCAAAGGCACATCCTCATGGACATCATCAGGAACTACATATCTTCGGTGGCCTGATGAGGAGGCAGCCATCGGTAGATATGGATGGAAAGAGAACCCATTTATAGTGTCTGTATAGTGAATAGGACAGATCAAAACTAATCAGTTCTAGAACAAAATAATGGTATATGCAAAATTTAACTAGCCACATTTTAAAGGAGATGAAAAATCAAACCTGATGCAGCTTGAAAACTTGATACCCAATGCCCGGTTTGAAGATCATATATATGAACTAAACCATCCTGAAGCCAAATTGCAATAATAAATAAGCAACGAGTTGATTAAAATGGGATGCGGATTTGGTAATATCATGATATTTGGCACAGAGAAAATGAATAAAGGTTACAAGAGTACCTGACCACCTGTACCGAGGTATCTACCCAAGGGCTCAATATCAAACAATATCCGCTGGTTGGTATACTCCGATGATCTATACAACCTAATCACAAGGTGCATAAGAAAAAAAGAGTACTTTAATGTCATTTGTTATGTATGGCAGGTAACAACATTCTTGTATCAATTGCAACTGAAAAGACAGGCCTAAGCGTACAAAAATTACACAATGCTGTAGCATAATTCACAATATGAGCAGTAATACTGGGAAATCATTTGGGAAATTACAAACTCTTGGTTTCATATATCAATAAAATAATAAATCTAATGTTTTGCCTCAGATGGCATTGAAATTTGTTATTCATAAAAAGATATAAAAACTCCTTAGGGTTAGCAGGATAAAGCAGATAAGAGAGGCAGGACCATAAAGGCACCTACTTCCTCCTCCCCCCCACCCCCCCTCTTTTTTCCTTTTTATTATTAGGATAAGCACCTACTTGCTCTTTTTTAATGCATCTGAGTACAGAAGCAGGAGAACATGTCCTATTATAATCATAATTTAAGATCAAGATTTCATTTTTTTTCCATGAGTTTTGAACTTAAGTGTAGGGATGTTCCAAAGCTCTAAGAAACAACTCTGTTAGGTGGTTGGCTGTGACTGTTTAGTTGATTGTGTATTAGTTGTGTATATATATACGCCATATGCTAAAATCTTAAAGAGAGGGGGAAAAAAAGAGCTTCTCTCCAGGTAAAATGAAACTACTTACTTGTACACAACATCAACGGCTTTGCGTATATCCCAGCACAGTATATAAGGGTCCTTCAAGGAAAATATTTTTTACAAGTTAACAAGAATTTTATTGATGATATAGATAGGTATAGCCCAAGTATTTGACACATACAAGAGTGACAACTAAGCATGAGTGTCTAGTGATACAAGGAAATCATGGAAAGAGCCCTTCAAGGAGATTGAATGTCAGAAAATCTAAACTTAACATTGCTTGGACGAAAAATGGATATATAAACCAATCACATTTGATCAAAAGATGCTACTTATTGGCTCAAAGGGAAAAGTTAATTATTTAACTCATAAAACTAAACAGTAGTTTTTTTTTTTTTTTTTTTGTATTGAGTTGAGTTAACAACTTGAACTGAGAGATGGAACATTTACAATATTTACCTTGCGGCCTCCTGTATATAAATAGTTTCCATCTTTTGAGAACTGGACCTGTGATGGAAAATTATTTTTTCCTTTATTCTAGTTAGAATAATTATAATGAAGTAAATAATGGGAACACTAACTTACATGTGTAATCCCACCTTCTTGACCATGCAAAACATATAAAAGTTCCATATTATCTTCTCTATATATCGCAGTGGTCTGACTGTAAGAACCCATAGCTAGCAATCCACTCTGAGTTGGGCAAAAAGCCAGTGCAGATATAATGCCTGTAAATAGTTAAAAAAGAAAAAAAAAAAAAAAAAAAAAAAAAAAAAAAAAAAAAAAAAAAAAAAAAAAAAAAAAAAAAAAAAAAGGCAGGATACATCATTCATCATTACATTTGTCAATAGAAAATTTCACTTAGGCCCTGCTTGGATGTTAAGATAGTCTCAACCCATCTCATCCAATCCCATCTCATCTCTCATCCAAACACCACTCAAACACAAACACTTTCAATTTCAAATTTTCAACTTTTTCATTTAATCATTACCTAATCATTACAACTTTCCCAAACTTTCAAACAAAACATAAAAAACAATTCAACCTTTTCAAATCCCAAAACAAAAATAATATTATAAAAAAATTATAATAAGATTTTAACTTTATAACTTTTTTATTCAAATTTTTCTCTCCCCTTTTCCAAAACCCCATAAAACATCTTAATTCACATACTATTTCACTACTATTCACATACTATTTCACTACTATTCACAAATTTCTCATCTCCTCTCAACATCCGAAAGACGCCTTAGGTTGCTGAGAGCGTGTACCTGTGAGGCCTTCTTTATTCCCTTGAAGCGTTGAATGTTGTTTAAAATCTCTACCAGGGCGATGCAGGTCAAACACCCTATTTCACTACTATTCACATACTATTTCACTACTATTCACAGATTTTTCATCTCCTCTCAACATCCAAAAGACGCCTTAGGTTGCTAAGAGCGTGTACCTGTGAGGCCTTCTTTATTCCCTTGAAGCGTTGAATGTTGTTTAAAATCTCTACCAGGGCGATGCAGGTCAAACACCCTAATAGCTTTGTTGTATCCAGCAAATATCCTATGTGACCAAAAATCATTGGATCATCTGTTAATTGGCACCCAGAGACAATGTCCATGGCATGTATACACCCTAGTTAGAGTGCTGGTTTATATGAAACAAGAACTATGGGGAAAATTTAAAGTCAATTATAAACAGAAATTTTAAATGATGCACCAACCACAGTTCCATTATAAAATATTAGCATCTCATTGGAGTCAAAAGTGATAATTACATGCACCGCAGTCCGAGAGTCAATGCCATTTTAATTCTGATATAAAAGCTGAAATGAAGCACTTCAAATCATGTACCATCCTAAAAATATTGCTTACTTCGTCCCAGTGGGATTGAATGCAATTGAAAATGCAGCCGTTATTTCGTCCATGGAATCATAAGCCCGGTATGTGCAACGCAGCTGAAATTTCAGTCAAAGGCGATGGTCATTAACCAGATATATTTATATAGAAACCATAAATAATCAAATGAGCATGCAGACTTCAAAAATGGTGATCTGAATATACATGTTGTGAATGTTAAGGGTTGGACCCACAATGCCTTTATGATGCAGGAAAGGAGGGGAGAACCCATGGAATAGCCTTAATAGTGTTATGCTAGAAACCCTTTTTCACCAATGGAAGGTCAGTTTCTTAAGAGAAGCCCACAATTAAGAAATTGGTTTTATTGTAGAATGTTTTAACCTATTGTACTCCTCTAGGCCAAGGATCGGAGGTGGAGACATGGCCCTTTGAAGCCCTTCTAAGAAATTGAAGTTTGCCATCTGGTCATTCCATAAGGTTCTCGCTAAACAAGAGAGAAAACATTTTCCTAAGAGAAGTATTTGGAGGACTACGGGGCCCCGTAAAGCAGCAGCTTTGGTCTGGACAATTTCTTTAGGAAAGATCCTTGTGTAGATAACCTAAGGAAACATTGGACCATTGTGGTCGATAGATGCTGTACGTGTAAAAAGAACAGTGAAGAAGTAGATCATTTGTCACTTCTCTGTGATGTTGCTCAGGTTCTCTGGAACAATTTCTTTGGTAGGGAGGTTAGCATGGGTCATGCCAAGAAGCGTGGTTGACTTGCTTGCATCTTGGCGAGGTCTGTATGGCAGTCCATAAATAGCAACAAATAGGGAAGATGGCTCCCATTTGCTTACCGTGGTGCATTTAGAGGCAACCAAACAATAGAATCTTAGAGAACCTTGAGCGAAGTATGGATAAAATGAAAAATTTCTTCTTTAGCACTTTGTTTCTTTGGGCTTAGACGATAGACTTTAATGTACTAAATGCCCATGATTTTTGCTTTATCGGCATATAATTCTAACTAGGTTTTTCACTTGTATATAACCAATGTACTTGAACTATGCCTTGCTGGTTATATACTTGAGCTATGCCTTGCCTTAGAGCCCCTTTTCAAGTCTTAGAGCTTGCTATCTTGCTAAACCACTAATCTCATTTACAATATAAGCAATAATAACTAAGCACCTTGCCTGAAGTAACATCCCAAAGATGAATGGGATGGTCACGAGCAGTACTTGCAAAAACGCAGCTAACTGGGTCTGAAATGTAAATCAATACTTGTATCAAACTTCCATTTATAATATCATCAGTCAATTGCAAAAGTAATCTATGTAACCACAAATATATAAGTCATATAAAAAGAAGAGAGATTATAGAAGCACCTAAAGCAGACATATACGGATACCAACAGAAGTCGTACACAGACTCTCCCTCATTCATGACAAGGTTTGCAGCATAGGAATCTGCATCTTAGAGTTGCAAAATAAATTCATATGTACAAAGACAAAGTAAAGCATGTGATCACAAGAAACTTAGGTGAAAAAGAACCCATAATTAGCTTTTATACATCAGTTTGAACAAGTCAGGATTCTTGTTAAATCATTCTCAGTGAAGTGAAACTTCAGCAATACACTTGGACAGTAGTACCCCTTATTCTGTCTTACTTGAAATCATCCTCAGAGAGAGCTAATGGAATAGGGTAATAAATTATAAGATTCATATATTGCCTAAGTGTAAACTTACCTTCATCAGAAGCTGTATAACAATTGCTAACATCACCATCACTTCCATAATCCGGTCTATTAAAGAAAAGAAATACTCAGTAATTTAAAAAATTATCCATTATCTCATATAATGCATCAAAACGACACTACAGAATTAGGAGAAAAAACCAGTCTTCCTAATCATAGTCTTACAAGTTCTCTCTCTCTAGCATTCTCGGAATAGCTTTTTACCTTTAAAAATAAAATCATTTTTTCCAAAATACTATCATAGCAGCATCTAATCCTTTGTTTTTGATCTTTTGAAAAAATTACCATTAGCTCATGACACACCGACAATTGACACAGTAGTGCACATAGAAGCATGAGAAAAAAAGGATATATGTTATAATTCAACACGGGTGATAATTCATTGGACGCGTTCTTAACAAGCTTCTTAGGAGTCCACTTCTAGCCTTCTCAGATAATATTTTCGTTGGTCTCTTTTCTTTAAAGCATTAAATTCAGACTTAAAAGCAAGAAAATTGATTCCACAATGATACCCAAGCAGCCCTCATTTCTTCAAAATACAAGTTGCATAACCTGCATTGCTCTATCGAACCTTGGAATCTCTGTAAATCATAAAAAGAAGAAGGGAAGAAAAAATGCAAATAAACAGTATAAAAAACTCACAATGTGAACGTGCGAAGTGTATTGTCCTCAGAGCTTGTAAGGAAACACGACCCATCCGGTGACCTTCAACCCCAGAAACAAACTCAAAGTCCAAAATGCTAAAAAATATTAAACTAAATTTAAAAACGAAAAAAAAAAAAGTGGGAGGGAGATTACTATATGTACCATTTTACGCCTTTAAGAAAATTGTTAGGGTTTGTAGCAGTTCTGTACTGGTGGTAGAAGTGGTAGGTTCTATGTGGCGGAACATCGAACCGAATCACAGGCCACGAGTAATCTTCCTGGGTAGGTTGAGTCATTTCTGCGACTCTGGAGGGGGAATCGGACGGGTGATTCTCCTCTTCTTCTACCACTGCTTCCGTTACAGACATTGTCGACCAAAACGCAGCGTCTCTTTGGCCTCGGACGTCGAGCCTTCGTCTCCGTCTGAGATATTTGGTATTGGGCGGTAAAATGGTAGTCGGAGCTGCGCCTGCGGTCGACACTGACAGGTTTAATGGGTGAATTTGCGGTGACTATTAGTATTAAAAATTTATCTTCCCTCTATTCGTTTATATTTTTAATATTTTTAATAAATCATATAAAATATCAAGTTCACGAGAGACAGAATTAACTGTATAAGTAGAACGACATTATAGCACTTCTCCTATTGTGTGCGTGTGTATATATATATATATATATATATATATTATGAAACTTATGAATTCTTTAAAGGATACAGCGATATATATAAAAGTATAAAGGAGACTATGCATTTAACGGCTAGCACTATGCGTTTGACGGCTAGCTAAAGGTGGTCATACAATTTATTTTACAACACTCATCATTTGAATGACCACATATAAAGAATATGGCTCATTAAAATCTTGTCAAAGAAAAATCCAGTGGAAAGAAACCGATGACGAAGGAAAAAGAGTACAATATTCTGTATATCGCCAAGTGTTTAAGATTGCCTCATTAAAACCTTGCAAAGGAAAACCCAGTGGGATAAAACCTTAGCGAAGGAAAAAGAGTACAATCAGCACAAGTCTTCAAGACTTTACTCCCCCTGAAAAGTGCATGATAATAGGCCTTCAAGTTTCCGCATTCCAATGTTCTGCACAATCTTCAATTTCACATTTCTTCTCATGAATTGCAATGATCTCTCTGTGAAAATGCAATATCAGATCGAGTGCAATTTTCAAGATACTTCAGGACCACAAATTTCTTCATCGTCTTCACAAGGACGAAATGGGTCTTTCTTCTCATCAAATGATCTGAACAACCATTGGAGTACTCAGGGGATGAGCCTTGTCCATGTAAAAGTTCTTCAAGATCGTTTTAACATTAAATTCACTACTCTTCAGGAGTTGTGCTCTTCTGGAGTTCTTGTAAATCACATAGTTAGTGGAGAAGTTATCAATATTAATTCGCCAACCTCTATATTCAACAAAAACGGTGGCCACGTTTTTAGACCGGACAAGCATCGCAGAGTTTTATAGCTCTTCTGGAGCTGTCAGGCGCCGCAAGGCTACGATGCTATATCTCTTGTCTCTTGTAGAGAGATGCTTCACGAGGGACGCCGTGAAGTAATAGAGATGCTCCGTCCTTCCTTTCATAATTTTCTCTATAAAAGAAATATTCAGCTCATCTTCATTCGCATCTCATCTTCTTTACTTTTCTGTAATTAGTCTGCATTCTTACTCTGCAATGGCCCAGCAATCTTCTCGTAACCAATATGTGAGGTATTCTACACCTTATTCACCAGTTGTTTCTGCTTCTACTGTTGGTGCTATAATGCAATATAATAATAATATGACTAATAAGTCAGATGTTGAAGCTATTTACGAGCTTGTAAATCTCGGTACCGATTACTCATCAACTATTTTCGCATTTTCTCAGCGACTACAATCCAAACCTTATGATTTTGACAAACTCAATGAGAAAATTTCTATCCTTCAGCGACTTCTTCAGGAGTCTAACATGAAGATAGAAGCAATAAAGCAAGAAATAGGAAATTAAAATCCTTGCTTAAGTCTTCTTTTAGATTGCCTACTCCTTTAGACAGAGATGCCATGCAAATTTTAGAGGAGCAAGATCGTTTAAAGAATGAGGCGAAGAGCCTCAAATTTCTGTAATTTTGTTTCGAGATAATAAAATAATATTTCACAAATATTCATATTGTGTTTCTATCTTCTGGTAGATATTCTGTGTGCTCCATTTTATTTCTCATTTAATAATGCACATTTATCTCCCCCTTGAAACCGAAAGGGTTTCTGATTTATATTTCAAATATGTGCAGTTCTTCTGATCTCTTCAGGAGTTCCAACAAGATTTAAATCATCAACCGCAATAATAACAAATCCGGAATCTCTTAATAAAAACACATGGGTATATTGGATTACTTTCAAATCTTTCTTTCAATAAATTCAGGCATTTTATATCCTTCAGAGATTTTCATATATATATTTCTAGATGTATTCAGATTAGAAGTTTCAGCCATTTTATATCCTTCAGGGATTTTCATATATATTTCTGGATGTATTCAGATTAGAAGCTTCAAGCATTTTATATCCTTCAGGGATTTTCATATATATGTCTTGGTCTAATGACCCATATAAATATGCAGTGACCACATCCATTAACTGCATATCCAATCTTTTTGTAACTACCAAACTAATCAAAAATCTGAATGTGATTGCATCCATAACAGGAGAGTATGTTTCCTCATAATCAATCCCTGATTTCTGCAGTTTTCATGAGCTCTTCTGGAGCCTCAATGACATTTAAATTATCTATATAAACTGCAATAAAAGATAATATAAATATTGAAAATATATTAAAAATAGCATGTTCCACATGCGTTTAGCTTGCATTAGATCATATAAGGATTTTAAAACTTGATAGAATAAGTACTTCAGGACTATATGCTTCATGCATTTCATATTCAGTAATCCATCATGCATATCCAAACTCTCGGTAACTATCAAGTTAATACAAATCTCAATATAATCTTATCAATTTCAAAAGCATATCAATATTATTTCTGCGGGAAATATACTCGTGATTTATATATCACATTTTCATTTTCTTTATACAAATACTCACTGATATTCAACAAGCATCACCTCATAGGTGTTTGGACTTCAAGTCCATATGCATCACATTTTACTAGTGATAACAATTCTGCAGGAATTTGTTTATTTCTATTTTGGCCAATATTTTTACGTCGGTATTCTTCGACGGTTCTGAACTCACTTTCTTCATTACTTCTGGTAATATCAATTACCATCTTATATGAAAATACGTTATCGACAACGGTTTTATTTCTCTCTATAATTTCTCCATTACTCATGAAATGCAATATCGAGATCTCATTATTTTCAGATACCTGTCCCTATTCAAAGGAAGACATTTAATAAAAAACCTCTTCAGGAGGTACTCTTCAGGAGTATTATACTCTTCAAGAGTTTTCATTATGAGAGAATTTTGTATAGAGAGTTTGGATGGATCTTATTGCTTGTTTTGTGGGTACGGCCTCTTCAGGAGCACCAATTTCCTTTCTTTATGCTTTTCTCTTTCGAGATGTTTTTTCATTTGTATCGATAGGTCTCACATGCTTTCAAACATGTCTTATGTTCATTAGACTGCTAAATTTCTTAATTGTCCTACGGGGACTTCAATCCTCACTGGGATTTTAGCAGCTAGAATATGAGACATTTTATCTTATTGCATCCATAAATTAATTATCATATGAACTTCCAGTTCACCTATGATAATCATGATAACGTCGAATTATTTCATTTTATTTGCTTCTAGCAAATTTTTCTTTCCGCTCATAGTGGGAAGACTTTATAATAAAAGAATCTTCTGGTTCTTTTATGGACGTCCATATAAAAATTATTCGACTTATCATAATTGATTTCGGATGATCAAGATAATCATGAAAAGAATACAAATATTTTGAATCATATCATTTTTTATGCATCAACATATTTGATTCAATTGTTGTATAATATCATCTCAAAGAGAAAGCTGATAATATTTCCAATACGAGCTTCTGGCCCGAAATCATAGAAGTACTATAAAGATATTCATTACCACATCCAATCTCTTGGTTTCTTTGAAAACAATTCATCATTCTATTCTAAGAATGATATAAATCCAATTTCATTCACTTCAGGGAATGATGTGGAACCAGTAGGACGTGGCTCATGATTTCTTAGCAAAATCTCATTATTTTGCTTAGCCACTAGAAAACCAGATATAAATTTAGAATATATTATGAACTTTTGCACTCGATATTGCTACTTCAGGAGCACATTCGAGGCGTTTATTTTAAACATATATTCTTTAGTGGTTTTTCTCAACACACTTTCAATTATGCAACTTCAGGTGCATTAATCATAATAAGATTTTTTGTACACGTATCACTCATTTAAATTATCTCACGGAATCAATAGATCCTTTATTATGAAATACTCAATAAAATTATTGATTTAGAATAATCCTTTAGGGATGCTCAATTTTTATTCCAAGATGAATCTTATCATCGGTTTAGAGCATTAATCCTTCAGGGATGCTCAATTTCTATTCCGAGATAAATCTTATCATCAATAATTCATAACAAGTATATAAAAATAAATAGAACTTGTATGAAAAATATGTGAATAAACATAGAATTTAATCAAGTAATAATAATGAATATAATCTTTAATACTCACTTTGGAGATTGCAAATAATATATTGAAAAACTTACTTGAATGAGAAGACCACTAGTTTCAGAATCAAAGAACCTCGTGTTGAATGAGAATGCCTCCAGCTTCAAAATCAACAGAATCTCGTGCTTTGTTTGCATTGTCCTTCATCGTTCTTTTCTCCTGCTCATGCAGTAATCCCCACATCCTTTGACAAAACAGCACCACATGCCTATACTTTGTTGTCCTCTCCACGTCAACTTGCTCACCAACTTTGAATTTTTTATTACAAGAATCACATGTTCCAATTATGCAACCATACTTGACCGTAAGCACCAGCCCACCAAGCAGCCATGCGTGACCGTGGGAGCACCAACCCAGCAGCCATACTTGACCATGGGAAATGAGAGCTAAGCCTCCTCTGTAATGGAGGGTCCAGGTTAGCAACAGAGCTGTGACTATCACGCCCATCACCCTTATCATCAGGAAGATCGGGAACGTGTAGCTAGCCAGGAGGTGAAGGATACGGTCCAGCATAACAGGGGCATCTGGGTTCATGGTTGGGAGCTGGGAAGCGATCTCTGAAGGCGAAAGATAAGCGCCGGGCCCAGCCTTAGCCATTATCTCCAAGAGGTCGAGCTCTATGGCTGATTTGCATGGCCATGGGCAGCACAAGTGAATTTACGAGTTGCCCGGTATAAAGGAAGCTCTACAACTCGTCCTGCGCTGTCCACACATTCGATTGGTCCACGCACATCCATCGGAGGTAGGATCTGAAGCTCTGAGATTGTATCCTTCAAAACTAGCGGCTGACCGAGAAACCGGCCACTGGGACTTAGCAGCAGCAACGTTGTTGTTTTCGATCGGAGGAGTCCCATTGGTGGGAANTTTGTTCATGTTATGTTTTAAGCTTAAGTTCATGCCATGTTAAGTCAAGTTCAGTTCACGCTTAAGTTCTGGTTAAGTCATGCTATATGTCAAGTTATACTATGTTTATGTATGACTATAATTATGCATTTATGCTTTTACTGCCATGCATGCATTTTTAACCTGTGTATAAGTTTTATGTTAACTTACTGAGATTTGTAATCAAATCTCACTGTGGTAGTCCCAACTACCATTCCCCCCGAATGGTAGATCTTGTTACAGGACCCAAAGGAGAATTGGAATCTGACCAACTGAATACGGTCGACTAGGCCACGGTGCGATGTTGATGATGGTATAGTATTTAACTTAGGTTAATACTTGTACTTTTGGAGTTGTATCTCAAGTATTCTTTTGATCACAACCATTTTAGACTAGTGTGGTGATCACGGCTTTTTAGTATGCCTTTATGTATGAATTATGTTTCAAGTATTTGGGATATATTTAGTTGGTGCATAGTATTGCTAAAGAAAAAGATTATCCGCTGCGAATATTGCATAATGTTAGATGCATGTTAGGAACATTGCATCTTATATGTCATGAACGGGGGCAGGTAACCTTGTGTTGCATGTCTCGACGCTTCAAATGTCCGTTCAATCCCAAGCGGAATTTGGGGGCGTCACAGCTGTGACTATCACGCCCATCACCCTTATCATCAGGAAGATCGGGAACGTGTAGCTAGCCAGGAGGTGAAGGATACGGTCCAGCATAACAGGGGCATCTGGGTTCATGGTTGGGAGCTGGGAAGCGATCTCTGAAGGCGAAAGATAAGCGCCGGGCCCAGCCTTAGCCATTATCTCCAAGAGGTCGAGCTCTATGGCTGATTTGCATGGCCATGGGCAGCACAAGTGAATTTACGAGTTGCCCGGTATAAAGGAAGCTCTACAACTCATCCTGCGCTGTCCACACATTCGATTGGTCCACGCACATCCATCGGAGGTAGGATCTGAAGCTCTGAGATTGTATCCTTCAAAACTAGCGGCTGACCGAGAAACCGGCCACTGGGACTTAGCAGCGGCAACGTTGTTGTTTTCGATCGGAGGAGTCCCATTGGTGGGAATTTCCTTTATGGGTGAAGGTGGAATCACGAGCTTGTCGTCTTTGGAGCCAAACGACAGCCTGAGTTTCATGGCGGAGTACGAGCTTCTATGCAGTGATGCACATGAACCCATGCCTCTTATTTGTCTATCTCTCCAATCCAATACCAGTCTGATCATCCAGAACTCAGAGAGCAACAGTAAGAAGTTTTTGCAGATAGATAGAGAAAGTGGAAGTAGGTAAAGAAGGAAAAGGGTCTCAGATTCTCAAAAGCTTCAGAAGAAGCAAATGGGTTTGATGGAAGAGAAGCCTTTCACCAACCACCAAAAACTCTTGGTCTGTTTACAGAAAATCCTAAGAGCAAAGAGCGTTGTCAAAGAAATAAAGGTTTTTCCTCCATGGTTGGTCTGTCAAAGCTAGAAGAGACAGAGAGAGAAGAAAAAGTTGAGAGTTGAAGAAGATGAGGCGGCTGCTAAGGTTGGGAGTTTCAGAATAGCGAGAGAGCAAGTCATGCTGATAACGTGTTATGAAACTTATGAATTCCTTAAAGGATACAGCAATATATATAGGAGTACAAAGGAGACTATGTGTTTGACGGCTAGCACTATGGGTTTGACGGCTAGCTAAATGTGGTCATACAATTTATTTTACAACAAGATATATTTATATATATTTTTAAGTAAAACCTTTGCTTGTAGTTTTATTCATATGAACCAATAGCACAATCAATACAAGCTCTCTCCCATATGACTGAGCTAATAATTTGACTAAGACCTTCTTCGATCCATACAGCTTCTTCAAACTTATCAACATCTTCGATCCATACAGCTACCATGTTACCCTCTATAAAGATAAATTTTAGGCTCCAATTTGGTCTTCCCGTCAGCATTCTTCTGGCATCTTCTGTCAATACTCCATAATCTGTGTTTATTTCTTCATTATTTGTAACAGCTTTCACTACTGCCTAAGCATCTCCTTCAAGAACCACTTGAGTTGATCCCAATTCCATACAAAATATCATAGGCTAAAATATCACCAGTAGTTTATACATTTTAAATAGGCTACAATAGAACAGTTAATATCATATGCTAAAATATCACCAGTAGTTGATCCCAATCCCAATTTCAGCTACAATAGGCTTCATCATATAGTTTATACATGAGCATAAAGAAGCTAAAATATCACCGGCTGAGTTTCTAATTATCACCCCTAACCCCACTTTTTTCTCTTTATTATCTACAACAGCATCCCAATTGGCTTTTGCAAATGTTTCCCTTAGATCCCCCTGAATCATCAATCATCCTAAGCCAATTCTTTTTTCTTCTTTGACTAGCACATGCATGAAAGAATGTAGTATTTTTATCCTCCAGTTGATATCAATTTATTTTTACTCTTTGCCTCCACTTCATATCTTATTTCTCAAGCAGTAATCCTAGCTTATCTTGTAAAGTTTTGATGAGGGCTGCATTATTAGGCCCTTCATGTTTCTGCTCCCTCTTAATTCTGTTGGTTACGGTCTTTATCTCTTTTTATGATTTTTGTCTGTTTTGAGAGCTCCATCTTAATAAAGCTCCTCTACACCAATTAAGTTTGTTCTCTACTACTTTGAAACCATCCTATTCTACAACATCTCTTCTCCAAGCTTCTTTTATTATAGCATCTTCCTCCTGCTCTAAAGACCATTTTGATTCATATCTAAATAAATGACCTCTTCTTTCTTCTTATGTGGACCATCTCACTTCTTATCGCTAGTAGGAGTGGCTTATGATCAGAACACCTTGCAGGTAATATCTCAACCTCCACATTTTTAGACAGATTTGACCATTGAGGGTTAGCCACTACTCTATTAAGTCTCTCCTTTGTAAAGGTTTCATCTTCATGCTTATTGCTCCATGTGTATTTCTCTCACTTCCATCCCAAATCAAATAAAATGTTATTCTCAAGAGCTACATGAAATTCATCCTTTGTCTGCCTCCTATCTTCTCATCTTGAGCAATTATCTCATTAAAATCTCCTAACACACGTTATGCTTGGTCTGCAGGGGGCTTTAATAAAGATAGCAAATTCCAAGTTTCCTTTTATCCATTCCACTTTGAAGGACCATACATACCAGTAAGCCACCAACTAGTATTTTTATCTAGGTAACACAATTTTGTATGGATGTGATGTTACAAATAGTTTATTATCTCCGGGTCAACTTCTTTATCCCAAAGCAAATGTTAGCCCTCCTTTTCTTCCCACAATATCTATTATAAAGCAGCCTTCAAAACCCAATCTATGTTTTATTCTTTCAAATTATTTATAAGTAATTTAGTTTCCATAAAAAAAAATTACTTGGATCTCTTTTCCTTTATCAAAAGATAAAGATCTTGAACTGTCTAGGGGTTCCCAAGTCCCCCGACAGTTCCATCTTAATGAATCTATAATGATTGGAGGGGTTGCACTACCGCCAAAGATGAAGGATTTTGATCATCCTGAGCCACCTCACTACTCCTACATTTTTCTATTTTCCATCTTCCTCACTGCCAAGTTCAGCGGATTCAACACTACATTTACTAAAACTGCTTAATAGAGTTTCAGTAAGCTTACCATAATTAAGTGCTCTCATCTTCCATCTTCCCACCACTTTCTTACTCTCCTCAATGCTGGTTCTTGTTGTCTTTTATCCCTAAATGATGTTCTTCAAAAGCCTTTGCCTCGGAACTCTTTTCCATTTCAAGAGATTATAGTTGTAATCACAAGTTCTTTTCGTGTGCTCCAGGCCCATTTGTTTCAAATTTCCCAGGCCCATCATCCCACTAACTTCCAAGCCCATATTACCAATACAATTCTCTTCCTTCTTCCATTGTCCTTCTAGCTAAACACACGGTATTGACTCCCAATTTGAAGAGTCCCTCATTTGCACACCTCTTATCCTGTTCTCCTTGTTTTTAGGTAGTAACAAACTCTTCTCTCTCTCATCCAAATGTGTTGTTTTTTCCACCAATTTCACAATTTTCAAAACACAATTTGAAATCACGGGATTTTCACATTCTGTTTGCCTCCACCCAAAGCCTCCACTACTTAATAAACCGCCATCCATTGTCGTAAAGTTTCTCCTATTCATCACACCATCATTATCCAATGACCTTTTGTTTGAGCTGTAAAATTGCATATTTTAGTTATTTAAAACCAATTTATTTCAATTTCTTCGTGACATTATTATTGGTTTTAGATGGAAAAATAGTTAATAAGCATAAATTCGAGTTGTGATTTTTAATTGATTAATATCATGTTTATGCTTAATTTTATAACTATGATTTAATTGGACAATACTTCCTCACATATATAATATATTTTCTTTTTAATTTATTTCGAGTGTTATTTCTTTATTTGCAGGATAAATAAAATTCACAAGCAATCGGGAAAGAAGCTTTGAAGAAGCATGTGTGAAAAAGAGCTGAAATTAAGTAAGAGCAAGCTGAAAAGTAAAAGTATTGTTTTACGGCAAAGCAGAGGAAAATCAAAGAAAGCAAAAGAAAGAATTTTACGGAAGGTTGGAAGGAGATGAACTTAAAAAATAATGGAAGACTAAATGAGGCTGGTTTTACGGCAAACAAGAGAAAAAAGGAAAGAAGAAAAATCAAAAGAGTCATGGGTCAACATTTGCGGAAAGAGAAAAGGGAGCTGGACGGAGAGTGAAATGTGGAGATTAAAAGAAGGGAATTCGGTGGATGGTTTTGAAGGGACGTGCTGGAGTAAATTGAAATATATTGGTGGGGCAGAAAAAGAAAACGGCTACACAGCTACACATGCAGAAATTCAGCAAGAAATCACGGAAGAAAAAAATGGTAAGAAACTTGAAGACGGAACTTAAGGAAGAAAAAAAGAAAAGAAGAGAGAGTTTACGGAAGGAGGATTTTTCGGAAGAGAGGAGGGAGCCGTAAAGCAAAAAAATAAAAAAAAGAGGCTGGTGGGTGTCTTTGAGTGGAGTGTATTACCGAAAGTGGAAGGAAAGTTGGAAGAAAAAGAAATAAAAAGAAAGAGACTTTCGGCTGAGGGAGCTGGAACAGAGAATAAAACAAGGAGAGAGCAAGCTGGAAAGGGACACTTTGTTCGGGGGTCTTCCGCTAGCCTTGGACGGACGGAAACGAAAGAAAAGAGAGGGTAGTTTTACGGAGATTAGTTACGGACAGCAGGGGACGGTTTCGAAGATGAACTTCAGAGCGTAGAGAGTTTACGTTCAGGGGGAGAGGAACGCAGAAAACACTTCATCTGGGGGTCAATGTTTACGGAAAAAGAAAGAGAGGAGTTTAGGTGAAGGAGTGGGACGTTCGGTTCAAGGGGAGCTTACGGAAGAAAAATATAGAAGGAACGGGGCAGAGGTTTACTAAAAACAGAAACTGGTTTCACGTTTTGCTCTGTTTTTGGGAGGAAAAACAGAGACTTTCAGGAGGGAGCTCATACGGAGAGGCAAACGGAACGTTGAGGACTGGTTGATGTAGAACACGGGAGGTCTTGGCAGCTGGGCGTGCGTTTGATGCTGGCCAGAACATGCAACAGAACATGTACACCGAATAGAAGTTTTATCTGCTGAGCTAGTGTACCAAGGATGGTTTCATTTCTTACGGACGGAAAGGGAGTGGATGTTCTGTTCTAGCTTCATGACAGTGGACGTAGAAACGGGGTGAGCTTTTACCTATCTGTTTGGACGGAGTGGGAGAAGTTTATACGTAAAGGAAGGAACGGAGGAGCTGCTTTGCAGTTTGGTAGATGCCAACGGAACTCCAGTAGTTTACGGAACGGAGAAGGGAGTTTTATTTTATTTTTCTTTTAACTCTTATTTTCTCTTCACTTCTCTTATGTTGTTTTATTGTGTTTTATTTTAATATCATCATGAATGATGTTTATTTTATTTCTATAGCATTTGTAATAAACATGTTTGGCTAAATTATCAAACTAAGGTTAGAGGTGAAGTCTAATAATTTGAAAATTGTTTTCGGATCGACGATAAATTTATTTTGCGAGTTTGATCGATTGAATGATTTTATTATTGGATAATTTGATTATCTATATATTTTTCTTGATTTATTGTGATTTCCGAATACAGTAAATGCTTGAGAAATCCCTATGATAGTCAAATAAATTTATAAGCGTTTTAATCATCAATCGTTCATGCTCGATCATTCGTAACTATTTTTCTTGATCTTAAATGCTAAATCTTCCAATTAAACGGAATTATTATTCTAGTTTAATTGAAGTAATTCGATCGGAAACAATATTTTAAATTATTAAACGGATCCTCGAAACCTTAGTCTTTTTTTCTTATCAACACAGCTTATCAATTTAGTATTTTATTTTCATTTGTTTGAGAGAATTTTTCACATAAGTCAATCCTTGTGGATTCGATCCTGTAAGGTACTACAACACCTGTATACTTGCAGGTAAAACTGCACTAAATTTTGGTTCATTAATTTGAGTTAAAGTTTAGGCGCAACACCTTTGTTGTGGCTCCCTCTCAGTTTCTACAGTTTTGTCATCATGTTTCCTTCCCTTTCTTTCAGTGGCTTTCCTCTTCATGTTTGAATCAGTTCTCAGCCATGTTCCAAATTGACTATTTTTTGTGTTACTCTATTTTTCCAATGGCCTTCAACACTACAACCCTTAACCCCATGTACTAATTTTTCACATTTAAAACATACTCGAGATAGCTTCTCATACTGCAATAGAACTTCATTCCTAGTAAATTAGTTGTTCTACCCCTTGAAATTGCTCTCCACAAATCAATCTCAATACGAAATCTAAGATGATTTCCCCACCCAATTCCATCTTTGTTAACATTCGCCTCCTTTACCACTCCAATAGTACTACTGATTTGCAATCCTACATCTCTGGTCATGCACACCAATGGAAGATTGTGCGTTTGGATCCAAAAATCTTCTGAGCCAAAATTCATCATCTTCAAGGGAGTCAATCCATCAAACAGTTTTAGGATAAAAAGACTGTTGTCAAAAAGCCATGGCCTTCCAGCAATTACCCTGTCACGATCCATTTGTTTCTCAAAAGTTATGGCAAATAAATTTCGGCTAATCTCTTGGAACACAAAAACCTTGCTTATTCTCCATATTTTTGTGATTGTTGATCTCACTATTTCTTTCCCAACCACCCGTTCGAAGCACAATTTTCCTCTCAAGCTTTTTTCTCCCTTCTTCAATACCTCACTCATCTTCTCTGTATCAATATTTATCGCTGAGTTTTCTTTCTTAGTGAACCGTAACTGAAACCATAAATCCTCTATCTCTTCCATTCCCACATAAACCAAGATAAAACTAATCTATGGAACTCTTCCTCTCTCAGTCCTCGAGTAAGAGCAAACTATGAAACTCCACATTTTTCTTCTATTATTGAGAGAAGGGCAAGAGGAGACTATTGAAAACGTAAATACTTTACTAGGTGTGTGGACCATTTACTTGACATAACTATAATAAAAGATCTATTAATAAAAGTTGGTTTTTATTTCTTGAAAAACAAATCATAGTTGCCCATGTGATGCTTTTCTTTTTCTTGTAATTTTCATTCAAATTTAAAAAGGGCTAAACAAGTCCCTAGAAATTTTAGAAAACAAGATGGAATTCTCAGAATTAATGACTCTTAGAAATTATTTAAACTCAAGATTTGAATTCTGAATTTAGATAATCACTAGGACCAAAACTTTTATCCATGCAAATCAAGTATAAATCTTTTATTTTAGATCGCTGTACTTTTTAATCACTTTATGCCATTCAACATTGTCATGATTGGTCAAGGTCTTTTGAACCAAAAGGCATAAGGCCTAGCCTCCAAATATGAGAACCAGGTTCGAACCATCCACCGTTGTTAAAAAAAAATATTGTCATGATGTTTATGACATTTCCTTTCGATGGTTCTAGACTTTCCTTTTAGTAGCCATATGCGATAGTGTTGAGAGGTTCGTTTTCACTATTATCATAAGACTCAATATACTCTCTCTCTCTCTCTCTCTCTCTCTCTCTCTCCCTCTCTCTCTCATTTTTCCCCTCTTCAATTTAATTTAAATTTCAAAATTTTTTCTCTAGTTCTCCTAGCCCCAATGAAAGTTAAATTGGGCACCCATTTAGTCGTACTAAGGCCAGCGGTGGCATATTCAATGCGTGGATCATATCATTTCTAACCCGTTGCAACATAGAATATTTTGAGAATTCTTAGGGTTGTAAACAGATTGTCTCTAGTTTGATTCATTAAACAAACAAAGCTTGAACAACATTTCAAGCTTGTTTATCAAATGATTCAAACTTGTATAATTTGTACAACTTCACATTGATTATTTTTATAATAATTTAAAATTTCAAATCATTTTAAATATTTATAAAGATAAGAGTCAATCATGTTCCTAATGCAAAATAGGTTATTTAGAGTCTTATAGATATAAAAATTGCAAATCTAGTCTTAGTAATTACCTTCTTTTGGGGGATTTTAGGGTGCAACCTTAACAATTTAATTCCACGAGCAGCTAAAGTTTGACTCCTTTAAATTCTACTCTTGCTTGGTTATTTTTTAGGTGAGCAATTTGTCAATGCGAAATTATGATTGACTATTAAGAACATAACTTGTATAAAACTCGAAGTCCATATATATTAATTATAATGCAACAACATATATTAAATATTTTAAAAAAGTCCATTTATTTTATTGTTGGTTGGTTGTAAATTTCCACACTTACCTATAAAAAAAATGCATTCTTATTATGCCTTGTTTATTTTTCCAAATGAGTAAGATGACTTGAGATAAAAATTAAAAATTGAATAAAATACTGTTAGAATATATTTTTTTAATATTATTTTTGTTTTGAGATTTGAAAATGTTGAATTGTTTATTTTATTGTGTGGAAATTTGAAAAAACTATAATGATTAAATGAAATAAGATGAGTTGAGAATAATTGTGAAAATAAACAATGCCAAATCTATAATATCTTATTAGCATAATTTTGATCTTAACGGATAAATCAATAAAATTATACTTCTATTTTTAATCAGAAAATAAGAAATTGAAAATTTATTAAATCAAGTTTAGTCAAGTTCAATTGAGCATTTGAGTCGATTACAATTCAAAATTTGAGACAAGTAGGGCTATGCATCCGAATCCAGATCCGAATTTAAAAAAACCGGGCTGGTATTCGCCTGGATTAATTCGGTCCAACTTCATACGAATATCCGAATTTGAACCCTGATATCCGTGTGAGGGGATTTCCTTTCCAGGCCCATGGAATTTCCTAACCCAACCCATTAAGAGGGGACTCACTAGAAGACAAAAGATAAAGAGAATGAGAGGGGACAAGAAGAGACTAGAGGGTGATGGTGTCACGGGGCATGGTGTCAGCAAAGAATGAGGGAAAGAGGAAGGGCAAAGGAGGGATGCGTAGGATAAGCAAAGGAGAGGAAAAAGGGGGGACATAAAACAAGGTGTAAGGTGTCAGGAGAGAAGTGACTTAAAGCAAAGGGGAGGCCGGAGATAAAAGGGAGGGAGACATTTCGAATAAAAAGGAGGCAACTTCTAGATTTTTGGAGAGACCTCATCTTCTTCAACCCTACTAGGGAAAGGCTCCAACGAGAGGAGAAAAACCAGAGGGAAGAATCGATATCTCCATTGTATAGTAATGATGATAGGCTATGAGAGATTGTAAACAAGCTCATTATAGTAGATTCTCCCCTCCCCTAGCCCCTGTAGATGTAGAAATAGTGTCGAATTACGTAAATCTGTATGTCATTTCTCTTTATTTTATCTGCAGTTAAATACTGTTCACCACCATAGACATACGCACCAATGTCGTATGGCCGCACCGAACAACTACCGAGGGCCCAACTCAGAAGACCCAAATTGTTGGAACCTGGCCCAAAGACATACGAAATACGACGTTAACAATCCAGATTGTAACCGGATATCCATTTTTTTTTCATTTTTTAACTGTGTCATAATAATAATTGCCTTTATTTACAACTTTGCAGACAAACATGCTTTAATGTTCATTGAGTACAAGAATACTGATGTATATTAGAATGCTTGAAAATGATCAAACACCTCCTCCTATCACCCAAAAATTGATAATAAAAACAACAGTAATAAAAGAATTATAACGGCCGTAGATGCTTGATAGAATGATCCAATCCATGGGAATCGTAGACTTAAAATGAATGGTAGCTATTTAGCCAATCTATCTCTTTAGGAACTAAAAGGCTCAAGTCAATCAACTTTCTTTGGTGTGGTGCATGAAAATAAAAAGAACTACAAGGAATAAATAGTGAAAAATTCAAAAAAAATAGTAAAGAACTGTGAAAGAACATTTGAAGTCAAGCCCCCTTATCATCTTCTTTGTGAGCTGCGGGAAACAAAGAACTGAAAATCAAGAAATTAGTAAAAAATTGTATCCCAAATAGTATTCATATATATAGAGAGAGAAAAAATGAAATGCCGTGTGTCAATAAGGACTAGAAGGTTAGAAAAATGGCTTTAGTCACAACATCCAAAGAGATTAATAGAAAGAAAAAATTGAAAACAAACTAGAGATTAGAGAAAACAACAAAACCAAACCAAAACCAATTCCAAACCAAAAAGGAAGGAAAAAAAAGTTTAATGAACATAGTGGAGAAATAGAGAACTTCATATTCTTGATATACAACATCCAGAGAAATTAATAGTAAGAAAAAACTGAAAAGAGACTAGAGATTAGGGGAATAAAAATAAAACCCAGATCCAAACCAAAAAGGAAGGGGACAAAAGTTTAATGGACACAATCCCAACATCCAGAGAGATGACTAGTAAGAAAAAAAAATCGAAAATAGACTAGAAATAAAACAAAAAATAAAAACAAAAAAACCTCATACCTAGATCCAAACCAAAGGGAAGGCGAAAAAAATAGTGAACTTTAGATTCTTGACATACAACATCCAAAGATGACTAGGAAGAAAAAAAAATCGAAAATAAACTAGAAATCAGGAAAAAAAAACAACTAGAAAAATACCCAAGACCCAGATCCAAACCAAAAGGAAGGGAAAAAGAATAGAGAACTTCAAATTCTTGACATATAACATCTAGAGAGATGAATAGCAAGAAAAAATAAATAAAAAATAGACTAGAGATTCCAAGAAAAAATAAAAAGCCAAACCAAAAGAATGAAAAAAAAAGTTTAATGAACACAATCGCAGCATCTAGAGAGATTAATAGCAAAAAAAATCGAAAATAGACTAGAGATTAGAAATAAAAACAAAATCAAAATCAAACCAGACCCAGATTCAAGATTAGAGAGACCTACATAGAGAGAGAGAGAGATATATATATATATATATTGGCAATTTTTTGTGATGAAAATGGACAACGACAGCTCATAATATGAGTTAGGGTTTTTGGCGAGAGAGAGAGAGAGAGTGAGAGAGTGTGTGTGTGTTGTGAGAAAACCAAGGAAATGAATAATCACTTGACTTGTCGACTTGGGGAATTACAATTTACAAGACTTGGGACTTGGGACCTAACATCATTTTGTACACTTGAATTGAATATTTTTAAATTTCTTTGGATATGTCTGGTCATGGCTCTTCATTGGAAAACGCAATAGTTAATAGTAGAAAATGAAAGATTTTAAAACTAGATATGGAATATGGATATCTAGCATATGTAACTGCATCTAGGCGGGTAAAAGATTTTTTTGACCTACCCGGGTTTAATCCTGGTGGTAACCACCTGGATTCATCCTGTTTTCCATATTTTTAACTGGACAAAAAAAAATCCGTATGGACAAAACTCGAACAAGATTTCAAGCTCGACTCTTATTCAAGTCCAACCCAATAACAATTTCGATACTTTCAAGCTGACCTCAAACAATCATTTTAAAATCAGATAAAAAATAATAATTAAAAAAAAACAGATTATTTTTTTCTAATCAAGACTCAAGAGCATTAACATTAATAGTAAGAAGATAAAAGTTACAAGCATCCTTATTAGATGTCTTTGATAATAAAATCATGGAGGTAGATCTGTTCTACTATGAAATGAGAAGAAACAAGGGGTACTTCATTAAGGGGTATGTTACCAAATTTGAGTTTGTTAGCTTCCTAAAGCCAGACGGTTTTGGAACCGATTGATTTTTAGGGCTTTCTAGTTTTTGAAAGTTCCAAGGATGGTTGAGATATTTTGGATGATGGGTTTGATGCACAAGTCTTTAGATATTCTTGAATTTCGCAAATGGCTATGGTCACTACGAGATAAATTAATTTTTACAAACTCCAAATAAGTTTCACATAATTTCTTTGTTAAAAAGTGAATTATTACACATTAAAAAAATGTAAAAAAATCTATTTTTTTTTTCAGTGGAACCTATTTATTTATAGAAGGCGTAGAACTTATATATTTAAAACTTGTACGTAGCATTACTCGTCCAATAATAACCTCTTTTAATTTCCTACATAATGCTTATTACGGCTAAAAGGACAGCAAAGGCTTCTCATTGGTTCGGGTGAAATGTATTGGCAGTACTTGTTTTCGCAAAGATTATGGCCCTTTTGTGGTTTCTTCAATTAATGGCAGCACAGGTGCTCTCTTTTTCTCGTACCGCCACGTCGTATGAGATTGAAAATATTATCGAGTCTTCTTGTTCTGTTTGTTCCCTTTCTTTTCTACCCGTAAGGATACATGCTCCCCGAAAATGCTGTTGACTAGTTTGACAAATTTCAAAGGATTAGTGATATCTAGCTTGTCAGTATTATGGACGATTTGATTGCACAGACACATATCAGAATGAATAGGTTGGGGTCAATGATGGACAATTTAGTATCCAGCTAACATTGATTGTCTCCAGAGAATTCTTGTGAGTGAGCACTTGAGGAAAGAGGTTCACTAGTGATACCTTTCTCATTCCTACACATGGTGCATATCAGCTCTTCTTGAGGAATGTGTTGGATGACTGTGCCTCGTTTTTTTCTCTTTTGTGGTGGGGAGGGTATTATTGACTACTTCCATAAGAAAAGCTTGGATGTGTCTTGTAATTGGAGTTTCCATACCTTTGTTATTCCTGCCTGTTGGGTGCCGGGCCTTCAGTCATGGTAAATGCCTGTGGGCTGATTTGACCGATAAATTTTCTGGACATGCTTGGCATCCATATGATTTTGTCAAGCCCCGAATTGGTGTCTGTTTGGGAGTGGGATTTTTAGGATTTTATTCACACTTTCTTTGTCAAATAGAACCTCAACTAGCATGGTATTCCATCTTCAAGGCTCTTGCACAAGTAGATCAGATCAGAGACTGTACCCTTGATCCATTGGGATTTTTGAGTTTTCTGGGGTTAGTTTGAACCAAGCTTTGGTTGGGATCCATGGGTCACTGTTCCGTACCGTAGGCAGATGTTATTGCTACATATCACTGAAAGTTGAATAAATGGAGTAAGACATTTTCTGCACCATGTAAATAGAAATTTTAGAAATACTTGTATCATCTTACTAAAATATAGACTTGCTAATAAAAAGACTCATCGTTTTATACTCACCTTCCTCTTTCATATATATTTTTTGGTATCGAGTATTATGCATTGGCTCGGGAAGAAAGTATAACAGCGAGTGTTACAAACTTTGGAAGCGAAGCTTGTGGCGAATTAATTAAAGAATTGAGGAAAAAATCGTTTCTTGTTAAAGGCTAAAGCTTTGAACACTAACTAATTCAAAAGAAAGAAAAAGAAAATGACAATGTTCAGCCTTCCTGTAAAATATATATTTTCCCTTGTTGTTTCTCATGCTCGAGTTGAAATAAACAATATATTGGGATGATTGTGTCTTCCCACCGCACTATATGCGACATCTCAGACCCATTTGTGTTGGTGAGCTTGCTTACAAGCTCATCGGAAAGCAAGAAAATATCACGGTTACATTCATTTCCTTATAATGAAAAGGTAAAAATCAACTTCATTACCAACCTGCCAACCTGGCCAATGAAAGAAGTTGGCGATATGAAATTTATAAATGACTGTCTTTCTTGACTGATATTTTCAAATATGGATCCTCCCAATAAGCTGAATACGGTGGAAGATCAAGAGCTGTCTCTGCAACCCTCCTGTCCTCGTGAATCTTAGCTATCAGGCCCTCGAGGGATGGAAAATTGGCCTGTTACATTCCACGCACCAACTTCTGGCATGAGAATGGCGGAACAGCAGGACTTGAAAGGGGCGGGGGGAGGGAATGAATTACAAAATGTAATCGGATGCAATAGTACCTCAGGTCGTATGTAACCAATGACAACGAGATGTAATTCCTCGCCATAGAAATCTTCAGCAAAATCATGCAGCAACCATGGCTCCTGCATCATAAACTGGATTTAACCAGGCAAAAGAAAAAAAGCAGGGGGAATTTAAGAGGCTACCATTCTAGTTACACTCACTATAGTCTTTTCCGTGTTGTCAAAGTATGGGTTCCAACCGATACTCATAACCATTTTAAAAACACCTCTGGTTGATAGTCCAGCCCAACCAAAGTATACCCCAGAGGGGTGTTCTGAAAGGAGGGCTGAATAACCTTCAGTGGACAGATTTGCTGAAAATATAAAAAACTTACAATATCAGCAAATTATCAAGTAAAAGGAGAACATAGAATATATTGACGTGATAAAAAAAAAATCTCTATGCTCTCGAGCTCAATCAGAAGGATTCATTGGAAGTATTTATAAAAAAAAAGAAGGATTCATTGGAAGTAAGAACAAAAAACGCCTCAGGTTAACTAAAGTAAAATTAATATCGAGTTTTTTTTTTTTTCCTTGATTGGCCAAAATAAATACTGAGTTCAATGCACAAAATATTTAGACGACAATAAAATTTTTATAATTATATTAGCTAAATGAGACGAAGGAAAGTAATCTTTGGGGTTCTTACACACCTGTAGGAATTCCTAGTACCTTTGAGCCACGGCCATATCCCTTTATTACAGGCCCACCAATGTACCAAGGTTCTATTGGTAAGGTACCCTCTATCCCTGCAACAGCAAATCAATACTTCTGTTAAGAATGGTTGATACAGATAAGACTAACTAAACTTGGTTGAAACAGAGGTAGAGAGGTGTATACAGTCTTGAAATGGAGGCAGGCCCCAATTTTCAGGTTGCAAGTCAAGCAGAGAATTGATCACCCCATCTGCCAAGGTGTAAAGATGGGATTGTTTAGGAATGGACGGCACAGCAACCACTTCCATTCCAGCAGCCTTACCTGCCGTAACACCTGGTCTGATGGTCAAAATATACAGGAATTAAGAAAGAACATATAGAAGAAAATTATACAACACACACGAAACAAACTTTTGTTCACTTTTTGGAGGGCTGACCATTTTTCATTCCTAGTGCATGATTTCCTAGAAATCGTTTCATGAGATAATCTTATGACCAACCAATTGTAGGCCTGCAACCCGATCAGCCGAAGCTGGGTTTGGGCCTAACCTGACCCAGGTCTCTTTCAAAAGAGCACCAACCCGACCCGCACCGACCGGGTCGGGTCTTCACTTTAAATTGGCGTGAACTTTGTTTGTGGCCCAAAGTTTCATGTGGTAGATCTTTGGGTGCTCATAGGCTTCAGTCGGCAGAGCCCTCCCAACAACTTGATACTGGTGAAACCTAAAAGTAACCATGTCCAACAAGCTGAGATCTCCGAGGCACCTCCTCTGGCTCAACCTCTCCCTCTCTCCCTCTCTCTCTATAGGTTTCTGCAATGGGTTTCATCCTCAATCGAGCATGGGTTTCGACAGGCAAGGCCTCACTCCGCTCACGGCCACGTTGTCACAACCCCTAGGAGGATTGCCCAAGACCACACCTCGACACGGCTCTTGGAGGGTCAGAACAGTCACATGGCTAGCATGCTTGCATGCTTTGGCTCAGACCTTGACACGAAACGGGCACCCATGGAGGCTACTGGCCACGCGCAGACCATGCATGCAGGCCTACGCATGCCCTTGAGAGTACACTTGGGTGCATGCATGCACACCCTAGCACCACTTAGCGAGGCTAGTGGCGTGCCTGAACGAACGGCTCCAGCCCATGCCTTGTAGGCAAGGCTGATGGCATGCCTGGTAGGCATGCTATTCAGCGCACGGCTCCAGCCCGTGCCTTGCAGCTCCAACACCCAGACCATCAGCTTGGGCCATGCATGCTCATCACCCAAGCCACCAGCCAGGGTCATGCAGGACCAACACCCAAGCCACCTGACTAGGCCTCACCACAGCAGCAGCAGCACGGAACCACCCTGTGCCCACCATCAGGCCTAGGCTTGGCACCATGCCATGCCCACCATCAGCAGGCCACGCACAGCGCCATGTCGTGCCTACCATCAGACCCACGCATGGCACCATGCCATGCCATGCAGCCAGCTCTGGACCAGACCAGGACTAACCCAGCCATGGGCCATGCTCCACCATAGCCCACCATGGGCCATGTAGGCCACGGCCACCATGGGCCATTTATCTATTTTATTATTTTTTATTAGTTTTATTTAATTACTTGTTTAATTATTATTTCATTTGCTTTATTTATTTATTTTAATTTGCTAGGGACCTTTTGAGGGTTTCCAAATTGTAAACTCTATAAATAGGACCCTTAGTCATTTCATTAGGAGGCTTTTGACATTTTGAACATTGGAGTGGCCGACCATAGTGGTTGGATTTATCATTCGGCGCTTTTGCACTTGGGCTTCTTGGGGTGCAATTCGTGAATCCCCAAGGAGAAAGATCACACATTGCAATTTGTGAATAGATGTGATTCTATTTATCTTTTAATATATTTTGAGGTTTTCTTTCAATCTTTGTGCAATTCACAAATCAAAGTTTGATTGGATTTCTCTTGGTTCTTTGGAGTTTTCTCTTTGATTTTGTGTTGGAGTTTGGTTGATTCGATTGTTGCGAAGAGCCGAATCCTTCATTGGGATTTTCGACCTTGTGTGTAGATCTCTTGTGTTCATGTGTTTTCTCACATGTTCATAAGTTTTCCTTGAGATTTCTTGGAGATTCCCACTTGCCAAGCACCATTCGGCCACCCTATTCCCATTGCCTTTCACGCCATTCATCATTTTCCTTAACCACAAAACCCTAGTTCCATCACAAGCCCTACACGCCAACCCCTATTCCCACAACCAAACAAACCATAAAACCCTAGATCTTATCTTGAGCCATTCGGCCATAGCCTCCTTGGCTTGGCCAAAACCCTAGATCCTCATTTCTCTCATCTCAACTTTGCATAAATTGTTTGATTGGTCAATAGCCCTTGATTGACTCAATCAAATTCCATTTCCCCAAAACAATTCCATTCCTTATCCATCTTACCCATTTTCGGCCACCTCATCTTCCATCTAGATCCCAACTCAAATTCCTACATTTTAGGAATTACAAATCCCTACCTTTTAGGAGATCTACACGCCAACCTAGCCCTAGCCATGTACCCCTCTATCCTTGGCCGAAACCCTCATCAAACCCTAGCCAAATTTGCCCATCTCCCACCCATAGCACACAAGTGGCGCCTAACAACCCAAGAGACACATTGCCGTGCACCACATCACCCAACCTGAGATCACCTAGCCCATATACACCATCCATACTTCCCACCATTGAACCCTAGCCTCAATTCACCCAAACTCCCTTTTGGGCTACACGTGATTTACACCAAGCAAATGAGTCATATCGGTCACTTGAGGAGCGACAAGGAGAGGATAGAACCCTTAGTGTGTGAGGGCTTGACCGAGGTCCCCAACACACGTCCAAGCGCAGCCACGCCCACGCCCACTCAATCGCACAAGAGATGGATTCTGGAAGCTGGCGTTTACGCTCAAGAAGCACAACCACTCCCGCTGGCGATTTCGCTCTGGAAGCTGGCCACTCAATCACTCCCACTCAATGCCGATAAGGTGCTTTCTTGCTTCAACAGAAACTCTCCCCACTCTTCTCTACAATGCCCAGTGACCCACTCCCATCTCCCCTTCCTCAAGAGGCCATAACAGACATCAAACACACACTGTAAACTTCATCATCCTTGTTGTCGTGGCCGAGGGCGACGTCGATCAAGCCCCCTTAATCAGACCCTCCATGTTTGCTCAGCGAGAGAGAAAAAGATATAAGAGTGCAACTAGAGTTTGAGAAGTGAAGAAATGAATGTCAGAAAGGTTGACACCCAAAATACAAATCGTTATTAGTAACGGGTTGGAGACCCGATCAAGTTCAAACAGATAAAAACTCGGGTTGGTTATTTTAATCGGGGCAAGCGGCCTTTCGGTTCATACACACAGCCCTAACCAATTGTACTGATTTTTATTGCAGATACACAGATCTGAGCATGTCAAACACTAAGATGTTAAATAGGATACACTAAGAAAGCTTTTCATTGACAATAATACTGGTAGAATAGATACATACTTTTTTTTTTATAAGATATCAAATGAATTAACAAGGAGAATAGGGGACAACATTCTGCTTGCCCAGGAATTGTTAAGGAATTACCACAGAGTTCAAGGAATACCCTGGTGTGCTCTTAAGATTGGTTTACTATTAACATTATGAACTAAGTTTTCTTTAGTACTTTGTGTATTTGGGCAAAGGCTCTTGTATTGAATGGAGATAATCTTTTGTAACGCCCTAATGGAAAGCCCAAATCACATGGCCTATACTCCAAAAGGACTAGTCAATGATACAATTGGACCTCTATTGGAACATTATAAAGAGTAAGAAAGTCTCCTTCCCAAACAATGTGGGATCCCATATACCACTTACCCTTAACCTTATCATATGGGGTATCACATCTTCATTATTTGCTTTTAGCCTATTCTAGTTCCTAGCTTATATTTAGGTGTTTTCTCTTGTATACTTACTGACTACTGTGTACTTAAGCTATGCTTATTTACTTGTCAATAAAATATTCTTATTACTTACAAAAAAACATTAACCCACTTTAAACTCACCACTAACCCACTTGAACAACTAGTAACTTGTGTTCTTCTCTTTCTTTTCTCTTCTCTTGTTTCATCTCTTCTCCTCTCTCTCTCTCTTATCTCTCTTCTCCTAATGTCTTTCGTCAGCATTTCATTTTTTCTTACGTTTAAAGTTCGGTTGCTTGGTGGTTTATTGTTGTGGTTTCAATGGGGGTCCTATCATACGCTACTTGTTGATCAAAATTTTTTTGAGTTTAAACGTGAAAATGCATCGTGGTGGAAGATCACGGAAAGTAGTCATCGAGTTGTAAATTTTATTAGCATTGATGTTGCTACAATGGATTGGTTGGCTTCAGTTGTGGGGCTGTGTGGAACCTCAGGGGGTCTTTCTGAGTTCTTTAGAACTCGCAGAAATGGAATTCAAGTTATGGTGGTGCAGAGGAGTCAGAATAGATATGGACGATATCTGACAATATCTGAGTATGGGCATGATAAGAGGCATGGGTTGATTGTTGTGCCTGAAGGTTCGAAGGGAGAAGGTTGGAGGAAATTTGGAGCTTTGCTGAAGGAAGTTTCTTATCCTTACTCTATTTCAGGGGATAGAAACAGAACACACTATGAAACTGGTTCATCTTCATTGGAGTCAGTTGGGAGGAAGGAATAGTTTGTAGAGATTTTGAAGAAGCCTGCTCAACAAAGATTGGTGAAGTCTGGCGATACTACTACAAGAGATGATAGATCGCAGGTGCACTCTGTTACGAAGAGGAAGACGGTTCATTTTCTCAAGGGAGATGAACAGCCTTCTCAATCAAGGTTGTCTAGGGAAGTTGAAGAGTCAACGTTGGAGGGTCTGTTAGATTTTCAGGGAGATATTAAAGTCAAAGTAAATTGTTTAATGGATTGGGTTAAGATGGGCTTAAGTGAGGGCAAGTTAGGCCCTTTCCATGTTAAATCAAATAACGGTTCTAATATCTCTTATGTGAAAAGTAGTGGGTTGGGCTTTGCTGGGAGTGGGTTGGGTCGTAATGATCTGAAAGGAAAGGGGGCTGCTTCTGGGTCTAGTCCAAGCAAAAGCTCGGTGCAGGTTTGGTATCAAAAGCAAAAACAACCCAATATTCCAGGTATTTCGGATGAGCTTAAGGGCGTTGTTTCGTTGCTGATTTCCAAGTCGACGGTGACCGTGCAAACACAGAAAATTCCAACATATACATCCAAAGCTTCTGGTGGGGCTAGGGTGGTATCTCAGACGCTGGAAAAAGAAGAGAGTGAAATCATTGGTAATGGGTCAATGGTCCTAGTGCTGACACAGAACATTCCAACAAATACTTCTGAAGCTTCTGGTGGGGCTGGGGTGGTGTCTTAGGAGCCGGAACATGAAGAGGGTGAAATCGAGGGTGAATTCATTGGTAACGAGGCTAATCTGGATTTGGTTCCTGTTTTGGATTCAGTTTTTGTTGGTTACGAGTATAATCTGATGAATGAGGGTTCTAGTTTGTTGAGACAGTTTCTGTTTGACAAGGGGAGTCAAAAGTGGGAGATGGAGGTGGTTTCCGAGGAAGATTCTGAGTTTAATGGGTCTGTTTCGAATGAATCTTTTCAGGGGGTCAGTTCTTTCAAGAATAAGTGTTTGTCTTCTTCTTCTCAGCTAGTTGAAGATGATGAAACCTGCACTGCGGGGGAGCCAGGTAGTCTGATGCCCTTACAGATGCTTCCTCCTCAGGTTGATTGAAAGGAAAACTTAGATTGGTTATTAAAAAAAGTGGAGGAATTACAAGGTTGTGTGGGAATTCATGCGTGGGGTTTGAAGATCAATTTAGGGCTCTCCTTGTAGCTAAAGAAGTTTCTAATTCCACGGCAATGAAATCAGTTGTGAGGAAGGAAAGAGAGTTGAAGCGCTTGCAATGTTCTATTAATTATAACAATAAGAAGGGAACTACTAGGAGAGATAAGAGTAAAAGGGAGGGATTTTCTGGTGTTAATGAAGCCTAAAATTTTGTCTTGGAATGTTAGGGGGATAAATGACGTTAATAAACGCATTCATATTAGAGCTCTTATTCGTAGTTGGAAGGTTGACGTTGTTTGTCTCCAAGAAACCAAATTGAAGTTTATCGATTGTAATATCATTCGTGGCTTCTGGAGATGTGCCTTTGTTGGTTGGATCCATTTACCTTCTTCAGGGGCTTCAGTTGGGGTATCTTGGTAATGTGGGATAAGAGAGTTGCTGAGTTGGTGGAGGATTGTGTTGGAGCTTTCTCGGTGGCTTGTGTTTTAAAAAAATATTGAAGACAATTGGCTTTGGGCTTTGGGCTAATGTTTATGGGCCAAATAGAGATCGGGATAGATTTATGTTGTGGGATGAATTGTCGGGCCTACATTATTTGTGGGATATGCCATGGTGTATTTGTGGGGATTTTAATACTACTCGTTTTCCTAGTGAGAGGGAGGGTAATTCTTTTTTGTCTTCTGCTATGGAGGATTTTTCTCTGCTTCTTTTTTACTTGGAATTGCTGGATTTGCCTTTGGTTGGGGGGGAGTCTAATCATAGAGGCGGCTCAAGGCTGGGCAGATTCCTTGTTTCTTCCTCTTGGGAGTCTCATTATCCGAGGGTAAGTCAAACAAAGAATGCCTAGGGTATGTTCTGGTCATTTTCCCATTCTTCTTGATTGTGGGGGCATTATTGAGGCTAGACGTTATTTTAAATTTGAGAAAATGTGGCTTCAAGTTGAGGGTTTTGTAGACAACGTGAGAAGCTGGTGGCATTCTTATTATTTTGCGGGGACTCCTAGTTTTGTGTTCGCAAGTAAACTTAGAGCTTTGAAGGCCAACTTGAAGATGTGGAATAAGGAAGTCTTTGGGAATGTAGAGCAGCAGAAAAAATCTCTTTGGGAAGAGCTTCAAGCTTTAGAGTTAGAGAGGAATTGTGAGATATCATTGTCAAGAAAAAACGAAGTGATGTTAGAACTTGAGAGGGTGCTTTTGTTGGAAGAAATTTCTTGGAGGCAGAAATCAAGAGTCTTATGGCTTAAAGAGGAGGATAAATGCACTAGTTTCTTCCATAAAATGGCTAATTCTCATTGATGTAACACTGCCATCGAGTTGCTCAAAGCTGATAATACTGTTCTGTTTTCTCCTGATGAGATTCATGAGCATGCTGTACATTTTTATAGTTCTCTTTTAACTGAGACGGTGGATTGGAGACCTAAACTCAATGGGCTGTTTTTTGAGTCATTGGATTCTGTTTCAGCAGACTGGATTGAGATGCCATTTGAAGAGGATGAGGTGTATCAGGTGGTTTGTGGGATGAGAAGAGACAAAGCTCCTGGCACAGATGGATATACTATGGCTTTTTTTCAAGATTTTTGGGAGATAGTGAGGGCAGACGTGATTCAGGTTCTCCATGAATTTATGATTATCAAAAGTTTGATAAGTCGTTGAATGCAACTTTTATTGCTCTTATCCCTAAGAGAGTAGGTGCTTCGGAGTTAAAAGATTTCCGACCTATTAGTTTGGTGAGTGGAATTTATAAGATAATTTCGAAGGTTTTGGCTAATCGTATGAGCACGGTGATGGAGAAGATTATTTCAAAACCTCAAAATGCTTTTGTTAGATGCCGAAAAATTATTGATTCTGTGTTGATTGCAAATGAGTGTTTAGATAGTCGGCTTCGGGAAGGTGTTCCAGGGGTTTGTAAGCTGGACATGGAAAAAGATTTTGACCATATAAGCTGGGATTTTCTGATATACATGCTTAAAAGATGTGGCTTCAGTGACAAATGGTGTGGTTGGATTAGACAATGTATTTCGACTGCTATGTTTTCAGTTTTAGTTAATGGTCAGCCTTGTGGTTTTTTTAAGAGTTCACGAGGCTTGAGACAAGGAGATCCGTTATCTGCTTTCTTATTTATTATTGTTATGAAGGCTCTTAATCGTATGGTGGAGGCTGCTGTAAGGGGTGGATTTATTTCAGGTTTTTCAGTGGGTTCTTCTTCTAATGGCTTTACTTCCGTATCTCACTTACTTTTTGCCGATGATACTTTGATTTTATGTGATGCTGTTGAGGATCAGATTAAAGCATTGAGGGCTGTACTGTTGTGTTTTCAAGCCATTTCGGGGTTAAAAGTGAACTTGGGTAAATCAGAGCTGGTCCCGGTAGGAGTTGTTCATAATATTAATGATTTAGCATCGTTTTTGGGATGTAGAGTTACTTCTCTGCCCATGAAATATCCCGGCCTCCCTTTGGGCATTCAAGGCAAAGTATATATGGGACGGGGTGGTTGAGAAGATTGAGAAAAGGTTGGCGGCATGGAAAAGGATGTATTTATCTAAAGGGGGTAGAATCACCCTTATTAAGAGTACCCTTTCGAATATACCAACGTATTCCTTTCTTTATTCCCTTTACCAATTGGTGTGGCTAATCGTATCGAAAAACTGTATAGAGCTTTTTTGTGGGGAGGTCTGGGGGAGGAGAAAAAAGTGCCTTTAGTTAATTGGAAAAAAGTATGCTGTCCTATTGATGTTGGTGGATTGGGTGTTTGTAATTTGTGTAGTTTTAATAAGGCATTATTGGGGAAGTGATTGTGGAGATTTAATAAGGAAAAGGGTGCGATGTGGAGAGGGGTGATTGTCCGGAAGTATGGTAGTGATTGGGGGGGTTGGTGTACTAAGGAAAGCAAGGGGACTTGTGGGGTAAGCTTATGGAAATTCATTAAAAAAGGTTGGGATAATTTTGTGAAACAAGTTTATTTTGGGGTAGGTGATGGCTCAAGAATTTGTTTCTGGTTTGATGTTTGGTATGGCGAGTCTGCTTTGTTTAGAGCTTTTCTGAATGTCTTCAGATTGGCTGTTAATCAGCAGGCTTCCATTTCAGAGATGATGAGTTTTTCTACTGAAGACGTGCATTGGAATGTCTGTTTTTTCAGATCTGTTCAGGACTGGGAAATTGAGAAGGTTACTATTTTTTCAAGTTGCTGTATTCGGTGGCTATTAGAAGACATGAAAGGGATCATATTCTCTGGAAAAAGTGCAGAGACCAATAAGTTTTCTGTTAGATCTTTTTATAAGATGATGAATGGTCAGCAAAATAATTCTTTTCCTTGGAAAAATATTTGGAAGGCTTGTGTTACGTCAAAAGTTGCTTTCTTTGTTTGGACAGCGGCAATTGGAAACATTCAGATTATTGACAATTTGAGAAAGCATGGAATGATGGTTATGGAGTGGTGTTTCATGTGTAAGAAAGCTGGAGAATCAGTGGATCATCTTCTTATTCACAGTGATGCGGCAAAAGGGTTACGGGAAGGGGTGTTTAGAAGAATTGGACTGTCCTGGGTTATGCCAAAATCAGTGACAGAAATACTTGCATGCTGGCCTAGAATTCATTCTTGCTCTCAAGTTGCAGCGGCGTGGAAGATGATTCGTTTTTGTATTGTGGTGCATCCAGTTGGAAAGGAATGAGAGGTGTTTTAATGATAGGGAACGTTCTGTAGATGATCTCTGGAAATTTTTTATGTTTTCCCTGTTTTCTTGGTTTTCAGCCATTGTTCTTAATGGTGGGGCAGTCCATGAGTTTTTGTTTTTGCTGTTTTAGTACTTGAATGTTCTTAGGTGTTTCTTTTGTATACTTCCTGCGTACATGGGCTTCACCTATTTCATTTGTTGAATAAAATTTTTACTTATCAGAAAAATAAAAAAATAAACATTATAAACTAAGTCAACATCTTGAAGGATCACAAGTATATGTAAAATAATGCTTTTCTATGCATGTTGTGTGTGCAACCTAAGTCTTTGGGGATGCTTGGGGAATGAGATGAGATGAGATGATAAATCTGTGAATATTTGTGAAATGGTTGGTGAATAGTAGTGAAAATGTTTGAGTTATGATGTTTTATTGGGTTTTGGGAAAGGAGATAGAAAAGGTTCAATAAAAATATTATAAAGTTAAAATATAATTTTTTTTTTTTTTTTTGGGATTTGAAAATGTTGAATTGTTTTTTATGTTTTGTTTGGAAGTTTGGAAAAGTTGTATTGACTAGTAATGATTAGATGAAAAAGTTGAAAATTTGAAATTGAAAAGTATACGTTTGAGTGATGTTTGGATGTTGAGATGTGATAACATGGAATAAGATGAGATGAAAACATCTCAACATCCAAACAACCCCTTAGACAAATCAAAAGTTTAAGAGAAAATCTCTCACATTATGAACTAATGCAGTCTTTTGAGAACTAAAATGGTTGTGACATATAACAAATTAATGTCGTACTTTTTTTTTACAAGTACAAATTAGTGTTGTACCTCAAAGCTGAAATAACCAGTCTAAGTAATAGGAAAAAATACAAGTATTAAGACATGAGAAGACACTATTTGTGAATATATCTTTCCTTCCATTTTAGCAAAAGGCAAAATGAAAGGGAAGTATGACATTCAATTGCATAAAAAAGGCAGCATTCAAGGTTTTTTGGCGGGCATCCCAGTCTCAACTTAATTTTTCTATCCAACGAATAAATTTATACGGTGATTTAAACTGCGTGTAAACCAACGGCAAATCACTAAAAGGAAACAAAGAGCTAAGGCCAGGATAATACAATGAAAGGACAAATTCAGAACTTCTAAAATAAGAAGCCAGGCCACTTACATAGAATCTTCAATGACTAGACAGCTGGAAGGATCAACATTTAGCCTTTTAGCTGCTTCAAGGAATCTTAGAGAGTGAAACCATGAAGTTAGAATATCCTACTAAATAAAGAAGTCAAGATAAAAAGAAAAAAAAAATAGTTGTTGCATCACACATTTCAGGAGATGGCTTCCCAGATGCCACTTCGTCACCACCAATGATGACAGAGAAGGATTCCTTCCACCCTATATTCGAAAAATTATGATAAACAAGCTTATTAACAAACACAAAACAAGATTCCCTTAATAAATGTTGCAAGCAAGTTCACAATCAGGTTGCATGAAGTTTTTAAGGTGTTTCTAAAAATAGATACCTTGATGAGAAGATATTTTGCTTTCTATGCTTGACCTTGTAGAGTTTGAAGCTAAAGCCAATGGGACCCCGTGACAGCTGAAATGTTTAATTAAACGATTGGCACCAGGAAGTGCTTTGATGTTGGACCACCTAAAGTGACAGTTGCGGAAGACACTCAAAAGTTTTCCATGAAAGTTTAAATGCTTGTGCACATAACAGTGAGAAAATGAGTAGCTATGGTTTTTATCATCAGGAAACCTAGTGAAAACAAAATTACACATACCAAACATAAAAATAATAAGAAAAATTAATGGCATGATGTAAATTATGAGTAGCAGCCAAAAAATAATCCAGACAAGTCAAGATTCCTAGTATTTCCAAAATAATGGAAAATAATATACACTATATGGGAAAATATGAGTGAAATGGATTTGACATTATATCATGACATCTATAACACCCACTTTTGACCAAAACCTATTGAAAAAAAAAAATTCTAAGAAGACTTGCTTGAGCCTTCTTCTCTGACTTCAAAGTCAGTCTCCACTCGAGGAACTATGACTACACATGGCAAGAATAGTCCAGTGATTACAAAAAATAGAAACAAAAAAAACAAGAAGTCATCATTTACAGGATGAAAACTGCCATAATGCCGACAGAGAATAGCCCAGAGGCATGAACAAAAAACTTGACATTATTCTGTATGAATAAACTGCCAATTTTGAAAATAAAACCACTTTAAATAACTATTTAAGATACAAGAATTCACATTTGGTGGATTTTTCTCACATCTATAAGTTCCCATCGACAATCCTAAACAAAACCAGATATCATGCAAACTCCACAGCGACACTCTTTCAGATTGTATAGAAAAAGTATTTATATTTAAGATGAAAACTGGAAAAGTAACTGTGGGGAGTATTCTGGATCTTGGTTAGTTATTTCAAGTGGAATCCCCCAATTATCCCAATTGGTGATTCTGTACCTTTGCCATTGAAGACTACTTTAAAAAGTCAAAAAGGGCGATTGATACTATAGAAGGCATTTCATACTATACCATAAGAGCTGGGTGAACCTGTGGTTGTAGATTCAAGACTCTGTATTTTTGCAACTTACAAATTTAATATAAAAAAATAAAGAAAAAAAGATCGAATTTGAATTAAATATTTGTGCCTGAAATTCAGAGGCTTGCTCCATTTCTAAGGGCATATCTATCCACCATAAGGGATGTTTGTCCTTAGAATCCGCAACCATAAAGGCTTAAGTTATCATGCACTTGATTTTCAAGCGCTTCTTAACCAGATTTCTTTTTATGAGTATGTATCTAAGCATTTGCTAGAAGTGTAATAGAAATTACTTGTCAGAGAAAAATGGGTTAATTTCTGAAAGAAATTGACTTGGAGTGCAAGGAAGCTCATAATCTTCCACGACAGCAGCTGCAGCCTGAAATGGCGTTGTTCCTGCTATTTTATGAACTTCTCTCCCATCCCATTGCTTTCCATACTTTCCCAAAAAGCCTTTTAAAATCTCACTTACAAGCGCATCTGTCAATTACGTAAATATATATATATATTGACCAAGAAGAAAACAGGCATTAGCATCAACAGAAAGCATTCAGCTATTTTCTTAATCCATGGTTGCATCAGCATGGGAGTAAGAATCAGGAACAGTCTATAGTATGAATACGAGAATCAAATTCACAAAGAGATAGCAACCCTCTGTTAAGGAAGCCCATATTTGAAAGTGCCTAGCAATAAGTCTTGAGCATTGGCAATGGTCTAGGTCCAAAATTTGGCTAAGAGTTGAGGTTTTAGCTAAAGCCAAAGCCATTGAAGAAATTAGTCCACATTGGACTATCCATCACAAAATTAAAATAATAATATAATATTATGTATTTTAATAATATTTTTTTCAATAATTTTTTTTAATATTTTGCAAATACACTCTATATATTAATTAAGAACTTAATTTTCACTTAAAATTATTGTTTCCCAACTATTTTTTTCCTCAACCTAATTATCCAACATAATATAGCCTTGTTTACAAAAAACATTTCCGGGACATAATCTGGACATAAATCTGGACTATGTCTGTCCATTGTCAATAATTTCAACTTGTGAGTAAAATTTATGAATAAGAAGGGAAAAGATCATTGTTGATTATTTGTGAATAAAATATAGGTTTAATGGGTAAATAGTGACTCCCAACTTTGAAAATTCCTTTAGAGTTACTGTAGCTCAAAATCGAAGATAAAGGTTTTTAACTAGTCTAATGCAAGTTATTTATACAAAATTTAGCTATATTTTGGATTTCACTGCCGTTTGGCTAGTCCAATGCCAGTGCTTACGGAGGCAGAAAAAGCTCAGGCATGCAAAAAATATTATTTTGATGAAAAGGAACCCAGACGCTATGCAATCACAACATGTCTTTTACATGGTTAAGCTCCAGACCAGTGTAATGTGCCCACATGACAACAATCGGGTAAATCATACGCTTTTCACCAATGAGACATGACTCTAGAACTATCTTTGAGCCAACTCCTAGGGGTTAGCATGCAACAAATATCTTACTCTGCCTACCCATCCTCGCAATCCATACACATTTAAAAAAATAGCAGCAAAAAGCATGATGATAAATAACAATAATTAAAAAATAAAGAAAAAATCTAGTTGCAAGCACAACTGTGCACAATCTAATATGATTAGTCAAAAAGTAAATTTAATTAAAACTAGTACTAATTTAAATTTTGAATATAAAGGAACCAGTATTAGTACACAGATTAATACACGACTTTGTTTGTACTTAGTAAAACTCAAAAATAAAATTAAATTAAAAATGACCTTAAGAGTATGCTGACCTGTGTTAAGAAGGGTTCCATCCAAATCAAGGATAACACAGGATGCCAACTTCTTTAACGGCTTTTCAAGCGACATTTTATCGATAAACTTCCCAGTTAGAGATATGCTCTCACTTCTGCAATCCATATGAAAGTAACACAAAAACCACTAACTCAATACATCGGCAGGAAATCAGAACCCAATACCAAAATTTCATACTGGGATGCAAATTTCGACTTACTTTAACCGTGATTTCTTGACCAGGACCTCACATAACTGGACTCAACATGGTCTTATCCAAAACTACAAATCGATGGTTATAGTTCTAATGAGTCAATTAGAAAAACCTGCCCATCCAGTCATCGAACACCAAAGAGGGAGTCAGAAATCACCAAGAGAACCCCAAAAACTGCCGATTGAACCTCTCCCACCACGATAAGTCTTTCCTCCTTCTTCAGCCCTCTGCCTAATGGTACCTAAAAGGGTAGGAAATAATCTGCTGCCGTCGCCCTGTTAGGGAGCTGCGTGTTGGGTGATCCACGGAGATAAAGTCTGGAACCGTAGGGGCAGAAGCAGGAAGTCTTGAGTTGCAGGTTGCAAATGTGCAGGAGTCAGTTCGGGATTTGAGTTATGTCTTCATCGGGTCCTCAAACGACGTAGCTTCAGCAAAGCTGTAGGAAGTAAATGAAGTCACTGACTTAGAGCATTGGCAATGAGCCATTGCCAAGTCCATAATTTAGCTAGAATGTCAACAAATCTATCTAAAATAGATTTTTAGATAGATTAGTCCACATTGGACTAGTTATCTTGAAGTCTAAATAATAATAAAATATTATATATTTTAATAATATAATTTTTTTTTTTTATCCTTTCATACCATTTTTTATAGAAGGATACATGATGTAAAAATGCAAGGGCAGAGGGCATTGTTTGGAGAGACATATCCAAGTAGGTGTAAATCGCATATGAAGGGAAATAGGTGAAGGAAAGATGATCATCAATACATATTCATGAGATTTCAAAAACTGAGGGGCAGCATTGTATAGTTTACATTTTCCTGATGATCAATACATATTCATGAGTTTCATTCCTTTTACCAAATCCTCCTTCCCAAACCAAACAGGCCCCATATGAAACCAGTCTCTATTTATGCTCTATTTACAGATTAATAGAGGCATGAACCAACTTCCAAAAAACCTAACTGAACTCCTACTTTGTAACTTTAAACACTGAAAAAGTAGAAACTGCAAATTAATTCAAGAGAGTTGTAAAAAACAGATCAATTTACTCGTGTATGTCAAAAATTTTTCACTGCCATTTCAGGACTGTTAGGTCTACCAGCACGAGTTCATGCCAACAACTACAGACCAAAAATTTCCCAACACATTGAAGAAAAATAAAAGAGCCAAACAACAGAACATCTTCTACAATGTCAAGCAAAAACCCCAAACAACATGATCAAGCAACGTCAAACACATCTCAGAAGACACCAAGCACTTCCAACACTGCCACCAATTTCTTGCCCAAACGCAGGAAAAAATATAAGCAATGTGGACTACCGTATACGATTTCATCTTCAAAAAAAAAATATATATATATTTCTATTCCCCAAACAGGGGCGACGGTAGCGTCGGATTCGTGGGTCTTCGAACCGCCGGCGTGAATGGTGGAGCAAACCGATGCCTTCCAATCGTGGAGCAAGCCGATGTTCGGTCAAATGATTCGACCTGGCTGGGCAAAATAGGGCACGAAAAAATGCTCAGTAAATCAGAGAAGAGGGAGAGAAGAGCGAGGAAGAGAGAGGAAGAGAAACTTACCGTCGACAGCTCGGAGACGACGGCGTCTGCTGGAGAAGGCAACCGGTTGATTTGATTCGAGGCTGCGGGACGAAGAAGGCCGAATGGGGGGAGAGCTTCGTTCGTGAGAAGCTGCAGAGGAAATATTGTGATTTTGGGAGAAAACGGTAAACCGAGGGAAAGAAGAGAAAGCCGGTACAAGAAAAATAATAAACTATACAATGGACTCGGTACAGTAGCTCTTCAAGTCTAGCAAGGACCCAACAATTACTGTAGTATTTATGTCAAACTTTTAAAGCTTGACTAGGCCATTGCAGATGATAAATGGTTAAAATGCTGGCTATTTTAAACTTGCATATGGCAATGGCCAATGCTCTTAATAAAGAGAAACGACATGGCTTTATGTAGTTTTTGTAATACGCATCGTTTAGTATAAAACAGTGTGCTTGGCGTTAATTCTAGAGTTTGTTAGACCAGGAAGTTTTGGGTAATTTCGGTTGTGGAGTTAGTTAAGTTTCATGCCTGGATGAATCTCGAATTCATTATGGAGCTTTTATCTTGTAGCTGAATACTTTTCTATGGAGAAATTGGGGACCTCGAATACCCCAAGGCGTATGAAGATTTGAGGTATCTTCAGCACTAGTCTATCATCAACTTAATATCCTGTTCTAGTATTTATTATATAATCTGGAAAAAGTAAGGGAATCCTTACACGCCCTCGACCTACTCCACCTCTAGCGGTGATCACCTATCTTTCTCTCTCTCTGAGTTTGTAAGAAGGAGATTGTCTCGAACAGTTGAGAAGAGATGACTTGCCGAAAAGAAACCTTAACAGCTACCCACGGAAAACAGCAACAAATACAAGAGCCCTAGGTGATTTCGCGATTTGTGATTTCCGTCTAAGGGTCCAGCATAAAGAGCCCCAGGGGAAGGTGAAGGGGAAATGATACTCTTCCAACTGGATGACAACCGATTTACCATTAAGATAATATAATTTTATCAACTTATCATTAATAAAATTGATAAAATTGTTTTTTTTATTATTATATTTTACATATTTTTAACCAATAAAAAAATATATAATTTTATTAGAGTCACTTCTTTAATTACTACTAAGTAAAATAAATAAATAAAAATAAATAAAATACTCTAATAGTGACTTTAAAAAATAATAATCAGGAGGTTATTATAAATAAATTTACATAATTTTTTTATTAATTTTTAAAAAATTTTTAAAATCCAAGTTATGAACTAGTTGTCAACCAATGGCAAGACTATCATTATTCTAGATGAAGGTCCCTTTATCTCTACGCAGAAGTTCTCTAGAGATGGTGGAGAAATAAAAGATGAGTTTTAGGCTGCGTTTGGATATTCAGTTAGGTTGAGTTGAGCTCAATTGGATATTCAGTTGGGTTGAGTTCAGCTGAGTTGAGTTGAAAATTGAATAAAATATTATTATTATTTTAGAATTTGAAAAAATTAAATTATTTATTATATTTTATATTGAAATTTGAAAAAGTTATAATAATTAAATGAGATGAGTTGAGAGGAGGTGGGGAACCAAATTGGCCCGACTACGTTTAGATCTTGAATTGAGTTGAGTTAAGTTGAGATGAAAGTTAAAAATTGAATAGAATATTATTATTTTAGAATTTGAAAAAATTGAATTGTTTTATTATATTTTGTGTTATAATTTAAGAAAATTATAATAATGAATTAAGATGAATTTGGTAACCAAATCAGCTTCTGAATCGACGATTTACAGTAACTGACATGGAGGTTGTGTGGAGTGTATTAAATTGGAAGGCTCTAGATAGCATTTTTTAATACGATATGATGACCTTACTCCGTAAGAGAAAATATATTTATAATAGTAAATTGTGCAACTGTCACGTAATCGTTTTGAAAAAAATAAATAAAATATAGAATTCATATGAAAAAATTAATTTTTTAATAGTAAATCTCATTCTTTTTCAAAATAATTATGTGGCTTTTACACATTTCACAGTTGTATGTAGAATTACTCTTTAATAATAGATTTTACTCTTTTTTAAAATGAGTGCATAGCACTTACATAACTCATGATTGTATTTTACATTATTCATAAATTTAAAAAAGTAAAAAAAAATAAAGAGTATGCAATGACTGCACACTCTAGGACTGCAAATATCTTTTTTCAATTTAAAATAACTATTCTATTGAAATCTCATAAATCAAATAGAGTAACGCTTTTATGCCGCTTAATTTATACCATTCACTTTACTTTTTGACGTGACACTACAATAGCCACATTATTTTATTAAAAAATTTTAAAAAATATATATTCAAAATAAAATGACATTTAAAAATATAAGAGGATGAAAATTAAAACACAATATTAGATTTAGTGTTATACATACCCTACAATTTTACGCACAATATTATACATATAGAATAGTAGCCTTATTTTATCGATTTTTATTTTTAAATTTGTGTATAAAATTTTAAATCTTAAAATTTTATTATTTTTATCAAGTGACATGTATTAACACATGATTATGTAAATTTCAGATACAAAAGCATTTTCATTTGAAAAACTTTTCTAATTAAGGCAGCAACTTTTGCCTTATTCATATTTGGGTCAAGGAAGTCAAATCATAAATTAATCACTTATAGTCTTTTTCGTCAAAGAGTTAGGATTAATTATAAATTTAGTATTTGAATTCTCAATTTTTACTAACCAAAAGTTTACTTTTTCAAATTGTAAGAAATTGGTACGTGAATTTTAAAAAATTTGCAATTATATACGTTAATCTCTTGTTAGAAAAACAATATACCACGTATCAATTTTTTATTAAAAAATACATGAAAATCATTATGACAGGTTAGATAATCAGAGATTGACGCATTGCACACTAACTTCTAGAATCAATCTCTTGTTAGTTTTCTAACAAAGGATTTAATGAGCACCTAGTTACAATTTTCTTAAAATTTAAGCATCAAGTTTGTTAAAGTTAAAACCTAGCTCTTAAGTTTTAAAATATGAAAATCTAAATACTAATTTTGTAATTAACCCTGAAAAATATAACCCATCCTGAATAATTAAATAAATCAGTTGAGTTCATGTGATTCTACTACGTGTATAGTTAATTAGGTCCATATCATGAGATTCCAATACATGTATTGTTGATGTTGTGTTTTACAGTATGGGCAACTCCATAGTCCTGCCGCTATCACTTGCAAGACTCGACTCAAAAGAGATAAGGGCCCATGATGATGAGGAGCATCTCCAATGCCAAAGGTTTTTATCTCTTCGTACGTGAATATATATAGAAAGAGAAATGCTACACAACCTTCCAACACTCTACACTTCATTTTTTTTCAATTTTTTAATATTTTTTTAATATTTTTTTTAAATTTATTCTTTTTAAATTAATTTAATTCTTTTATTCATTATTTATATATTAAATATTTGATAAAAGATAAAATAATAAAAATTAAAAAAAAAATGTGGAGTGTAGAATGTGTATGAATAGTAGGAGATTGTGAAGATTTTTTCCTGTAGAAAATGGTTTGCCTAGAAAGATACTTGTGACAGGCATTTATATACAAGGCCCCAGTAGTCCCCAGCCTCTACTTGACAGATCGCGGAGGGGTGTACGGGTAGTGTGCGGGGGTAGATTTCCCTCCTATCATGTTAACCGCCACTCTACCACATTGCGCATGGATTGCCTACCTGTCCTTTGCGGCAAGTAAGGGGTGGGGGGTGCGCGCACTGCCTTATCCTAGAGGTGTTGTGCTGCCTATCCTTGTATTGCGTGCTGGCTACCCTGACCAGCCTCCGGTTCGTGGGTCGCACTCCACACTCCTGACGTGGCAAACCCGGTTCTTCACTTACGTCACGGTTTAGTCGCTCACTTCTCTCAGACTTCTCTCACTCGCCTCCCTACTTCTCCCTTTTCTCATAACCAAGACAATGAGCCGACTGCCTCTTCTCCCAAATCTCCCGCACGCAGGCGCCCACCCCAGCCAGCACCCCAGCAATAGATAACTCCCCCTCAACCCAGCCTCCTTCACGTCTCTCACCCATGAAACCCTAGAAGATTTCTTCCTCACCTCTCACCCCAGCCCCTTTCTTCACTTCTCTCACCCTTGAAACCCTCGATCTCGCTCTCAAACTCCATACGGTGTGTTGAGCTCCTACTGCAAACTCCAGACGTCGAACACCAACGCTCAATCCGTACATATCTGCCTCCTCACATCACGGTAACAAACGTTAGCCATTTTTCCCAAAATAAATTATACCAATCGGAGAGGGTTTTCTTTTATGTGACAATATAGGCTGAGTATCGCTTCTTTTCTCGTTTGTTTTTCCAGGTTTTTATGGTTGTTGAGAAAAATGGGAAAATTTGGTGGTGGGTATTGTTGGAGCTAGGATTCGTGGTGATTTAGATGTGGAAAATGGAAAAGGTTTACCTTTAGTAAAGTCTATCAATATATAGTCTGTAACACACCCTGTGGGTTGTTTGGTAGAAACCAAAGAAAAATCCTGGTTACTGCGGGATGGGGCATATTAATTTTTTAATAAGTTAAGCCACAATCGAAAGAGGGTTGATTAGATTATCACCATCATCAATAACATTATCATTTGCATTTCGTGAATGGAAAATATTTAATTTTAAGGTGGCCTGGATGTCTTCTTCCTTTTGTTGGTTTAGGCGAGAAATGAAGAAAATCTTGGTGACCGGAAACTTAGAGCTTAAAGTATATGTTGAATAGATGTGGGAGTTGATGAAAAGTTCACATTTTAGAGGTCGGTGTAATTGTTTGGTCTGAAGAGTTAAACTAATCTTCGGGTGTTTTGTTTGGATGCTTTGGAAGTGATGATATATGTTATCAATTTTGTAAATTAAATTGAATGCCTGCTTTAAAGCGTTTGGTATGATAAGATCTCTACATTTTTCAAGAGTGTTCATGTGTTTGGTATCTTGTAAATGGACTTTAAAACTCTGAGTTGTGACTTTAAAACTCTACATTTTTCGATTATATTCTTTTCATTGCATTCCTATTAATAAGTTTGGTCTATGAACAAGAGGGGAGGTGCTTTGTTGTGGATGTTCAGGTTTCTTATCGATTTATGCAGGAAATGCCAATTTTTTGGTGCTGATATATTATTAGCTTGAGTGTCCAGTTATAGGCAGAAGGATAAATTTTCAACCTTTATGTTTACCTTGTTCTTACCTTCTGGTTGACATCTGGTTCTTTTCCATTTGTTTGATACTTATTTCATTCTTTATATTGTTGGATACTGCTGCATGATCCACGGCCTGCTCAATTAATTGAGGCAATATAAAAAATTGCCAAACAAAGCAGTGAAATTATTTCAATTTTCAGAATGATTCATCACCCTCCCTTGATAAGAGACTTCATAATTGTTGCAACTTTTTTTTAAAATGTTAGATTCCATAGCATATACTGACAAGCAGCATGTAGCAAGAATGATTAAGAATGAGGGTTCAATTCATTCCGATTCATGCTAGAAGATGAGAAAAAGGGGGAGGGGTTAATGAAAGAGAAATCAGAATATAAAACTCAGATATACAGAATTTTCCTTATTTCGACTACCATGAAATTCTACTTCATTAATTTGTTAAACATATCAATTTATCTCCTCTCATGCTACCATATATCTATAGGATGCCATGGATTCTCTGATGAGGGGAAGGACTGTTCTTGTCATAGCACACAAGCTTTCAATAGCCAAAAGTGCAGATGTGTTGCTGTAATATCAGATGGTCAGATAGCTGAAAGCGGCACCCACAAGGAGCTACTCAGCCAGGATGGAATATACATTGCATTAGTAAGGAGACAATTACAAGCCCCAATTACTGCACTGTAGTTTAAAATTGTAGATAAAACTACAGGAAGTAGGAATGAATCAAAATAATAGGTGAGGTCAAATTGTTTGAAATTCCAATGTTGGCTTCTCCTGCATATTTGAAATGTAAAGAGATTGTTCGCATCGTAACATGTATGCTATATGCTGTATGCGAAGAATTATGGCAACTTATTATGCTAAATCCATAGACACCATCACCTATTTACACATGATAGGTGGTTATTTAAATGGTGAAATATTTACAAAGAAATTCCTATATTTAATCGGGTTTGAGATCATTTTCTTATTGAGCTAAAATGTGTAAATAACAGATGATTCAATTACATTTGTTTCTGGAAATGAGGCAATACAGAAGATGATGCAAACCGGCAAGCCAAACTTACCACCAATTAGTAACACCACTGCAGGAATACATTTTTGCAGCGGAAGACTTCTTTCAGCATACAACACACACACACACAAACACACACACACACTCTCTCTCTCTCTCTCTATATATATATATATATATAGTTTTTATTTTTTTTTTGGTTTCTTTTTAAACTATGATTTTATTTAATAATTTGCCGAGATAGAGAGATGAATTAGCAACTCCACTGAACCAAATAAAATCACAAGGCACTTGCCGGCTGGTTTTAACTTACTAGTATTGGAATCTTGCACCTACGATTATTGCTCATAAAAGAAAATTATTGGAGTTCTAGCACCTAAATCATCTTGGTACGGTGGGAGAGGTAAAACAGAATGTATTCAATCACTTTCACACCTAGCATAAGCAATACATTACAAGAAAAATTACTTCATCAAATCTGTAGAATTAATCCAAAACGTGTACGAGAAAAATTACATCCATCAACTCTTAACATTCAAAACTACATTCATCAACTCGAAAATAATTCTCCAACTAATCTAAAACCCCCAATTTGCCTACGCATTCACATCCATCTATTCTTAAAATCAAAATAATTACACCAAGGTTGGATACAATAATTCTCAAACCACCACAACAGCAAAATACCGAGTTTGGATATAATCCAATGCCAAACAGATTACACTACAAATTCAAACATCTCAAAATTCTTCAACTTCCAATTTGTCAGCTGCAGTGACAGAGTTCCATAAAATATGCATTATCAAGTGAGCATAAATCCTCTCGTTGGAAAGCAGGCCTTTGAACTTCTAGTGTCTTTGCATGTTAAAGCTTCATCATACATGTATCAACGAAGAGAAAAAAGTCATGACAATAATACATATACTAACAACTACGTATATGACTATAGCTACAATCCGCTAAAAGAAACTCATTTACTAATATATAACACTAATAACTACGCAAATTCACGGTGACTGATTTGCACTAAGTTCCAAGTGGCACGTACGACATATAACAATAGAAAATTAAAACATCGAATTCGGAGAGTAGCCATATTATTCTTTCATATGTATCAATCAAATTCGGAGAGCAGCCCATATTTTTCTTTGTTCCATATTTGTGATCATTGTTATAATTTCTAATACCTTTTGTATCAATGTTGAATTGGTCTTTAATTTTGTGACAAAAAACCAAAGTAACATTCCAAGAATCTAATACCACACATATCTAACAAATTTTTATCGAAAAAAAAGAAGAATTTTGGTTATAGAATTATACAGTGCTCTCTATTTTACACTACACAATATAATTTATCTCCCTTGCTAAGCGTTGAATCATATCTGCAATTTCAAGCGAATGAAAATGAAAATAATCATGTCCTTGGCAACATAAGAATTCATGCTTTTTATTTACTTAAAAGACAAAATCAGCAACCATTAAAAGACAGATTTCTTCAGAGGATGGAACCACACAAACAGGTAAATATGAGCAATAGGTAACTCAAAGGAGCTATATCTGCATTGGACATATATCAAACGCCAACACTTTACTCAAGTTTAGATAGAAGCATAATACATGCCAAACACGTCCATATGCAGTAAAAAAAAATGTTGACGATAATTTGTAGTTTTGGGTTTCTAGCTTACATGGTGGAGGCACACCTACATACATATTGCGATGGGCTAAAATGCAAGTAATGAAACACTTGAGAACCAAAATGCATAGATATACGAGAAAACGAGCAAAAAGATGAACACAAACAATCAAAGCACATATTATCCAATTATGAGACCATAGATAACAGAAGCAAAAAGATGAACACAAACAGTCAAAGCACATACTGTGTTGTGATGAATTGATGGTGACTAAAGCAGAATTTTAACATGGTCATAATTTCAAAAATTTTGAGAAATTCAAGTCATTGTAAGCTGTATCTATGGAAAGAGGCAATTTATTCATAGAAGAGGAAACAGAGCTTATGAACCTCTGTGTTTTCCCCTTCCAACCAGTCCCAGCCAATAAATCTTGCTCATTTCGGATGTTATCAACAACCAAAAAATCAGTCGCATAAATACAACATCAATAACCCAAAAACCCACAAAATACAGATCAAACAAACATCAAATTGCAGATCCATAAACACAAAAACACACAATATGAGTAATGCTAGAAATGGAGAGATGAAACGAAAAGAGAAAAATAAAAACCTAGAAAAATAAAAGCCTTTTCCTTTAATTTCTTACCCTTGTAAGACGACAAACGGTGGGTCTTGGCAGCTATAATACCAGCGGAGGATTGAACCCGTGCGAAAATGGCAAAGCTGGAGAAGCCGTACGGAAATGGTTAACCCAGAGGAAAACTTTTCTTACAAGGTGCCGGAGTGATAGAGCCACATGGTTTCGGAGTGATGGAGCCACACGGTGCGGGCAAATGGTCAAGCCGGCGAAAGGAGACGAGCGGAGGGAGTTGGGGAGAGAATGCGGGGGAAGGGAATGAAAAAGTGAAACAGCATGCCCCGGGGGGGGGGGTTGTGAGAATTTGAAATCAACCAAGGACAAAAACGCAAGTTTTCAGATTTGAAAAAAAAAAAAAAAAACCACGTGGCCTGGAGTGCGGAGGTTGAGCTACAGGAGGAGGTTGTATAGAAGAACTCGGTGGCCTGTCCAGCCATCATGCCTGAGGGGCCTCTTAGGGCCTCACCTCAATCCCCTGACTTTAATGTTTTTATGCTGGGCTATCTACCAAATGCTTGGGCCTTGGGGGAGGAGCCGAACTCTCATATGACTCAAGGAAGTGGTTAAATCCCCTCCTCATGTATAGTTAATTAAGTCCATATTTTAAATACAATTTTCAATGAATCTATTTATTTATACATTGATTTTGTTATAGTTGAAATTGATAAATTAAACTCCAATTTCAGTACAGTCGAATTCCAACCTCGACTCATCAAGAAGCTCAAAATTCAATTTGTTCCAATTACACAATAATCGAGCGAATGCCTGGTGTTGTGCCAAACTTTTGTTGGTCTTTTAGAGCTCTAATTGGTTTAATTTTTAGGCTTTGACAAATTTTAATAATATAACTATAGACAATAATTTTTTTTTTCAAATTGATAGACAACAATTAATTTCATGGCTTAAAATTACTGAACAACTTATAACTAATTAAGAACACTTCTAGAGTACACTTTCCTAAGAATTTGAAAGTTAGTGAGAGAAAGTCTCATTTCTCTCTAGGAAACATGTCTGACGAAACCGTTAGAGGGAGGTGGGAGCCTCGGCTTGAGAGACGTATGTGGTTTACTTGTAGCTTTGTCTGGAAGAACGGTCTGCTGAAGAGATGCGTTGGAGTTTTGTATAGTGTGAGCGGGGCAGGGCGGCTTGTTCTTAGGAGGTGAATGATTGCTTGTAGCGTTGGGGTGCACTTCCACTAGTTTTAAGGCCTCTGTTTTATCCATGAAAAACAGAGGAGTTTTTTTCAGATGCATGCTAATGGACATGAGGGGGATAAGGTGTCTTTTTAGGGGCGGAGCCTAGCCGTAACTCATGGTGGGTTCCTTCATGGATGGTGGTCGGAGAAGGGGGTCGGCATCAGTGCTTGTTGTTTTTTTTTTGTTTTTTTATGTTTTCTCGTTTCTTTCTTTCTAGTTCTTGTTTGTTGTGTTTTTGTGGGTTAGTTTTTTCATTAGTTTTCTTTCAGTTTGTAATAAGAGGTTTGGTGGCTGAGCCCCTCCGTCTGGTCGGTTTCTGGGTGTTTTTTTGTTTGGTCTTGTTGTTGGTTTGCTATTTAGTCTTTGAAATAAGTTCTCAGTGTACCTGATCTCTGGTTTTTGTATCGGGTTTCCGTCTCTTCTAGCCGAAGTGGAGAATGGCTGGTTTTGGAGGTTTTGGGCTGGCGACGGTGACAGTGACGGAGATGGCGATGGTGAGAAGCTTGCTGCTTTGCGTAGTGGTGAAACGGTTTGCTGTCAGAAAACCCATATGCAGAAAGAGTGTGACGGTGAAGCGGTTTGTTGCACTGCTCTGCGTTGGTGAAACGGTTTGCAGGCTACCTGTGAAGTTTGTGGGCTGCTGTCAGACAATCATGTGCAGATAGTGGTTGGGCAATAAGCTTGTGGGCATACGGGCTTAGGAGAACTTAGTGGGTTTCAGTTTGTTTGTTTTAGTGGTATGTTAGGGTTGTTTTATTTTAAGTTTTAATAAACCTTTTTTGGAATAGGCAAGTCCCTCTCCTCTTTTGGGGATGAGGGTTGTGAGTCCTCTCCTCTTTTGGATGGTGAAGGTTGGGTAGTTCCTCTCCTCTCATGGAGGGTGGGGATGTTGGGTGTTTGTTTTTTCTCGCAGACAAGCCGAGATGGACACTTCTGTTTTAACAGAGTCTCGCATCTCAGTATGGTGTTGTCATTGGAGAGTTTAGAAGTTTTACACATTGCCCGGCGCAATGAAAGTTGTGTGCGGGGGAGCGTACAACCGTTGGATAGTTGGCTTGTAAGCGGGGCTTGTTACCCTTATTATTGGTCACAGCTGTAACTTCCTTTATTCAGTAATGAATTGAAGTCTATTTCAAAAAAGAACACTTCTAGAGTCAATAACCCAATGATGACACAATATTTAATACATTAAGATAAAACTAAAATAAACTACAAAATAATTCAGTAATGGCATCATGTAAAGTAGAAGAAAGTCTGTTGAATGACTTAGGTTCTTGAACTATCTAACCCCTCACGGGAATGATCTATGAACAACAAACTAACAAGAGTTTATTAGAAATGAAAATATAAATTAAAACATGCAAAATCAAAAGAAACATGAGTTTAAATTGGACACATAACAGCGATTCTGCGTCGTCTGGAGTTAGAAATGTAAGTTGTAAATTCTTAAAATCCTGTCTGAAATAGACTCGAAGTTATTTTTCATCTTCCAACATCACCTAAACGTGTGGAAAACAAATGTTCTCAATGAGCCGAAGATCCACAAAAGGCAATTTGATAAGTCTATTAAGTATGTCTATTTTATTCAACTCTTTAGAGATTAAAAATTCTCATTCAAAAAGTATTTTAAATACATTTATTGGGTGACGACCTGATCAATCATGATATAAAATTGAATACCACCCTATCTGTAAGAGACAATAACTTTTCAATTTTCTCGAAAAGACATTTTATTCGTTAATTCTAGTATCATACGTAATCAAAAAGATCGAGCTCTAGAGCTAGAGGCAAAAAGGTTATGAGTACTAATAGAAATCAGCATTCTATAACCAGAAGAATAGTACTATAAGTACTTACACTTGTATTTACATTTTCACTTACAAGATTCATTCTATTAGTTTTTTTTTAAAACTCAAATTTTGAATTTTAAATTTCATAATTTCCAGCTTATTAAAAACTAACATGTGGAGAAGTAAGTTTTTCTTAAGTACATTTTGCATTTTTCTAACCAGAAAGTTTATGGTGATATATGAGTATGAAGTTATGAGATTTACACAGGACAATGCATAATAAATTCATTTTTCCATGTAAATTTCTTGAGTTCGGACCTATATGTGCCACAATTTCTTAATAGTCCAAAAAATATATATTTAGACTCATAAAAGATACATGGGATAATGCATAATAAATTTATTTTTCCATATAAATTTATTTATTCCTTACCTATGTATGTCACAATTTTTTAATAGTACATAAAAAATACATTGCTCACTCTAAATCCTACTAATTCATATCCATGTGCCACTATAAGAGAAATGGGCTTTTGTGACCAAAATTTAGTGACAAAAAAGATTATTTCCGACCAAAACCGTAGGAAATAGTCCTTTTAGTTATTAACTTTTGGTCACAAAAGCTCACTACTCTTATAGTGTGCATCGTTATGCACTGATATTTTGAATCAAGTACTATCTTAATATCTTACCATTTGATTGAAACTCATGCACTCTACATGATATTTTACTTACAAAATTCATTCTATTAGTCTTCTTTTAAAATTCAAATTTTGAATTTCAAATTTCATAATTTTTAGCTTATTAAAAATGAACATGTGGATAATTAAGTTTTTTGTAAATTTTTCTTATGTATATTTATCATTTTTCCAACAAGAAAGTTTATAGTAATATATATGAGTATGGGCTTATGAGATTTATACAGGATAATATATAATAAATTCATTTTTTCATGTAAATTTCTTAATTTCATACTTATGTGTGTCACAATTCTTTAATGGTGCATAAAAAATACATTACCTACTCTAAATCAAATTAATTCATATCCATGTGCACTTTTATGCACTGCTATTTTGAATTTTGTACTGTTAATATTCTATCATTTGATTGAAATTCATGCACTCTACCTGGTCATTTACTTACGTTTTTACTTACAAGATTCATTCTATTAATTGTCTTTAAAAATTCAAAAAAATTTTTTTTTTAATGAAAAGCACTTCATTTCATAAAGGTATAACACCTTAAGATAGGTTACTAATTACTATAGTGTCGATCAATGAAAATTACATTATCAATCATAGGAGGAACCATATTCCACCAAATGAACATATCTTCAATGGACTAGGCATGTCTTGCAAGTCAATGGGCAGCCTCATTTGTGAATCTGTTGTTATGTTGAATACTGGACTGAGGGAAAGTTTGCATCAAACTTTTGACATCTGCTACCACAAATATTATAGCTGTGTTCGACTCAGTTGAGCTGTTAATCTCTTCAACTAGAAACAAACAATCACTTTCAATAATCAGCTTAGGGATGCCCATCTTCATGCACAATTGTAGTCTCCTCAATAAGGCCATGGGTTTTACTTGTTCTTGTTCTAGAAAATAGTTTCAACTCTACTATAACTGCCATAAGCACCTCTCCCACATGGTTCCTCAAAACAGCACCCACACCAGGTTTGTTTAAGTCAAAGAAGAGGGCTCCATCAATATTTAGTAGCTTAAGAGAATTTTCAGGAGGGGTGACCATTTGTACAACAGGTGCTTAGAAATGGGAGGACCCAAATAATATCTAATCGATGCACTTTGCAATTTCTTTGTAAAAGCAAATCCAATAACTTTCTGTGGTGGCAAAGCAATCTATTCATGAACCATCTTATTCTTTCTGAACCAAAAAGCCTAAACCATCAAGAAAAAATCAGTTAACTCATCAGTTGAGCCTTTAAATAGAATATCCATTGCAGTAGTGGTAAAAGAATTGAGTTGGGCTCCATTTCGAATAACAGAAAACCTGCACATTAGGAATTCATGGATGAAAGGCATAAAATCAAAACATGGCACAAATCCTCCTTTGGATGTTGATAAAAGCAACATTGCCCCTCAATGTCCAGTTTAAGTGCTTTTAACAGAGAAAGATCCTGACTTTTCATGTTCCCCCATCCATTAATCTATAGATCTAGTATGACTAGGGTGCAACCTGATAACAGCATCAACAATGTTTGGATTGAATAGAACTCTAACCTTTTCAAGATCCCACCATTTAGTACTTGGATCAATAAGTGAGGAAACTTGATTCTCCAACTGGCAAAGTTGCTCAACACTCTGCTCAGCTCCAAGTTCATGTCTCAAGTTTTGAAATCCAGGAATCCAAGCATTATCTAAAATATGAATAGAACTTCCATCTCCCACATTCCACCTTCCACATTTCAGTAGCGGGTTTTTTGCCTCCCATATTCCTCTCCAAGCATAGGAGGGATTACCTCCAAGAGAGGCTGTTAATAGGTTCCCATCAGAAAAGTGTCTAGCAGCATACGTCTTGTGGAATAAACTTTCCTTATTCTGCAATAACCTCCAAGCTTGTTTTACCAACATAACCATATTGAAGATCTCTATCTCCTTGAACCCCATTCCGCCCATATATTTTGAATTGCACATTTTCTTCCAACTTAGCCAATGAACCTTTCTCTCTTCATTCTTTTGACCCTACCAATATCTGGCCATCATACTCTCTATTTCAAAGCAAAGCTCTGTTGGAAGCTTGAAGCAACTCATAGCATAAGATAGAATTGCCAGAGCTACTGCTTTTAGGAGGACTTCCCTTCTCCCTTAAGAAAACATATTCAATTTTCATCCTTTTATCTTGAGCCAAACTTTGTACTTAATACCTGCAAATGCCCTTGCTTTTAACCTACCTACCACTAGGGGTAGGCCAAGATACTTATCATATTGCTATACTTGAGATGAGCTCTACAAGTTTATAATAGCCTACATGTTATTCTGTTCCATATTAGCACTGAAAACTATTACAATTTTCTCTCTACTCAACTATTGGCTTGAAGCAACTTCATACTGTTTTAACAAAGCTTGCAATCTTACATTGGTGTCCACATTTGCAGCACAAAAGATCAAGCTATTATCTACAAATAGCAGGTGATTTAGCTTTGGGGCCCCACGATAAATCTGTATGCCAGGAATAGGTAAGGAGGTAAGGAGAAATAGGGTCACCTTGCCTCAAACCTCTTGAAGGAACAATAAAACCAGTAGGAGAGCCATTAATCAAAACAAAGAAAGAATGAGACCTAACACACATCATCACAAGCTGAATTAAACTTTCATGGAAGCCCAGTTTGCTCATAACAGATTCAAGAAAAACTCTATTCTACTCCAAATTTTGAATTTCAAATTTCATGATTTTTAGCTTATTAAAAATTGACATGTGGAGAATTAAGTTTTTTGTAAGTTCTTCTTAAGTATATTTAACATTTTTCTAACTAGAAAGTTTATAGTGATACATATGATTATGGACTTATGAGATTTACACGGGACAATACATAATAAATTCATTTTTTCATGTAAAGTTTTTGAGTTCATAATTATGTGAGTCTTAACTTTTTAATAGTGCATAAAAAATACATTGTTCATTCTAAATCTCATTAATTCATATCCATTTGTATTGTTATGCACTACCATTTTGAATTTTGTAGTGACTTAATATTTTACCATTTGATTGAAACTCATGCACTCTACATGATCTTTTACTTACGTTTTTACTTATAAGATTCATTCTATTAGTTTTCTTTTGAATCTTTAATTTTCAAATTTCATAATTTTTAGCTTATTAAAAACTGAGATATGGAGAATTAAGTTTTTTATAAGTTTTTTTTAGGTAATTTAACATTTTTCTAATTAGAAAGTTTATAATGATACATATAAGTATGGACTTAAGAGATTTATACGAGAAAATATATAATAATTTTTTTTTCATGTAAATTACTTAAGTCCATACCTATTTGTGTCACAATTCTTTAGTAGTGCTTAAAAAATATGTTGTCCATTCTAAATCTTATTAATTCATATTCATGTGCATTTTTATGCACTGTTATTTTAAATCTCGTATTGTATTAGTATTTTGTCATTTGGTTGAAACTCATGCTACTTACATGATCTTTTACTTATCTTTTTACTTACATGATTTATTATATTAGTTTTCTTTTAAATTTCAAATTTAATAATTTTTAGCTTATTAATAATTGATATGCAAAGTTTCTTTTGATTTCTCTCAAAACATGCACACCACATTATTTTCAAAAGAATCAAATGAGGCTTTTCGCCTTGATTCTCTCAATAGATAAGCATGTAGGCCCAGTTTCTTTCCGTTTTGAGTGGCACGCGGGACCTAGGAGGCAATGTTGAAACGAAAGACACGCACGAGAAGTGGGGACCTTTTGGGTTTTTGACGAATACACACAAGCGAATAATTTTTTTTTCTAGGTTCAACGAAACACAGTAGGGTGGTTGGGGTTTTGACACAATGGAGGAACGTAAGAGCTCTAGCGCCATGCATTGAAGAATCTCGAGGGGTCCAACGTCTGCCGTTGCCAAGCCCTCCTCCATTACTTGCCGCCTCCATCTCTATTCATCTATCCTATTCTTTCCAATCATTACTTTTTATTTAATTTTAATTTGAAATTTATGGTGTATTTTTAAAATTTTTGGTTTAGAATCATTTGGTTTTGCGTATTCTATTTTTTGCATATTTAATTTTGATGTAGTTGTTTTTCTTACTCTTTTAAGCTTCCGTTTAACAATACTTAATATTATTATGGATTGACTTCGGGAATTTTTTTATTTGAATACAAGGATGAATCCTAAAATCAAGATTTTAGGGCTTTACTATTTTCAGCTCGTACTTTGTCAATTATTTTCTAATTTAGTTTAGGTTGTAACTTAATTTTATTAATCTCTTAGTTTCATTGCATATTAGATTGATTAAAGGATAATTAAGACTGGAATAATTTCAATTATATTAATTAATTTTCTTATTAATTAAGATTGTTTAGCTTAGTTGAATATTTGATTGTTAATTTCAATTTGTTAGTCTCTTATATTTCATTTTTACACTCAAAAATTCAAAAATATGAATTTAATCTACGACTAGTGCCCCTTTCATTTCTGTTGCACTCTTCTATTCATTGCATATATCACTACTTTTTTGTGTGAATATTTTCACCATTTTAAACGAGTTTGATTTTAAGCAAATTACCCTGAGGAGACGATTTAGGAATTTATTCATAATTATTACGCGACATCCTCCTACACTTGAGATAGTCTTTATGCTGCTCATATTTGAGTGAATCATACATTCAACATCTTTTAAACCAAAAAGATTATAGTGATACATATGAGTATGGATTTATGAGATTTAACGTGGAAACTTCACATTATAAAAAATACTATTCGCTTAGGATTAGAATTACAATCAGAGTAATGTTACTTATCATCTCAATTTTCATCATCCTCTCATCATCTCATGACGTGACATTAAATAATTTGAAATTATTTATTATATTTCACTTGTGAACTTATCATCCAATGCCAATTCATGGGATTATGAGAGGATGATGAGAATTTGAATGATAAATAGATTTGTTTCTTTGCAATTTTGTTACAAATCATGCGTTTTTCATGATCTTTTACTTATGTTTTTACTAACAAAATTCATTCTATTAGTTTTCTTTTGAAATTTAAATTTTGAATTTCAAATTTCATTATTTTTAGTTTATTAAAAACTAACATGCAGATAAGTAAAATTTTTGTAAGTTTTTCTTAAGTAAATTTAACATTTTTCTAACCAAAAAAAATTTATAGTAATACATATGAGTATAGACTTATGAAATTTACATGTAACAATGCATCTTTTTTGTATAATGCATAATAAATTCATTTTTCTTGTAAATTTCTTGAGTCCATACCTATGTGTCTCATAATTATTTAAAAGTGCATAAAAATTACATTGGCCACTCTAAATCTCATTAATTCATATCCATGTGCATTGTTCTGCTCTATTATTTTGAATCTTATACCGTCTTAATATTTTACCGTTTGGTTGAAACTCATGCACCTTTAATGATCTTTTACTTATATTTTTACTTGCAATATTTATTATATTAGTTTTCTTTTAAAATTCAAATATTGAACTTAAGGCTAGGCAAACGGGTTCCAACCCGGGAACCCGGGTACATCCGGACCGGAACCCGGGTCTCAAACCCGGGCCGGATTAAGCCGGGTGAGACCCGGTCCGGAACCCGGATGTACCCGGGTTTTTAAAAACCCGGATTCCGAAACCCGGGTTCAACCCGGATTTTTATTTTTTTTTAACCTGGTTATAAGAGTGCAGTGAGAATGCCTTAAAAATGAAAAATTAGGAAGTTAAATCCAACTTCCCATCACCTATAAGAAAAAAGAACTTGTGCTTAAATCAAGTAGTGTATATGCATAAAAATTAAAGGGGTAAATTTTAAAACCCCCTTCTCAGAAAAAAAAAAAAAGGGAAACAAGAAAAAAGAAAGAAAAGACATCTAAAACTATCAGAATTTCCGGACAAACATCCAGAAGGCCAGTGGATCTTCTTCCTCATTTGAAGTATCCAACAAGCGGTGATCATCCATCAAGATATCAAGACCTATATTAATGAAAATATGAAATTCAAAGCATGAAAGTTAACTATGGATAAGAGATAAGAGTATTGATACTTGAAAAAAGGAACATAAAACCCAATAATACTAGCTGAGGTGTTCTGCTCACCATCCATAGCATAAGCAACATGAGGCCAACAGATTTTGGACCCTATCACAACTGACGCACCAAATAGGCCTCCAACACTTGGTTTACATCCTACAAGAATGTCATCACAAGAAGCCAGGATTTTCTATCTGATGAGGCCAAACTTGGATTGATGGTACTAGTAAAAATAACCAAACATTAACCAAGACAAATTAAAAAATTCCCAATCGAGAACACATTAACTAATCACCAAGACAGACACAAAATTGTTTTGAATGATATTTAAAAACATCATGTCTTTCGAAATACAGTTTCTCTACACACTACAAAAACATTAAGCTATTGAGTTAAACAGAGATTGCAGCAATTGCATGCGACGTATGGCACATTCATTCCATCAACTATAGTACCCAAAAAGAAAGAAAAAGAAGTACAGAAGACAGACACAATACACTTTAACCAATCTCTTCAGAGTTAACAAAGGATTCCATATGCACAAACAAATTCTGGATGATATTGTCTAATATTGATAATCTTCAGAGTTAACAAAGGATTCCACATGCACAAACAAATTCTGGATGATATTGTCTAATATTAATAATCTTCATAGTTAACAAGCTAAATTCAGCAGTACTATTTGAAAGATTCAGCCTATCCATAACAGTTTTTGAATGGCTTTTAATCCTCCTACGTAACATTAATTCAAGGGCCTCTATCATGAACCAGTACAGATATTAATATTAATATGTTGAAAACTATGGCTCATTGTCCTGCATGTTGGCATAAACTACAAACAGCAGTACCATACCTCAAGAACTTTTTCCATTACATCCATGTCCAAAATATTTGGTTTGAATCCAATTCTCAATTCACATTAAAATCAATGGAAGGAACTAAATATAACTTTAGAATTTTCCTAACTCTAACATAAAGGAGACAACCAAAGCATCAATAAATAAATGAAATAGTATCATAGATATCAATGTGAGCAAAGGATGACCTATAACATCAACAACAACAGCAGGAAAATGCTCAGGTAAACATCAACAACAACTATGGTCAACACCTATAACCTAGCTGAGAGTTCAGAAACACGGATCCCATGTTCACAATTGAAAAGGACTTCTCTCCAACTTCAGTCTCTAGACCTTCAAATATTATGATAAGCAGGAGACTGAAAATGTTGCGTTAAGTCTCATAATGAGTGTATGGGTTGCGACAAAGTGCATGTGTTAAGTCCCATTTTTGTTTTAGTACTGAACAGCGTAAAATGTAAACGAGAAAATTAAAAAACTCGTGCTGATAATGATAAGAACCAAAACAAAAATCAAACTACATGTTCCCATCCTTATTTTCTGTTTAGTAAATGCATGGCCGTTTACTAGAACCATACATACATGTGATCCTAAATTATCCTAAAATCCTTTGACGAAAAGAAAATCAAATTTCAAATGGTACCAACTTGTAAGAAATCTCTTTTCAATTGAAATGGTTACTAAGCATTTGAAAAATAAAATCATAAAAAATAATTAAATTTTAAATTAAAAAAATTACCATAGCAAAATTGATTTGTTTGATTCTAAAAGCATCAACACAACAAAAAAAAATGCTTCTCATATATCCTGGTTAACATCAAACAATATCCGAGTACGTGTCAATTTGTTTGCTCATTTGACCCACCTAAATGATGTATGAGAATAACTCACTATTTTCTTTGTTTTTTTTTGAAAGATAACTCACTATAAAATAATATTTATTTCAAACGTCGATTGCCATTAAATTTAAAAGAAATGAAAATAAGAAAGGAAAACTCCCGAGTCTAGGAAAAATTTAAATCTGTCACATAGATGAGTAGTGCTATATGTGTTTATAATTTTATTTATAATTTTACGTAAATTATTTTATTAGTTTCTTTTAAATTCAAATTTTAAATTTTAAATTTCATATCTTCAACATGTCAATAGTTTATACAACAACACGTACTATTATGTAAGTAAAAATTAAAAGTACAAATAGCATTTTCTCACATATATATATCCCGGCCAATTTAGCAACATCTATATGTACCAACGGTAACAACTAACAAGTTTCCATATATATACTGAATTATCATATTGCAATTTTAAAACCTTGTGTACATATTCCTTGGACTTAGCTACGGACAAAGTGCATGTACTTTGGTCACTAGAAATAGAGGGTTGTCATCACGTTTAATCAACCGCGGAACAAGTACCCAAAGGCCAAAGCAATATATTTTGAGAGTTTAATGTAAGAAATCAAGAGGAGCCATGGAAGGAGCGAGCAATTGGTGCAACAAAACGGGTGTTGGTAGTGATGATGCTTTTGCATGCTGTTGTTGCATGTTGTACAAGCACAAGAAGTCTCTGATACTCCCTCTCATGGATCCCCTAGGCAAGAAAAAGGATGTGTTTGCCCTCTAGAATGTGGAGTCAAATGCAGCTTGTTGAGGTTAAGACTCACTCCTATACAGTACTTGCCTTGCCTCGGCCTATGCTTGTTGGGATGGGAACTTTTTTCTCCGAATGCGGTGGTCTATGATTGTTCTGAAAAGTTTGCTGTATATACAAGACTACCATCTCTAAGCCTGGAATGATATTCTACTTAAATTTGCTAACTCTCTCTTTCTCTCTATTTTGGACTATTTGGTTGAAGAATATATAAAAATTTCACATATTTGTTTCTTTGTGACAGGTTCATATTATGATGTGGAAAGTTACGAGGACTCCAGCTGCTATGTGGAATGTTGAGCATTGATTTTAAAAATTTTTCCAGTAGCAGTATCATGAGTACGCATGACCGAGTGATATATACCTGAAGATTATGTTCATTGTAGTTTATCCATGGAAGAATCAACAATGTCTTAAGACTCAATTTGTGAAGAAATAGTGATTATCTCATTGTGTTATTAAAATACATAATAAAAGGATAATTAATTACTGTTTCGATTAATTAATTTTTACCATTCCAGCCCATGCATGCAGCTAGCTCATGAATATTGAACATTATATGATCAGTGCACTGCACTCAATCTTTCCTTAATGCATGCTATATATTGGCCGCAACCCTCTTTGATTCTAATTCTTTGATCTAACTTTTGCATGGGTTAAGATTGTAATTTGTAAAGGTGTTGCGTTACATGAACAATGGATGCAGACGAAAATTAGATGATTCTGTTGAGAAATTTTAAGCATCGCGTTGAAACTCTACTCTAATGAAACAAATATTAAAATCTGCCAAATACATAAACCACACAGAACAAATCACACCCACTAACAAATCACACCCAACAACAGAAACCACAACAAAAAAACCCACTAAACAAAACCCACTAAACAAACCACACCAAAAAAACCCCCTAAACAAACCACACCAAAAAAACCCACTAAACAAACAAATCAAAAACTAACCTGAGGATGACTGGATGGCGGCGACGAAGAGAAGGGATGACGGCGACGACGGGATGATGGCTAGGGTTTCTGGAAGATTTGTTGAGAGAGAGAGAGAAATAGATCGTGTGGGGGGGGGAATTCGGGAAGAGGTAATATAACCCAGACGCTGGGTTTGGGTTTTTAAAAAAACCCGGGTACCGGTTTAAAACTGGGTACCGGGTTTTAAATCCGGTACCCGGTCCGGATACATCCGGGTTTTAGAAACAGGGTACCAGCCCGGGTGTTTTCCGGGCCGGTGCCCATAACCGGAACCCGGTTATCCGGGTTTCGGACCGGGCCGGAAAAAAATCCGGCCCGGTTGCCCAGCCTTAATTGAACTTCAAATTTTATCATTTTCATTTTATTAAAAACTAACATTTAGATAAGTAAAATTTTTGTTAGTTTTTCTTTAGTAGATTTAACGTTTTTCTATCCAGAAAATTTAGAGTAATACATATATAAGTAAGGACTTATGAGATTTACACGTAACAATGCATATTTTATGCATATTGCATAATAAATTTATTTTTCCATGTAAATTTCTTGAATCTGTACTTATATGTTACAATTCTTTAATAGTATATAAAAAATACATTGTCAATTCTAAATCTCTTCGATTCATATCTATGTGCATTGTTTTGTGCCACTATTTTGAATTTAGTATTTTTTTAATAATTTTCCATTTGATTGAAACTCATACACCTTATATGATCTTTTATTTGCATTTTTACTTACAAGATTCATTTTATTAGTTTTTTTTTAAATTAAAAATTTGAATTTATTGATTTTCATCTTCTTAAAAATTGACATATGAGCAATAAATTTTTTGTAAATTTTTCTTCAATATAGTTAGCATTTTTCTAACTAAAAAGTTTATAATGATATATATGAGTATGGACTTATGAGATTTACACGTAACAATGCATCTTTTTTGCATAATGCATAATAAATTTATTTTTTCATGTAAATTTCTTAAATTTGTACCTATATATCACATAATTATTTAAAAATGCATAAAAATTACATTGGTTACTCTAAATCTCATTAATTCATATCCAAGTGCATTGTTATGCTCTATTATTTTAAATCTTGTACTGTCTTAATATTTTGTCATTTGGTTGAAACCCATGCACCTTTAATAATCTTTTACTTAAAATATTTATTATATTAGTTTTCTTTTGAATTTCAAATTTCTTAATTTTTAGGTTATTAAAAGCTGGCATGTGAATAAATAAGTTTTTTGTAAGTTTTTCATAAATATATTTAGCCTTTTTTTAATTAGAAAAATTTTGATGATACATACGAATATGAACTAACGAGATTTACACTAGGCAATGTATAATAAACTCATTTTCCATTTATACTGTTTGAGTTCGTAACAATGTGAGTCACAACTTTTTAATAGTGCATAAAAAATGTTAGTCTAAATCTCATTAATTCATATCTATGTGCATTATTATGCACTTTTATTTTGATTTTTGTACTATTTTAACATTTTACCATTTGGTTGAAACTCATGCATGCTACTTGATCTTTTATGCATTTGAATTTTAAATTTCTTGATTTTCAGCTTGTTAAAAGCTAACATGTAGAAAAATAAGTTTTTCTAAAAAAATTTTAAATACAGTTAACATTTTCCAATTAAAAAGTTTATAATAATATATATGAGTATAGACTTATGAGATTTACACGTTATAATGAATCTTTTATGCATGATGGATAATAAATTCATTTTTTTATATAAATTTATTGAATCCGTACCTTTTTATGTCACAATTCTTTAATAGCACATAAAAGATACATTGCCCACTCTAAATCTCAGTAATTCAAATCCATTTGAATTTTTAAGCATTGCTATTTTGAATCTTATACCGTCTTAGTATTTTACCATTTGGTTAAAATTCATGAACCATTTATGATCTTTTACATACGTTTTTATTTAAAAGATTCACTTTATTAATTTTCTTTTGAAATTCATATTTCATTATTTTTAGCTTATTAAAAATTAAAATGTGAATAAATAAGTTTTTTTATAAGTTTTTCTTAAATACATTTAACATTTTTTTAACAAAAAAAAATATTTATAGAGATACATATAAGTATGGAGTTATGAGATTTACAAAAGACAATACATAATAAACTCATTTTTCTATATAAATGTCTTGCATTCGTACCTATGTGTATAACAATTCTTTAATAGTGCATGAAAAATATATCACCCAGTCTAAATCCCATTAAATCATATTCATGTGCATTTCTATAATCTGCTATTTCAAATCTTATACTATATTTTACCATTTGTTTGAAATTTATGCACCTTATATAATTTTTTACTTACGTTTTTCATTACAAGATTGATTCTAATAGTTTTCTTTTTAAAATTCAAATTTTGAGTTTCAAATTTCTTGACTTTCAGTTTATTAAAAGCTGAAATGTGGAGAAGTAGGTTTTTCTAAATTTTTCTTTATTACATTTAGCATTTTCTAACCAAAAAGTTTATGGTGATACATATAGGTATGGATTTATGAGTTTTACACGAGACAATACATAATAAATTTATTTTTTCACGTAAATTTTTTAACTTTATAACTATTTGAATCACAATTTTTTAATAGAGCATAAAAAATACGTTGCTCACTTTAAATCTCATTAATTCATATCTATGTAAATTTTTATGTACTGCTATTTTGAATCTTGTATTATCTTAGTATTCTGCCATTTGGTTGAAACTCATGCACTCCACATAATCTTTTACTTACATTTTTATTTACATAATTCATTATAATAGTTACTAATAAGTTGAGAAGTAAGCTTTTATAAGTTTTTCTTAATTACTTTTTGCATTTTACTTACTTTAAAGTTTATGATGATACATATGGGTATGAACTTATGAAATTTACACATGAGAATATTTAATAAATTCTTTTATATATGTAAATTTCTTTAATTTGTATTTATGTATGTCACAATTTTTTAATACTACAAAAAAAATACATTGCCCACAACATATCTCATTAATTCATATCTTTGTGCATTTTTATGCATTGCCATTTTGAATCTTATATTGTCTTAATATTTTAACTTTTGGTTGAAATTTGTGCATTCTACATTATCTTTTACTTACATTTTTATTTATAAAATTCATTCCATTAGTTTTCTTTTAAAATTCAAATTCTGAATTTCAAATTTTATTATTGTCAACTTATTTGAAACTGATACGTGGATAAGTAAATTTTTTGTAAGTTTTTCTTAAATACTTTTAACATTTTTGTGACGCCCCCAAATCCCCACGCACAGACACGGGAAATTGAGACGTCTGGATGGTGACAACACGGGTCCCCATCCTAACGACGAGTGCTAAGTGTGTGTAAGCAACAGAAGTGCACGAAGAGACACGCAACGGATAGCAAAGACATATAACTAAGTACCAGAATTTTTCATAACTTAATACAAAGCTGTTCAAATCATACATAATAAAATATTACAACTACAAATACTGTTTCAAAGCCAACTCCAAGGCATAGACTCCAACTCAAAACTTCGGCGAAGCCGCATCTTCGGGCTCAGCCTCTGTGACGCCCCCAAATCCCCACGTACCGACACGGGGAAATTGAGACGTCTGGATGGAGACAACACAGGTCACCACCCTATCGACGTGTGCCAAGTGTGTGCAAGCGACACATGTGCACGAAGAAATACGCAGCGGATAGCAAAGACATAAAACTAAGTACCAGAATTTTTTCTTAAATAAAATACAAAGCGGTTCAAAGATACATAATAAAATAATACAAATACAAATATTGTTTCAAAGCCAAAACCAAATCATAATACAAATACAAATATCTTTTACTTACATTTTTATTTATAAAATTCATTCCATTAGTTTTCTTTTAAAATTCAAACTCTGAATTTCAAATTTTATTATTTTCAACTTATTTGAAACTGACATGTGGATAAGTAAATTTTTTGTAAGTTTTTCTTAAATCCTTTTAACATTTTTCTAACCCGAAAGTTTATGGCGATATAAATGAGTATGGACCTGTGAGATTTACATGTAACATTGTATCTTTTATGTATAATACATTCATTTTTCCACATAAATTTTTTAAGTGTTTATCTATGTGGGTCATAATTCTTTAATAGCGCATAAAAAATATATTGCCCACTCTAAATCTCATTAACTCTTCTCCATGTACATTGTTATGCATTATTAATTTAAATTTTGTATTGTCTTAGCATTTTATCATTTTGTTGAAACTCATGTACCATACATGATTTTTTACTTACGTTTTTAAATTTAAATTTTGAATTTTAAATTTCATGATTTGAATTTTCTTAAAAACTAATATATGAAGAAGTAAGTTTTTTGTAATTTTTTCTTAAATACATTTAGCATTTTTCTAACGAGAAAATTTATAGTGATATATAAGCATGGACTTATGAGATTTATAAGAGATAATGCATAATAAACTTATTTTGTCTTGTAAATTTCTTGAATATAGACCAATGTGTGTCACAATTCTTTAATAGTGCATCATAGATATATTGCCTACTCTAAATCTCATTAATTCATATTCATGTGCATTTTTATGCAATATTATTTCAAATATTGTACTATCTCAGTATTTTATCATTTGGTAAAAACTCATGCACCTTACATAATCTTTCACTTACATTTTTACTTACAAGATTTGTTCTATTAATTTTTTTTTTAATTCAAATTTTGAATTTCAAATTTCTTGATTTTTAGCTTATTAAAAACTGACATGTTGAAAAGTAAGTTATTTCTAAATTTTTCTTAAGTACATTTAGGGTAGGTTTGGATAATAAGAAGAGAATTTTTAGTTTTATATAAAAGTTTAAAATATTATTATTATTTTGAAATTTGAAAAAGTTGAATTGTTTATTATATTTTTCGTGAAAATTTGAAAAAGTTAGAATGATGAGATGAGATAAAATGAGAATTTTGTGTCTCGTTTCATTTACCAAATTTGCCCTTAGCATTTTCCAACTAGAAAGTTTATGGTGATACATATGAGTATGGACCTATGAGATGTACACAGGACAATCCATAATAAATTCATTTTTTCATGTAACTCGTTTGAGTCTGTAATTATATAATATTATGAGTCACAATTATTTAATTGTGCATAAAAATTACATTGGATATTCTAAATCTCATTAATTCATATCCAATTGAATTTTTATGCATTTCTATTTTGAATCTTGTATAGTTTTAATATTTTGCCATTTGATTGAAACTCATGCACCCTTCATGATCTTTTACTTACGTTTTTACTTATAAGATTTATTCTATTACTTTTCTTTTAAAGTTCAAATTTTAAATTTTAAATTTTAAGATTTTCACCTTACTAAAAATTGATATGTGAAGAAGTATGTTTTTTGTAAGTAAATTTAGCAGTTTTCTAACAAGAAAGTTTATGGTGATACATATAAATATGGACTTATAAGATTTATATAGCATAATGCATCTTTTATGCACAATGCTTAATAAATTTGATTTTCCATATAAATTTTTTGGGTTTGTACTTATAGGTGTTACTATTATTTAATAATGCATAAAAAATACGTTACCTACTTTAAATCTCATTAATTCATATCAATTTGCATTTTTATGCACTGCTCTTTTGAATCTTGTACTGTTTTAATATTTTACTATTTTGTTGAAACTTATGCACTCTACATGATCTTTTCATGTTATTCATAATTTATTATTGATTAAGAAAAATTACACATTTTGACTAAATAAAGTAAAATGCATTGGTCATGCATTAGGAGACACGAATATGAAGAAACGCTCATATGAAGAAATGCAATATATATGTGGAAAGTATATTTATAGTAATTTTATAAATTTGCAAATATATATATGAATTTATTGTTTAAACAAAAAATGCATTCAGTTTTTGGACATATGAAGTTCGTTTTCGTTTTGTACATATGAGCAATTAGTTGTTGGATAAACCCTCTCATGATCAAATAAATTATTGAAAATATATTTATAATCATTTTATACATGTGCATCTTTTGTTTAAATAAGAAATGCATTTGGTTGTTGGATATCTGAAATTCGTATTCATTTTGTACAAATAAGCAAGTGGTTGTGGGACAAATTTTAATATGATTAGATAATTTGTTGAAAGCATATTCATAATTAATTTATTCATATATAAATATATATGTGTGTATTAATAAATTTCTTATTTAAACAATAAATCTATTTAGTTGTTGGAAATATTAAGTTGGTCTTTATTTTGAGTACATAAGCAATTAACTGTTGGATAATTTCATAAAGATCAAATAAATTTTTGATAATATATTCATAATCATTATATATATATATATATGCAAATATCTTGTTATATATAAAAGCTTTAATCTTCAAATGAACAATAATTTTTGTTACAACATTTATGTCCCATTTTATCCTTGCGTACATTTTAAAAACCTCTTTCATCCCTCAAATCCTCATTCCAAATTTTATTCTAGAAAATAAATCTACCACTGCTTAGTGCTTAGTCAGTTACAGCTGTCAAAATCTGGATAAATCCAAATTTTATTCTAGAAGATAAATCTACCACCGCTTGATATAATACTGATTTTACCTTCTTCGTTTTCTACTTTTTCCTATCCGGTAAAATCAACTCATATCTCCCCTTTTAACCTTAATCAAATCCTTTATTTGCTTCTGATTTCTAGATCCTACATATCAGCTCTCAACGTTAAGAGGTTTTTTATTTTTATTTTTTATTTTTTTTTATGTTCATTGTTCTGGATTCAAAATTTCTAACTGTTTATTCAAATTATTTATTTGTATATAATAGTTAATTGTTACAAATAAATTTGGCAAAAAACATGAAATGAATGAAGAACAATGAAAAGTTACAATCTTTCAATTCTTCAAGGTTTTGTTATCTGCTTCTTAAGCGAACCTTAATAGCTTGCTTTTTATTTGCTTTGTTCTCTGCATTGTGTGGTATGATTTCTTCTTCCATTTTTTACTTACTTTGCCACACATGTAAACGAGGTAGCTCACTTCTTAGTAGCTGACATATGAATGACAAAAATATCAGTAATTTATTCTAATATTTGAAAAAATATTAATGATGAATAAGAGATGATATAAGAATCTTAGGCAGGATAAAACAATCATACGAAGTAATACAAAGTGGAATAGTACATGTATATGAGTAAAAAACAATACAATCTAATCTATATACAAAATTAATAACAATAAATAAGATTTTAACTTCCAATCATATACACAAAATTTCAACGATGAATAAAAGATAATATGAAAGATTAAAAATTAGAGCATAATAAAAAAATAAAATAAAAAACAAAATTGTTTAGGTTTAGAAGTTATCTGTTTAGATCTATGAACATCTGTGAGGTTCTCTAGTAAACAAAATTAATTGAGAACTGCATTGACAGTAACAAAAAAATCAGAGTAGCTCAAATGGAAGGTTGAACACTATGATTTTTTTTTTCGCTTATGCTAGAAAAAAAAAATTTCATGTCTATGGAAAAATAAAAATGTGGTAGAAAAATGTTACAAAAATAAAAATCAACGGAAAAATTGAAAAAAAAACTACAAGAAAATATTATGATTTTTTGTTTAGTATACACGAAAAAAAAATGTATTGGAAGAGTTATACGGCTAACAAAAGATTTAGTAAAAGAAACAAAATAAATAAATGAAACAGATAAAAAGACTAAGAACCCAGATTTAAACATGCTTTGTTCAGCTATATGCAGATATATTTGTATCTATATTGAAATGGAATCAACAGAGTAAAAAAATAAATATGAATCGAGTCGTGTAAGAAATAAATAAAATGGAAGCATATATACATGAAGCAAACGAAAAAAATGAAGCCAGTGTTTGTCAAAAGTAACAGAAATAATTTCTACATAATTGAAATGTAAAACCTTAGATTTGTAAGATCTTAAAAAAAAAAATCCATTCGTGCGAGTAAAATAAACGCAAATGCGTTGAATGTTGTTGATTTCTTGAAAACAATATGAGAGAAGAGAGGTAGCGAGAGATGGAGAAAAAAAATGGTGTAAGGCAGAGATCTTAGTGCATGTAGAAAGCAAAAACATAAGAAGAGGAGAAAAATATGAGGAAATGAGAGAGCCAGTGAGAGAAAGAGACAGAGAGAGGGATGGGGGGAAGGGGGGAGAAGGATCTGGAAGGGGGCGAAGTGGGGAACTGAGTGGAGGGACTATAACGATGCTTGTATAATGTCGGTGTAGGATTAGGTTTTGGATGAAAACGGCGTCGTTTTTGTGTTTTGGGGGGTGAGGTAGTTTGGGCTGTGCTGTGCTGAAAACGACGCCGTTTTGGTATTTTTTTCTTGGGGTAATGGATGGTTGGGTTGTGCTGGCTGGGTTAATTGGGCCGAATTTTTTTTTTCTCTTTGATCTTAAGTGAAAAAAAAAACACATTATTACATATTTGTGTCCCTAATTGCTAACAGATAATTTATAAACTTTTTCCACTTAATATATGAATGTTGCATATGATTAAATTAAAATTTTAAAATAAGAAAAAATTTAAAAATTTGCATTATTGTAGAATTTTATTTATAGTGAGGTGGGCTTGACTAAATTTTTTTTATAACTACTAACACGTAATTTATTGAACTTCTTTTCTTTCACTGTTTTGTTTACTCTAATTTATCCTATAATAATTGTTGCAAAGTTAATATCAATGTTTGGAAAGTTTTACAAGTTATAATTGGAATTTGAATGTAAAATTATATAGTTAGAAATTGGACCTTGTGTCTAACCTTTTGGATACAAGTTTAGTTATGTTTGTTATTTGATTACTTAGATTGTAAGCAGTTTATCTAAAAAACTTTATTACATTCCTTGTTTAGTTTGAACAAAAAATTTTTGTTCTTTTTAAATGAGGAAATTTGTAAAAAATTTCAGATTTGCCTACCGAAATGTTCCCTCCCTTACGTAAAATTCCTAGAGTACAGAAATCTTCTCACTAAATTCTTCAACCTCACCACTCTTTGACTACAGGCGTTGAGAAAATGCAACAATGGATGATGAGTATTAATTTTTAAAACTCACCAACTTATAAATAACTTCAACATCTGACTTATTAGTAAAATCAAATTCCATGTTTCCATCCAGATTATAAATATGATTTTTCATCTTTTTCAAAAGCGTTGATACTTACCCGACAACATCTCAAGTAATCTTTCACTCACAAATTTTCTCTACCATGTATTCACCGGCCATTATCGTAGCCCTTGTTTTTCTTCAAAGCAAACCACATTTCTTTCCACCATGATTTCATAAGTTTACACCTTATAACCAGTTTTGCTGATCTATTTCACAATGGATTTCATTTTTGTGTAAAAAAAAATTCAAAATTTGAAAGTTGCTATGAAAACATATTTTTTAAATTCCTCCCGACGAGATTGAGAAACACAATAAATAGTAAAAATTAGGCACATAAAATCGGACATATGTGCCTTGCACATAAGTACTTTACTAGTATATATATATATATATGTATATGTATAAATGCATTTGGTGGGTGGACATATGAAATTTGTCTCATTTTGTACATATAAGCAATCGTTATTAGACAAATCTCCATATGATCAAATAAATTGTTAAAAATATATTTATTTATAGTCATTATATATATAAATGAATTTTTAGTTTAAACAATAAATGCATTTGATTGTTGGACGTATGAGGTTTGTTTTAATTTTATACTTATAAGCAATTAGTTTTTTGACAGATTTCTTTATGATCAAATAAATTGTTGAAAATAGATTCATAATCATTTTATTCATATGCAAATATAAATATATGCATATGTATATGTATAAATGCATTTCGTGTTTAGACATTCGGGAGAACATGCATTAGAGAAATTGGTTCTCTAGTCTCAACTTATGCAGTGCACATATGCAGTTGCGGTAAATGGTCACACCGATAAATCAAAAAAATTGGATAGGACCTAACCAAAACCAGAAAAACTGAAAGTTTCACTGATAAATAAGTTAATATCGATTCTTAGATTTTTAAAATCGGTGTATATCAACTCGATTTCAAAATTGGCCCAAAACTGAACCTATTACATCACTAACTCTAGTCCTTGTCACAAGAGATATCCTACCGTAAGAGCATGGGAATATCTAACCAACTTAAACACGTTCAACACAGTTGCATATCAAATGCACATAAACATAGTTGCCGAATTCAAATACCTAAAATAGCCGATTGAATCTAAAACCTTCCGCTTCTAGGACCACTATAGCAACCCACCTCGCACCATCAATGACAACTAAAAGACAAGTAGGAGTCCATATGCATAAACTTGTGGCACATTATCATTATTAACGATAAAATGATATAAAGGTGGGGATGTAAAGCACGATACCTCTCTCATGCCTCTGTCAGGAATACTTACCTTACCCGTACACTAAATACTCGTTCATCTCCCAAAATCTTTTGACAACAAACCAAACTAGCTTTAAATTTTGAAATCTCATTTTCTTATCCACGTTTGGTCCATCACACCAGAGAAATAGAAAGAGAGAGACACATATATAAAGAATTGAAATAAAATAAAAATAAAAATGATTAATTTTTTGAATGAAAATAACTTTCTAGTTGAAATAAAAATGATTAATTTCTAAAATGAAAATAACTTTTCTAACTTACTTTTCTTTTTAAAAGAATATGAAAATCTAAAAAAGATTTTTGAGATTCATCTGCCTAATGATATGCTCTCTAGAAAGGTTTTATTGCAAATGTGGGTTTATCTCAGCAATGAATAAAAACTTTGTTAGGTATATATCTATTAAGTTTTATATGAATAAACCTTATGATAGGGTGAAATGGAAGTTTCTTGCAAAAATGATGCTTTGGTTGGGTTTTGATTCTATCATGTCTATCTTCAGTATCCTATCAAATACTATTTAATGGTGTACTTACGTCATCTCTTTAATGGTACTTTAAAGATTACTTACTTATTTTTTGCTAATGATAAGTGTTATTTTGTCTATCATGTCAGAAGATTTTGCACTACTAGCACTTAATCATTATTTATGCAACTGCAACTGGTCAGCAGGTAATTTTGGAGAAAATAGAGTTATTAATTAGTAAAAATGTTGGGGAGGATGAGGTGACTGCTATTAAGGCACTTTGAAATGTACAATCCATTCAATACTATACTTAGTATTTCGGGCTACCATCCTTTATTGGGCATTCTCGTTACAAAGTCACTTTGCAACGGTCAGACCAAAATTAAGGCAATAACAGCACCCAATAAAATCTATCCACATAAGCAAGCCCACACAAAAGCCACACAGTGGCAATACACTAGATCAAAATTAAAGCATCTTACAACACAAAATTGTTCTTTCATCTTTGACTCTCCCAAATGCAATTGCAAGTATCGTCACCGCCGTTTGCTTGCTGCAAGTTTCGTCGCCCACCGACGGCCAAGGTGTTCCATCGCCGCTTGTTCTGCAGGCCACCAAATAGCAAAGAAAGAAATTCGATAGTTGACACCAATGACTTTGACCATATTTTTTTCTTTTTTAATCTATTTGTTACTTTATTTCTAATTGCTAATTTATTTTGATCTCATTGCTGACTTGGAAAATTCATTTTGTTCATGGTCGCCATCTCTCTGTGTTGCCCTTAGTAAATCATGCATAGATAGACCCATAAATCATTTATAGATAGACACATTTCCTTGAGCATGCGTTTCTCAAAAGTCCAAATTTCATTATTAGTTTTACAAGTTTTACATGATATATTGGATATTCCAACCAGAAAAAAAGGTCTAGCAATGACCCCCACGTCCCCAATAAAAAGAAAAAGTAAAAGAAAAAGGTCCAGCAACTCAAACCTCTAAAGTTGAACTAACAGAAAATAAAAAGAAGTTTAAATTTACACATTTATCCAAATGATTCTTGAATAGGATTTTCTGCCAAATTTAGAGAATTAACTGAGTGCCAAAATTTGGCAACCATTAGATTTTTTTTTTGGGAAAGGGTCTGGTTATGATTTCTCGGAGAAGGGTGGGTGGATTTCGGCTGGTTCTGTGGGTTGGGTTTTGACTTAGGATTTACAGCAGTGGCAGCGGTGGCTTTCAAGCGAGAGGATGAGATGGTAAAGGATTTCGGTGGGTTGTTGCTGCGAGAAGATGAGACAGGGGAAAGGGGGAGAAGGGGGAGATGATGGGATCCGTGGATGCACGTTTCACGTGGGTTGCAAGCGGATCACAATTAGAATGGGTAGTCTACGTGTCAACACCCCATTAGAGGGTTGATATTTAAGGATTGATAGACCGACCGGTGTGAAGTTATTCTCTTCTCGTTATACTACTTTCCCCAATCTAAAATTAAGAGTTTAGAACAAATTACAAGGGTAGAAGAAGAAACTTCTATCACAAGCTAGTTAAGAAATTTTCACTAAGGCAAAGCACTACTATATACACTATAAGTTGTTTTCAACTGCCAAAGTCTTTTTGCAAAGAATTGGAAAGTATATTGGCTAGATTTTGGTGGAGACAACGTGGGTTTGAGTGTAAAGATCATTGGGTTAGTTGGAATCAAATATGTGAATCCAAATTGGTTGGTGGGATGGATTTACATAGTTTGGAGATTTTTAAATTGTCATTGCTTGCTAAACAATTTTAGAGATTACTACATAATTCTGATTTATTGTTGTTCAAAGTTTTTAAAGCCAAATATTTTTCCAATACAACTTTCTATAGTCACAACTTGGGTATAACCCGTTCTATATGTGTAGAAGTATTTTTGCAACGAATGATATTCTTATTCAGGGCTATATATGGTGTGTTGGGACTGGGAAAACATTAATGTATGGATTGATCAATGGGTTTCAGCAAGTTTGGAGCCTTTTAGTTCTCAGTCTTCTCTACTATTACCCTTGAATGCCACTGTTACTGTGACACCCCGTTTTTACATGTATTTTCACTGAATGTATATTTTAATTTAATTAAAATAATAGTTCTTTTATTTTAAATTATCGAATTTTAGTTGGATTTTAATTGTTGTTGAGTTTAAATTGCTGTTTAATTTATTTTAGCTTGTTTTTTTATTTAAAATTTAGTAGTTAGTTTTTACTAGTTATTTATTATATTTTAGCTTTACGTTGTGTTTAAAATATTTTCTTGGTTTTTAATTTATTTGATGTTGTGTTTAATTTATTTTAATCGTTTTACAGTTTTTAAAATTATTTTCGTCGGATCAGTTTCTGGACTCCAGAGGTGGGGATTGGACTTCATTTCTTTTTCCCATCTTTTCTTTTTCTCTTTTTCTTTTTCCTCTTTTCTTTTTATTTTTCTTCTTTTTCTTTCTTTCTTTTTTCCTCTCCGTTTCGTCGTGCGCGCGACCCAGCCCCCCCATTTCCGTCTGTTTCTTCCACCGCCCTGTTCGCCGCCGTCCCGCCGCCGTGCAGTGCACCGCCCCCACCGGTCGACTCCCCTCCGGCCGGTGATCACCTCCCTCAATTTTCAGGCCAACCAGTGCAGCCGTTAGCCGCACACGGCTTAAAGTCGCTGCCCTAACCCTGTTTTCCACCCCTATCGCCGATTGCTTTTGCAGCCTAGAACCGCCGCTCGCCGACGGCGTAACCTACACCACCCACCCAGTTTTCTTCCCCTCTCACCGGTGAACATCCCCACCAAGTTTCACCTCCATCCGAGCCGCCGTTAGCCACCACGAGCTCATCCAAGCCACATGGTTTTTCACCGTTTCCGGCGTCGTCGCACTACCTCCGACCACCATCTCTTCACAGCTTCTTCCTCTACCTCTTGCCGTCCTAACCCACCTAATTTCGGCCCCGATCCGTTGCCGGAGCAGCTCCCACGAGCTCAATTCCGTTCAGCCCCTTTTTGCTCTTCCACCGCCACCCACGGCCAAAACTCACTTCCTTTAGCTTCATAAATATCTAAAGGCCATTCCCTATCAATTTCGTGCCTTGGTTTGTCCCCGTTCGAAAGTGGGTAATTTATTACCCACGACCACAGTGTAAAATACACTGTTACGTTGCTTTTCCTCCGCCGTTTGCAACGCCGCGAGCTTTCGAAAAATACCGTATAGCACTGTAAGTATTTTTCAAACTCTACTTTTAGATTTAAATGTATTTTGCTCTTACAATAAATTATCTGATTGGTTGGTTGATTCCGGACTGAGTCCGAGGAGTTCGGGGGTCGGATGGATTAAGGACGGAGTTGCTTATTTTGTTGAGTTATGGTTGGTTGGTTGTGTTGTGCATTGAGATTGCATCGCTCTATGCACCGACTCCGTGGCCCTTCGCTGGCGAGGGCTAGAGGATGTTTGGCTACGAACGCGCGGGGCGCGGAACTGGACACCGCTCGTCTAGAGGATGCTTGGCTAGAACGCACGGGGCGCGGAACTGGGTATCACTCGTTTATGTGTCATACGCGTGGTGGATTCCCGCGGTGTGGCACAGGAGCCAGGGTGTGCAGATGACCTCTAGGGGAGGTCATGGTGCATACGGTTTATTTGGAAAGGTTATGTTTTTGGGCCAAATGGGACTTTTGGCGTGTGTGGAAAAATATGATTTTTGGGACATGTGCATTGGCATTCTCGCATGCATATTGTTTGAATTTTAATATGTTTTTATCTAGTGGTGTTTGGGTTTTACTTACCTGCGGCACCATTTTTGGTACTGTAGATTTTGGTGCAGGGATCGAGGAGAAGGAGGAGGCTGAGCCCGAGGATGCAGTTCCGCTAGAGTTTTGAGTTGGAGTCTATGCTTTGGAGTTGGCTTTGAAACAATATTTGTATTTGTAATAATTTATTATGTATGATTTGAACAGCTTTGTATTAAACTATGCAAAATTCTGGTACTTAGTTATATGTCTTTACTATCAGCTGCGTGTCTCTCCGTGTACTTCTGTTGCTTACACACACTTGGCACTCGTCGATAGGATGGGGACCCGTGTTGTCACCATCCGGACGTCTCGATTTCCCCGTGTCAGTGCGTGGGGATTTGAGGGCGTCACAGTTACCATATTATTTAACTCTTTTTTAGAATGTGGAATGAACTTTTGATCATAAATGTTTTTCCATATTCTATGTCTGAGAAGATTCTCTATATTTTTCTCCATTTCTGGACAGTTAATCAGCTTCTTTGGAGTGCAAATAAATCAAGTATTTATTATGTAAAATTTGGGTATCATTGTACTATAGAGATGGTACATAGGAATGATGTAGGAAGTTCACACTCACAATGTTATATGGTTTTATGGAGAAAATTATGACATTTGTCTCTCCCTAACAAAGTGAAAATTTTTGTTTGGAAAACTTGTATCAACAGCTTACCTACAAATATTAATTTTACAGAAAATTGATATAGTGGCTGATGGGATCTGTGATCATTGTCATTTGAAGAATGAAGATGTAATCCATGCTTTATGTTTATGTTCTAATGTTTCTCAAATCTGGGAGTTTAGAAACAATCACATTTTTCAGTTATTGGCTGATGCTAATTGGTTTGACCTTTCATTATGAAATGTGATGGAAGTTTATATATCTTTAGTCACTATTTTCCTTACAATTTGTTGGGGGCACATATAGATTTAGAAATCTTTGTTTGTTTGAATATACTTCATGTACAATGTTAGAAGTTGTTGACCGTTATTTTGAGTATGTAATAAGTTTTAATGTTATTCAAGTATCCACATGCATTGTAAAAAAGGAAAATTTGCTTTTGTGGTAACTCTCTCCTCATGATAAGATTAAGCTGAATATTGGTGGGGTTTTGTTTAAGGATGAAGCTACTGTTGGGATTGTTATAATTTTTAGAGATATTGTTGGAAGGATATTGTATACTTTAAATCGTAAGAAAATGGGAGTCTTTGAGGTGGATGGGAATATTTTTTGCAGCATTAAGAGGTTTAAAAATGATTTTAGGCATGAATTTTTGTAATTTAATCATAAAAAGTGACTCATGGAATGTTGTTAAAGCTGTTAAATCTGACAATGCATCTTTCTCACCGTAGGGACTTTTAATTATATAAATACAACATATTTTTCATATTTTTCTAGAATCTGAAATGTTACATGTGGAACGATATGGTAATGTAGCTGTATATATGTTAGTGTGGCATGCTTGTAACATTGATGATACCCATCAATGATGGAATACTTGTCCATATGTTATTTTTAATAGGATTTTATTAGATGATGCACCTTAATTAAGTATTTGCACTAATTTGTACATCATTTGCTTGACATATGACTTTTATTATAATTTGTATGTTGGTGGTTTCTAATTTGAGTGAAGTTCAAATGTTATAAAAAAAAAAAACTGTTGGATGAATGTGTTTAAGGAAGAATTATTGTCACGTGTTGCAAGAGTTATTTGTGCAAATGTAGTTATGCTTGAGTGTCTTCGCATCGGGATGACTAAATTTTTCCTTAAATTTTAATCAAAATTTATTTTTTTCTTATTTTAACTACTCATCTTTCCAAAACATCATACATCCTACTTCCTTATCATTTATCTATTATTTTAAAATAATCTTTTTCTAAATTATTATTATTATTATTATTTTCTCACTTTCCTTTACAATATTAACTACTTACTTTTTTATCTTTTATTTTTTTAAACTATTATTCTCTAGTGAATATTTAAACAAAACTTTTAAACTTTTTTTACAGGTACGCTAATAACTTCAAGAGGATTACATTTTCAAAAATAATTTAATTATTGTTAAAATTCAACTTCTCCAATGATAATAAATTTTAATGGTTAAATGCTCAATGATAATACTTTTTGTCCTTCTAATGGTAATATTTTTTGTCATTTTCTAAACGGTCATATTTTCAAATGTTAATATTTTGATATATAAATAAGAGCACTTACTCTTTTATTGATATTCAGTGCAACCTAAGTTTCATTTGAGATTACGAAAAAAAATTTCATTACAACCTCATTCTTCACTTATGACTTTAAATGACTCATTCTTTCTTTTGCAAATTGCTTCTTCACTTAGATTTTGAAATGGGTTGGAGATAGCTCTCAATGAAGATGGAGGAGATAGCTCTCAATGAAGATGGAGGATCAACATTAGGGATGTAAAAAAACTAGAAAACCAGTGAACCAAACTGATGTGTTCAGTCTGGTTCCAAAATTGGCCCAATATTGGTTCCAATTTTGTAAAATTGGTTAAAAAAAGTCCAGTTCTGATTTTGGTTTTTAGAACGCTGGTTTGAACCAAACCAAACTGTTAGATAAATATATTATTTTTTAATTTTTTATATTATATACAAAATATATTATTTTTTATATTATATTATATATTATATGCTAAATTGTTAATTAATATAAAATGAAATTTTAAAGTCTTATAACTCATTTATAATAATCAAATAATATAAAATTTTAATCTTAAATATGAAAATTAATATTAAATTATTAATATAAACCTACTTTTGACATATATATATATAAAGAATAAATATATTTTATGGCATAATAAATTATAATATATTTTTTATACATAAATTTTTATACATTTGATCATATATAATCATATAAAAAGTGTGTAGTCTAACTTATATAGACTATGGTAGTATAATTAAATTTAATATTATACTAGTATGTATTAATTATTATAAAATAATGTTTGTATATTATCATTATTATAAATTTCAAAGATGGATGGACTTGAATATCCTGGAAGTTTTGTGCTTGTTTTTTCTAACAATGATTGATGGATTTGAATATCCTGAAAAGTGTGTACATTTATCTTTTGGAGTAATGAACAACAACATATATTACTTAAAAATAATGCTATACATCACATTATCGTCCCATTTGCATCCCATTATATATGATGTGACGCATTTACCACCATTTGATGATAAATAAGCATGTAATAAATGATCATTCAATGGTCGTAAATATGTCACATCTTACTTAATGGGATGCAAGTGGGATGGTAGTATGGTGTATAAAATTTTCCATTACTAAATTAAATGAGTCAAAGAACATTCATTACAAAAGCCTCCTTACAATAAAAGATTCAAAACATTTTTATCAAACACTTTCATCAAAGTGTTTAGCATTACAACAAAGGCCTAACAAGAGACAAGTGTTCAATACAAGGAATCTACACAAAAAACAACTATGCTGGACAACACCATCAAAACACAAAAAGCATCTATATAGTTCATCATAAATACAACACCATTCTGACTGCCACTGTCTAGGTTGATATAGATCATCTAGATCCGAGAAATGCAATCGCACAGGTTGCACTTGTAATGGGAAGGTGGAGGATTAGTCGAGAGAGTAGAAAAATAATCTAGTGCATATGTCCAAACTTGGCTTTCTTGATCATGTAGTGAGGATTCCAAGGAAAATAATCAAATATCATTTTTTGGGTGGTTATATACATAAATAATAGAAAAGAATAGGAATAAACATTGGAACACTTTACTTTTTAAGTGTACCTGGTCTTGTGGAGCCTCATTTTGTGTGCCGCTCACATTATAACTTGATCTATCTTTTATTGATAAGTGACTAATCCGCTATATATATAAAGAAATATCGAGAATAATATGTTAAATGATTAGAGTTTGTCATGGGAAATGATTTTTAAATTCAAAATTAATGGTTCAATATACAACTTCAATTGTGGACAATTTCCTTCTCGTACTCGATTTCTTGAAAGCCTTCTCAACGGGATGCATTCTTCTCTTAGTTGGTGGTTTCCCTTTACTCCGAACTACCAATAGACTAAGAACTTTACCTGTCATGCCATGCATGGGAGTAGCTGGACCAATTGTGAGAGTACCTTCTCTTGAATCGTCTTCCGGGTACTCTAGTTTCAACTGTTCTAGTTGACCAATCAATTTCACACAGTTTCTTTTTGCATTTGTGGTATTTGAACACAATTGATAGAAGCAATTTTGGTTCCGATCATACCTTTGTCCCTCGGAGTTGTTCGTCACCTCATAACTACTTTTTACATTAGTACATTTTTTCTTTATATCCTTCCTCCACTGATCTAAAATGTATTTTGGTGGCACTTCACTCTTACCTAATTAGGCCAGAATATGAAGAGTATGTTTGCAAAATATTTTCATAAACTCAAACAACTTATAATTGCATGTAACATCTAGGGAATCTTCTTCATCTACACTCACAATGTAGCAAGTTTAAGAAATCCATCACTCATTTCAATTTCATCTACAACTACGTACGTATATTTTTGCACCATCACCCCTTAAAGATGAGTTAGTCAAATATAACATCCCTCAAAATTCTTCTTTGACTTCCTTAAACTTGGAAACTGTGTATGTTTATTTAAATTGCTTCTTAGTAGGATAGTGGGAGATGTAAGGAATCTCAGTATTAAATTATTTGAAGTCATCAATTACTTCATTCTCTACCTTCATTCTAAGTGTTGAATCGTACTGATCAACAAATTATTTCAATGTGTCCTAGAGTGAACGTAGTTATCTAAAAATGCATTCATGCTTTCACTACATTGTGTAGTTGACATTCCAGCACAAAAGGTGTTTCTAACGTACGCCAGTACCCAAAACTGCCTATCAGCATATAGAGATCCCAACCAAGCATTATCACGAAAACCATAAGTGTCAAGCAATTCGCACCATTGTTATTCAAAGTCCTTCTCACTTAATGAGTCATACACACATTTCTGTAGAGTATTCTTGATCTTGTCATATCGAGAATGTGACCCAAACTTCTTCAAAAGCTTTTTCAAGATATACCACAAGCAAAAACGATGCCTAGACGACTGAAACACTTTCGTAATTGCAAGTTGCATTGGCTTATCTTGGCCTATAATGACTATATTTGGTGGTCAGTCATTCATACACTTTAACCACGACTCAAACAAGTAACAATCATTCAAAAGAATGTGCGTCCTCATTGGATATCAATCCATGCCCAAATAGGATTAATTAACCATGATGGTTCACATACATAAACGGCGCAAAATGCATTTTATAAGCATTGGTCATGTATGTTGTGTCAAATGTGATCATATCTCCGAATAATTAATACACAGCTCTACTTCGGCCATCTATCCAAAATACATTAATTAACCTCATGTCAGGGCCCACATCGATCGCATAGTAGAAGTCTAGATTTTTTTCTGCATATCTTGGAAGTACTTCATTAGAGCTTCAACTTGGAGGCAAAGTTGTCGTGTTTTGTCAATATACGTTTCGACATTTTTTTTCCCAAATGGCAAATTCTCATACCCCTGGCCTCGATAACTACAGCCTTGAAATTCTTTGACATACATATTCCTGCCTCATCATTTATTTCAAGCCCCTTAGCCACACCAGCATATACTTTCTTAAAACATCTGAAGTGTCTTGTATTCCCCGGACTATATACATGTGTGTGCTCCAAGATTACACTAGACAATGTATATCCACCATCCTTGTTTAAAATAACGAGAACTCTTGCCTTACACCCTATCATCTTTGTTTGTCTTGACTTGAGAACATTCGAAACTTGAATTTTTGCCGCACCTTGCCACACACATACTAATGTAAACCATCTAACTTTCTCATTGTCTCATTGTCTAGAATTCCTTCTATGCACCCCAAACCCGTATGCTTAGCATATTTCATATAGTAAATCTGGACTTCTTCTTTACTAGCAAAAGTCATTCCAACCTTGGGTTCTTCTACACTATCATCATTATCAAGTCCTCTCTGTTTATTGGGCCCATCATCATTGTTGGGCACAAGATCAACCCCTACAATATCCGACAACTCATCATCATTATCTGATAACAACTCTATGTCAGAAGCCATAACAACTTTGCCTTTGGAACCTACAATCAGTATCCAAGAACTCAATTAGCATATAATTTTCTTTGAGCAAATGGATATGAAATTAAAATACTATAAACATCAACCCAATTTTTATCCTTATTAGACATACTATGTTCTCTCCAATGCAGCAAATGCAAGAAAAACTAATAAAAAGAAAAGAAAAATATTTCAGTTACCCAACCAATGGAAACAGCAAGTAAACATTTATTTGATTTGAGTTACCTAAAAGATCTCAAAAGGGGCATATATAGATCTTGTATGGTAGCAAGTAAAAAGAAAATAAACATCTTAATTATGTAATACCATTAATATAAAGAAGCTATCAAAATAAAACTGGCATAAAAAATAATTGTATCCATTCTTTTAAGTGTTGGATATTAGCAGCCAATTAGCTCAAAGCAACATTGTATTTCAACAATGGATTGAGAGGCGTCTAGATGGCATGGGAGGATTTGCACTAAATTTATATAGATGTAAATAAATCCTTCAAAAATATTTTTTTTGATAAATAATAAAACTTGAGGTTAAACACTTGGAGTATCTGAATGCATGAACCTTATTAAAAAAGAGACAAATGCTAGAATCTCAAGTCCAGGACAATATCGACAAAGATACTTTATTTATCTGCATTCTACACTAACATGTGCATTCTACATTAAATTTTTATGGATGTTAATAGAAGCTACCTAGAAGCTGGGCTCGGTGAGTCCATAGAAACTCAATACACATAGACAAAAGACAGATGAAGAAATTGTTCAAAATAGAGCATAACTTTCACCTTGGAAAACTGTTTAAAACAAAGCTTCACTTTCACCTTAGGAGACCGACGCAGTGTGACTCGTAAGGTAAGGAGGGTAGGTGTGAGATGGAGGCTTTGAATCATGGCTTGGCTTGACTCAATTTTTCGCCGAAGATGATGACGGGAATGGTGGTCGACGACGTCAGGGAGGGAGGGTAGGTGGGTGGGAGATGGAGGCGTTGATGCAAGTGTGTCTGTACTGAACTCGGCCTCTCGTCATATTGAAATACTTGCCGATGAAATACTCACCGGGTTTAGGGTGCTGAGAGTGGTGGTCGGCGACGTCAGGGAGGGGGGTAGGTGAGTGAGAGATGGTGGATGGGAGGCTAAGGTCCGATGTACACAAAATTGTATTTGGCAAAAGACAAAAGTTTCCATTTTTCTCTTGTACGACGTGGCGCACTCCACGTCATGTGGTAACTGGAAGCAGCCTTATGGAAGCGGTATAGTATAATTATTTATAGGAATAAGTGTAGTATAATAAATTTATCTCACTAATTATACGATACTAAGTTGATCTCACAAGTAACTAATAAGTTAGTGCTAGTTTGGATATTCAAACTTAAACTATCTCATCTCATTTCATATAATCATTATAACTTTCACAAATTTCCTTACAAAATATAATAATCATTTCTGTTTTTTCAAATCTCAAAACAAAATTAATATTAAAAAATTATATTATAATAATATTTTATTCAATTTTTAATAAAACATCTTCATTTGAACTGTGTAACCATGAGGCATTAATCTTACTACTAAGTTTAATACTAGTATAATTAGATAATAATGAATAGTAATTATTAATAATAAATACTAAATTATAACAATTAACATTAGTGTTGAAAAATTTATAAAAATCATAAATAAAAAGACTTACGGATAAAAGCCTAAGACAAAGACCAGAAAAACCGTATTGAACCAGACCGGAACTAGTAAAACTGGAAGTTCCTGTTTCAGTTATGAATCGATCCAATACCGGTTCTCCAATTCTCAAAATAGGTATATACTGGTTCAGTTTTAAAATATATATAAAACAGAACCGGTTACGCCCCTAATCAACATCTACTCGTGGTAGTATTTGTCAACATCATAAATAAATTAGGCGTGATCATATACAAGGGCACCAACGACTATTTCACAACTATTTCGCAGAATCACTAATATATCCCTTGAATCTAATTCGGAGGAGATTTCATAAGCGTCATTCTATTTTTCTTCGTATTTTGCACGAGATATAGGCTTAAGAGCCATACTTCATCCAAAGAAGAGATAATGCTAGAAGACTTAGTCTATCTTCCCTGTTAAAGATAACCGTTGCACTTAGAATGCTTGCATATGGAGTAACTATTGATTTCATGGATGAATACATACGGAATGGAGAAAGAACCACAATGAAGAGCATGAAAGAATTTGTGGAATTGATGGTGAAAGTTTTTCTAATGAATATTTGAGGTCTCCAAGTGTCAATGATATTGCTTAATTGCTTGTTATTAGTGAACAACGTGAATTCTTAGAGATGCTAGGAAGCATTAATTGCATGCATTGGAAGTGAAAAAATTGTCTTCTATGTGGAAAGATATGTACTCCGATCATAGTAGTAAACCAACTATTATATTAGAATTAGTGGAATCATATGATATTTGGATATGATATGCCTTTTTTGGATTATTCAGTTCTCATAATGATATTAATGTGCTAAAGAAATCTATTTTCACTAAACTCGCCCAAGGGCGTGCTCCTTCAGTCAATTACTCAATTAATGATAATGGCTATACTATCAAGTACTACATTACTGATGATAAAAATTATAGTAGTCAGCATTTGTGAAGACCATCTCATCTCCACAAGGGAACAAGAAGATATATCTTGAAAGTAGTGGATAGACATACATTGTCTTGCTCAATCATATCACTTTGATTTAACCATTCGATTTGGGCTAGCTTCGCACATAATTTATTGGTCGCTTTTTGAATCATTGGCTATTGATGCATTAAGAACCCAATGATTCATTCTATTGTACTTTGCTTATATTGATTGAAGTATAAAGAAAATTTCTCTTAAAATTGGGCGTATTTTTTATCAGTCATTTGGATTGCATCTAAGCTAGTATTTAACCATACCAAGACAAGTAGTTTGTCTTTTTTTTGGGTGAAGTTAGCACCCCTTTATATTTTCTTATTTGTAAGAATGTCTACTTGGGATGGGGGTGGAGAGTCTTCTACCAAAAATGGATTATGTTACGTTTGACTTAAAAAAAAAAAAAGGTTATAGGAACCAACAAAACTGCTGCCAACAAGGGTTCATAGAGCTGCCACCTTAGCCAACAAGGGCCAAACTCCCTTGCACACCTACCTAATATCTCAACAAAGTACAAAACATGTCAGAACATAGGTTATAAGGCACAAAAATGTTAAAAAAAAAAGAAGTTATAAGGGCTGCCACATCAACCAACAAGGGTAAAGCCACTTTGCAAACCCACCTAACATCTCTAACAAAGCACAAAATGTGTTACAAAACATGTAATAAGACACAATAATGTAAGAAAAAATTATAAACCAATAAATTTATTGCCAACAAGGGTTCAAGGATATGGCCGCCACATTAACCAACAAGGGTTGAGCCCTATGCACACACACCCAACATCTCAATAAAGTACAAATTAGATTATAAGGTACAACAATATAACAAAAAAAGGTTATAAGAACTAACAAAGTTGCTGCTAACAATGGTTCATGGAGTTGTCACATCAACCAACAAGTTATAAGTCAATAACATGGGGGCTCAAAATTGTCCAATTTCAAGTATTGCAAAGAGCACATGATTAGGGGTGAGTTTCTGCCGATCTGGACTGAAAAAACTGACTGCACCGATCATTTTTTGACAGGACCCAATTCAGTTCGGTTTGGTTCGGTCCAATTTTGGGAGGACCAAATTCATTCAGTTCAGTCCCGGTATAGGAGTTTTTCACCCCGCACCAGACCGAATGAAAAAAAAATTATATATATATAATTTATATAAATAATTGTATAAATTAATTATATAATTATTAACTAATGTTAATATTTATAATTATACACTAATACTAATATTTATACTAATACTAATAGTCTAATATGGTATAAAAAAAAGTAATACTAATAGTCTGATATAAACTATAGTTATACTTATACTAATATAGTTATACTAAATCACTATAAGTAATACTAATATATAGGCTTATAGCTATACTAATAGTCTACTATTAATACTAATATATAGCTATACAATATACTTATACTGTTGTACTAATATGATTATTATATTATATATTCTAAATTCGAATATAGGCTACATATTTATAACTAATACTAATATTTATATTAATACTAATACAGTAATACTTTGGTCTCTAATATAGTAATATAGAATATAGTTATACTAAATCACTGATTCACCATAATTACTATTACTAATATATAGTTATACTAATAGTTTATACTAATACTATATAACTATTAATAGTCTATACTAATACTATTATATAGTTATACTAATAGTCTATACTAATACTATTATATAGTTATACTAATCATAATAACTAAATCACTATAAGTTTATAACTATATATTTAGTATTAATATATTATTATATTCTTTAATGTATAACAATAATATATAGTACTATTATATATATTAATATATTAACATATTATAAGAGTTATAGTATAAATTATAATATATGTATAAATTTATAATAGTATTAGTATAATTAACTTAATATGTTAGTATTAAATCACTATAACTACATAGATTATTAGTAAAAAGAGTAATACTATTATTTAATATAGTATTACTAATTTATCACTAACATATTGTATTTTAGTAATACCACTAGTATAGTTATTAGTTAATATAGTATAGTATAGTATTAGTACTAGTGTAATAGTGTATTATTAATTTATTAGTTATAGTAAATAAGTTAATAACTATTATTATATACTAATAGACTAATAGTATTATATTTATATTAATATGTATTAATATTATATTTATGATTAATTTTATTTTTCTTTCAAGTACTTTTTTGGTATTTTTGGCTTAAAATTATAGAAACTGTTCATGGGCTTGCACTATTGGGCCGAAATTTTGGCCCATTTACAAGGGGGGACTGAACAAACCAACGGGACCGGACCGGCCCGGTTATTGGGTTGTTCGATTCGGTTCAGGGTGGGAAATCCTAGATCGAATAGGTCCAGTCCGGTCCACAAAACCTCTAGGGACTGGATCGGACCGAACTCTCCCTATACATGATCAAACCTTTGTAAAATCTCACAAAAAAGATAGTCATCTGGGTTACCCTGCCATACCGATCATGAGCATTTACTATAGCTGCTAATCCTACCATCATCACAGCCTCATAATGTTACAAATACAGCTCCAACAACAGCCCATGCATATCAACTCCCAAAGCTGCAAAGAGAATGCACTAACTCAAGAAAAAAGTGGTCAACAATAGACTGACTAACAAAAATCACAAAACTCAAATCTCAGAAATCACAAAGCATAAAGTAGAAATCACAGCATGTTAACACATACCACAAAGCATAATTCTCAAAAATCATAAGCAACCAACAATCGAGATTAGCACATTACACAAAGCGTAAATTGCAGAATCTGTGAAATGGAAATTTTGCCGCAATGGAAATCTATCAAAGCCCCAAAATAGGAGCATAGAAGTTGTACAAATTAAAGATGAAATAATCAAATTAGAGACGCAATGGTATAAATCAAAGCCCCAATAAAGCAAAAATCACAACATGTTATCACAAATCGCAAATCTAAGAAATCACATGCAACCAACAACCTAGACTAGCACATTATAGAAATCACAAATCCCAACTTCTGTAGAATGAAAATTTTGCCACAATAAAAATCTGTCAAAGTCCCAAAATAAGAGCATATAAGCTATACAAATTAAAGAAAGAATAGACAAATTAGAGAATGGTACAAATCAAAGCCCCAATGTTGCCACAATATAGGTTCAAGTATAATCGGCCAAGAGCATTCCCATGAGAGAGAGAGAGAGGGAGAGAGAGGGACAGTGTGTGTGTGTTGGAGGTGCAGACCAAAGTTTTGAATTCCATTCCGGTGATCATTCAGGTTGAGTCATTGGAATATAATATTTCAATACCGGTATGTTTCGATGTACTGTTTCAGGATTGACATTATATGAATAAATTATATGTATATTTATATGTAACTATAGTCCAAAATAATATATAATATATATTATATATAATATATACTAAAAGATGGTGCATGGATTCCAGCTTATAGATAATACATATAATATCACATGCACATATACATATATGTCAGCTATATATCTACCATATATATATATATCCAGCGTATAGCTAATAATTACTTTCACCTTGAATATATACATATATATAGAAAGGAATGGGGAGAAATTCATAGAAAAATATATGACAATACAACAACTCGACAAAATACTTGAGATTTAGAAGACTATCTAGAAAAATGAACTTTGAGAACAACGTTTGCCATTTGGTAAACCAATTGTTACAACAATAATAGTTCAAGCAAAAATAAAAAAATGAAAAAGAAATAACTTTGCAGAGTTCTGGGTAAATGTGATTTTGGACCTAAATGGTCATTCCGGTAGAATAACATGAAACGTACCAAAAATGTCAAAATTGAATCTGATACGAAATATTCAGCCAAACCATTCCGCAAAGGCAAATTCTAGCCTTTTCGGTCAGAATGGAACAATTTTCAAAATTTTGGTGCAAACACTTATTGGTAGCAAGTAGGATGTGAAAAGAGAAGATACACAGATGTGAGGAACCAAAATGAGGAAAATGGATGTAGAGTAATTTTCCAAATATAGGGATCCACTATACCATCCCCAAATCCACCTATTTTGGGGAGTTTGATGGAGAGTGCATTTTGGGTTTTCCCCAAATGTGAACCCTAAATTTTGGAGAAATGAGAGGTATAGAGAGCCGAATGTAGATGCTCTAATAAATAACTGTGGGTTTTTACAAGGAGGAAGGCTAGCCTCAAACCTATCCATTTCAAATTCCATTTCCATTTGCTTTTTTTCCAATAGTTTGTTGAGTTTAAAAGAGTGTTACAACTTGGTATTGTAGTGTTCCATTTGGTAGAAGTGTCAAAACTTGCTTTCTTTACAAGAAGTTGTGCCTCAGGCTTACATCCAGATGTAGGAAGCTATTTCTACTTTGTAGAAGTATTCAAATGAGTCCATTGTTGAGTTGACCAAGAAAATCAAGTCAATAGCAAATGTTTGAGATCATCAGGCAACACTTGGCAATTATTAATTTGAGACTAAATCAAAGTGAGTCTTCAAGAAGGGTTGCCCATCTTACACCTAAAGACGAAGCTTATAGTCAAGAAGGGGTAAGGGAATAAAATGTTATAACAATATTTTGAAGGAATGAAGTTGATGATTGAAGATCACGGAGGTATCTTTCCAAGAATTGTGAAGTTGGACTTCACTAACCGATCAATTATTTTAATAGAATCTCTACTCATCAAAGATGTGAGAAGTTAACTTCCTTTTTTATGAAAGGAGAGCTTTGATTTGATTTAAAAGATGTTGAGAGTTATGAATCTCTCATTAATTGAGAAGCTTTGTACTCTTTTAGTGAGAATTATGGTAATTGAATTAGTTTATAGGGTTTTTTTTTTGTCTTTTGAAGTATAAAGCTAGAAATCATATTTAGAGCTTTTTAAGCGCTAATCTTTATCCTTTTAAAACATCGCTCAATGCTGTCTTTTTTATTTCTTAAATAGAGAGGAAAAAAACAACTACGTGGGAAGCATTGTTTCTTAACATTTGCTTGCACTATTTCAACTCATTTGTTTTAACTTTTAGATTAAACTTTAAGAACTATAAGAAGGTGTAGATCAATTTACTTTGGAGGAAAAAGTCAGCAATGAACCTTTTGACCTTCTACAAGGTTAGACATTATCCAATTGTTATTGGAGTCTTTTACTTAAATTTAGAAGTTTTAAATTGTACTTATTTCCTACTGTGTTTATATTTTTTTATTAGGATAATGTTAGGGTGACTACTAAATATGAACACTAGTATAAATGAATTTTTTTATTTTCTTTTTATAAAAAAATATATGAGTGGACACTAATATTTGGCAAGCACATTTAGTAGTTATACTATCATTTTCCTATTTATTAATATAAACTAAGAGCAACAATCTAGATCTCGATTATGTATGGCCAACAATCAAATAAATTCAATAACTGAAGGTTGGTAATGTTATTTGATTATTGGGAAGATGTTATGGAATATAGTATTAGAATAAGCCAAACAAGCTTTGGAGTGTAGAAAGAATGTCAACTACCAGAGATGGTGAATGGTAAGAAGCTTAAAAACTTTTTCATTGCATGCATATTATGTCAGACCAAGAAGTAGGCATCTAAGATTGATGAGGCAAAATCAATAGGAGAGACAGTGTCCAAGTCAAATAAATGCAAAACATTGTTGTCCTCACATAGAGTGTAGGAAAAGAGAGAATTTGAACCATATAAGCATATAATGAAAAATATGTTCAATTGCTGAGACACTACCACATCTAGTTAGGGCATGTTTGGAGCATGGGATGAGATATAAAATTCTTATCTTATCATTACAATTTTCTCAAATTTTCACACAAAATATGATAAACAATTCAACTTTTTCAAATCTCAATTCACATTTTTTAAATCTCAAAACAATAATAATATTAAAAAATAATATTTTAAAATTTCATCGAAAATAAAAAATTATCATCTCACTCTCCAAACCTGTCCTACTACAAGAATCTCACTCACTAGATGCAATTTTGATTAATTGGGCACTCCTCTCAACTAAAATAAAATAGATCAATTTTCTTAAACTAACAAAGATATATTGACTCGTCAATCAATATGGATAATAAAATAACCTCCCCCCCCCCCCCCCCCCCAAAGAAACTTGTGGAGCACACTACATACTAATAATGTGGCATGATTTAAATTGTAGAAAAAATTTATAAATTTAAATTTTACAAATCAAATTGTAGTACATCATTGATGTGGATGATGTGTTCTTCACATCGACCTATAAATACGATGACTCATAATAAAATTGTATTACAATCTTATACTTGATAATATTGAAAAATTAAAAATGTTCAATTTTGAGTAATTAGTAAGAGAAGCTCATCTAAAAGATTGTTAGGTTTGTTCCAAAACTGCAATCAATTTGGACAAAACCGGTCACAATTATAACTAAAGAAAAATAGTATTTTTATGCAAAGGTCTAGCCCGAAATGTATACATTCAACTTACATTTACTTTGCATTCCAACTAGGGGTGGCAATCTGTCACACGACCCGTTAACCCAACACGAACACGACATGATAATAGCGGGTTAGGGTTTAGACTTAACGGGTTCAGGTCAAAACGGGTTAACCCGTTAAGACACGATTGCTTAACGGGTTGATAACGGGTCAACCCGTTTTGACCCGTTATGACACGTTAAGAAAGTTAAAATTAAAATTATACCCTTATACCTAAAAATAAAATTGTTAGAATTTCAATTTCGATATTTTTATTATTTGGATTGTAGTTTTGGACTTATAATTAGTTTTATAATTTTTATAAATATTGTGATTTTAACATTTATATAAAATTATGCTAAATTTAATCAGGTTAAAAAGGTTAATTTCGGACCTATTCAACTCATTTACATAAATAGTTTAAAATGAGTTGTATTGTGTCATATTAACCTATTTCGTAATATTTTCTTAATTTCTTTGTTTACTTATAAAAAAAAAAAACATATTTTGTAATATTCATTAATAAGTCAAAACGGGTTGACACGACACGACCTGTTATGTTAATGGGTCGTGTTAGGGTTTGATATTTTGACACGATAAGCTTAACGGGTCGGGTTAGGGTTGACCTATATGACCCGTTAACACGATTTGACACGACACGAACGCGACCCGTTAACACGATTTGACACCCCTAATTCCAACCGAAAGCCTCAGCTCTTTATCATATATTGTAACACCCACTTCATAGGTTAGGATGTCACATATTTTTGTAAATAAAAAGTTAGGCAAGAGATTTACATAAGTAATAAAATCTCTTTATTCCATAAAAATTATTAAATAGGTCATGACTCAAATAAAAACATATTCAATGTTTTCAAATGAAAGAGTTTGAAATAACTGGTAAAATAATATAATTCAAACTAAAGGCTTCTAAGACTATGTAACATTAGATTGCTCCATCTAAACCTGTCCCGCTTGCTCATCGTCATCATTTTCCTCACTTGGGTGATTAAAAGTATGAAATATAATTAAAATGAGTCGAAAACTCAATAAGCGACCCACAATACTATAAACATAATAAAACCTAAGATTTTTTTTTTTTCTAAAAATGTTTGGTTCAAATGAAAAACTAATTTCATTCACGTTCATGCTCATGCCATGCATAACATATAAATTTTAATTTCTATTATCTTATCAAAATAGGCCAACACATCTAAATCCTATGTGCAAGGCTTTACATCAATTCCACCGCAAATGGCCACAAAGAGAATCGCTAATCATATCATAACATAATATAGTGGACCATGCTTAGGTTTGTGTCTTACATGTCCACCTATATTACATTGGTATCATGCATCTGTATGGCCATCTTATAACTTATTAATCGTAAACTTTATCTTATACTTATCATATGTGAAGGCTTAATATGACACCCTCAACTTATGCTTGGATTTTGACTGTGATTGAAGAGTCGGGGCATGTTACTAGCAGTATGAATAGATCACAACGAAAAATAATAAGGGCTTGAGCAATACGCCATGGTACCAAAACATAATCTATTAATCCCAAAGATATCATAGTTTAAACATCCTTATAAAAGCAGGGTTCCAAAACATTGATCCTTCAGAACCATCAAAATATAGTCTTGTGCTACATAGTAAAAACATTATCATTTTTTTGCATAAAATCTCTTGGATCTCTATTATTAGCTTCAAAATGGTCTCTATTAACTTATCAATCACCTCGAGGCGATTTTCCAATGCACGACTTTCTTCAAATCCTTGCGGCCAATTGGATTTACATTTTCCCATCTTACTCATAGTCGTCTAAATTGGTCATAACTTCTACTATTCTGAGGAAAATGGTAATGAAAACTGTCACAGTGATATTTCTAGAAATCTTAACAAGTTATGCCAAAAACGTATACAGAGATAATATAAATACGCATAAGGTAAACATGGACAACATGGATGCATGAGCATGAGTGTACAATTTCATAAACTCTATTTTTCACCCATTCAAACTTCTATTTCGATAAATACTTAAACTTGTAACAATGTAACCTTTTACACAAACTTACCATTTCTCATTCAATCACAAATATTCTTAGTCAATATAAACAATTAAGGATACCTCACGATTACCCCTACGAACCATGTGCACCTGCTGGTTACCAAACCACATCATAAGCCTTTTTACCAGCTGTGAATATGTCATAAAAGAGGTATAAAGACAGATCGACACATCTTCACCAAAAGCCCTTAGTCAATACGATAGTTCGTAACGTCTTCATTGTACTTACCATATTTTGCATCTACTAATATTGGGCGCTACGACTTTGCTTTGAAAAAGCTTGTGGTACCATTTAAAGCCCTTTGACCGTACTTCATCAATCCTGGAGATACCACTTATCTTTAGTCACTTCAAAGTGAACAGAAAAGTTCCACTAGGATATCCCACATTCTAGTAATAGGGTCATGTAAAAAACATATGATAATGCACGATCTAATAAACTTGCATGGCATGAGATAATAACTAATAATCATAGCATGGCATGTGGAATGCGTGTAGCATGGCAACATAATGATGATAACATATCACGTGATTAAGGCCTTTACATTGGGACATACTATATGGGCACAACTTATGATGATACAACATCACTTAAGCATGATTTGCAACAATTAAAATATGTTACGTGAGCAAGATCTAAGTATTCACAAGATTCGAACATAACATGACAAATCGAGCACACACATGATTCAATCATGGTAGAAACCAAGCATTTGATATATCATAACAAGAATTCAAACGTTTATAGATAAACACAGAGAGTACATATGCAACATTTACACAACAACATGAGTACATTATCCAATAGTAAGTTAGAGACCAACTTACACACTTTTGATTTAATAACAATGTCGACGAACGAGCAAGCTGAAAACTATATGTTCTAAACATTAGAATTTGGATTTGAAAAGAAATCATTACACTACCATACTAACTAGTGTACTTAGTGGATTTAGAAATACATTTGCTAAAAGTTCCTAAATTGACTTGGCCTTGGGGCCATTAAACCCCTCCAACCCCAATCTTTAATCATACACTTGGTTTACTAATACATTACAAACGGGCAGAACCCTAGTGAGACCGAATGACAACAGGTTTATCACAAAACTTTACTTACACGGACATGAACCTCAATGGGAGGGACATGACAATAGGTTTGTCACATTCTTAATCTAAATCCTTCATTGATAGTCAATAAAGCAAGAGATTACATAAAGAATCAAACCAAACAAATTTTCATGTTCTAACCACGACCTATATGGCATAGGTGTCTTCCTTCATCATCTTTCTCGACTTCAAAACCAATAAATCAACACACTTAGAACTCTCTTTTATTCCCATCTTGAAACCTTGGATTAAAAGATTCGCACCCAATGAAAATGGAAAAGAACATAGAAGAATGAAAGTTTCCTTACCAAGCAATAGTCATCACAATGCTTGGCTTCTAAACTCCAAATCTTCAAACAACTTGGACATGAATGGTGATTGTGTTGAAGAAATAAGCAATTAGGGTTTCCTTAGAGTTGGGCGTGAGAAGGGGAGGATAAAGTGTGAGAACAAAATCTTATGGAGACAAAGAGACCTTTCAGTTTCTCATCTAGAGGTGTATCTGAGTGCCAAAAATGTCTCCCTTTAAATACCCTCTTACCCACCGGTTCTCTCTCTTCCTTTATCTTCATGATCACTTGCCTTGAAAATACTAAGAGTCAACTAAACCTCAATGCCTGCTTGTCATGTGTCTTCCCCCCCCCCCCCTTTCATCCTTCTTATTATCTAAAATTTTTGAAAAGCTTAAGGGACACCACCGAATAACGGTTACCAGGTGTCATTTCCTTCTCTTGGAACTCAAAAGATTTAATGCATGGGTGCCAAGTGGCGAAGTATGGCCAAACTTGAGCTCCTCTCTCTTCCTTCATCATGATTGCTCTCTTAAAACTCTAAGAAATACATTGCATGGGTTTCCAGTGGTGAAATCTGACAAAAACTAAGCATTACTCTTCCCTCTTCTTCATAATTGCTCTCTTGTAATCATAAGAGACACATTGCATGGATGCCAAGTGACATGGCTAAACTCCCTTCTCTCTTTCGTGTGATTACCTATCATGGAACCTAAAGATCCTTTACATGCATGAATGCTTAGTGGCATTGCCAAGATCTCCCTCTTTCTTCCTTATGATTACTTCTATTGAAACCCAAAGGATTTCTTACACACATGAATGCCAAGTGGCTATCGAGCTCTATCTCTCTTTGCTTCCTCATTCTTGCTTTTGATCCTTGCAAGTTAATAAAGATACCACACATTCCCTTAGCTAAAAGATGATTCCCTATTATGAAAACTCAAAATCGAAAACCATACAACCCTAAATAGCTTGAATGGTCACTCATTTTAAGTTTTGATGAACACACCTTAATAAATAAATAAACTCCTTACCAAGAATTCAAGACCTTAATTTAGAACAATCACTCTCCATGGCCAGAGTTAAGAAACACAAACGGGTTGGACTAAAGATTTTTCTTTAAGTCTGAATGGTTTGACAAGTGCGTTCTAAGTTGCCATGGGTCTAAAGTCCACTAATTCTATAATTACTTAGTCCCAAAATTGAAAAATGCGACTTCAAAACTCTAACTTTTACTTGGGGCATCACACTTACATGTCTTATGTGATGTGAGATGCATGATATACATAATAATATGATTGTTAATAAAATATAAATATAAACATGATCATATGATATGATGAATGGCATGCTCACATATCTACTCTACATGTCTTATATATTTCATATCATGCATAGTACATAAAAACTGGCTTATAAGAAAATGACTTTAATCATTAGATTAACTAAAGTAGTTACTGTATGATATTCCTAAATCAGTTCTTCTACATGGAAGTTGGTGTGCAAACTACACACTCCATTTAATTGACATGATAAGACTTGATTTGCCAAGGAAATTTAAAATTAAAATCTCTTACAAATTAAGTCTTATCATATCAATTAAATAGAGGGTGTGCTTTGCATACCTGCTTTCAAATGGAATTTCTCTTTCTAAATATATGCTTAAGCTAGGTACTTCGCAGCGTTAATGCATAAATTTCTCACTTAACTTATCACCTACGCAAGTAATGTGTTGTCACTAAATTTTCTAATATAGCATGTATTAACATCCTATCCAATTAATTTATACTATCTTTAAGAAAATAATTTAATTTTCTTACGATTAAAAATAATTATTCAATCTTGACAAAGAAATCAAATAAGTACAAATATTAAATAAGTACCCAAAACATATGTCTTCATTTTCAAATTATAATTATAATAGAATTTTAGGTTTTATCAAAATCTATCAATGGAAGGATTCATGGCTTTAAAGTTGGATATGAGTAAGATTTATGACAGGATTGAATGGCCCTTTTCTAAAAGCTGTCATGGTGAGGATGGGTTTTGATTGTAAATGGGTTGAGGTGATTCTAAGATGTGTTTCTACTGTTTTATATTCTATTCTCTTAAATGGCATACCACAAAGCCCCTTTACTCCTTCAAGAGGGATTAGGCAAGGAGACCCTTTATCTCCTTACCTATTTATTTTATGTGCTGAATCACTTAGTAATCTGATCCAACATGCTGAAGGCTCTGGTGCAATTACAAGTGTTTCTTTGGGCAGAAATCAAGTGAGAATTAGTCATCTGTTTTTTGCAGATCACTATCTTATCTTCTGCAAAGCCAATCCTTTGGAATGGTCCAGGTTATCTCATCTATTAGACATTTATGAGCAGGCAAGTGGTCAAAGACTAAATAAGGAAAAACCTCAATTTTGTTCAGCAATAACACAAAGGCTGAATCTAGAGATCTAATCACTTAGATTGCAGGCATCCAGTCTTCTCAACCATATGATAAATATTTAGGACTCCTTGTGGAGATTGGAAGGTCCAAAACCAAAACCTTTAGAAGTGTTAGTGACAAAGTTAGAGGGAGAATCAGCAATTGGAAAATGAAGTACTTATCTTAGGCTGGCAAAGAAATCCTTCTCAAATCTATCATTCAAGCTATCCCTACCTACAGTATGAGTGTTTTCAAGATTTCTATGTCCCTTTTATAGGAAATTGGTCGATTGGTTCAACAATTCTGGTGGGGTCAGAAAGCTAAGGAGAGGAAGATTCACTGGAGTCATTGGGATCAAATGTGCAAGGCTAAATCAATTGGTGTGTTAGGTTTCAGAGATCTTGAACATTTTAATCTTGCTATGCTGGCTAAACAAGGGTGAAGAATGCTTCATTTCCCTGAGTCCCTTGCTGCAAGGTTCTTTCTTCTAAATACTATCCTAATAGCCAGTTTCTCAATGCTACAATTACAAGGCATCCATCCCTTATATGGAGAAGTATCATGGCTACAAAACCATTGTTAGATGAAGGTTTATTTTGGTGCATTGGTAATGGTGCAGATACTAATATTTGGCACCATAAATGGTTGCCTAATCCAACATAATTCAAAGTTCAAAGTCCTATAGATTTGTTAGATTCGGAGGAGACAGTTGCAGTACTGATTGATCATGAAGCCAACGCCTAGAAGATAGAAGTGATTGATCGAGTTTTTCTTCAAAGGGAAGCTGAGATAATTAGACAGATTCCAATCAGTTTATGTAGTAGTCCTGATAAAATTGTCTGGAGATGTACTTCTAATGGGATTTTTTCTGTTAGAAGTACGTACCATCTGCAACTTGAACTTCATCAGAGAGAAAAAGGTAAGAATTCTCATGCACTTGACAACAAAGAAAACTGGAACAAACTATGGAGGATTAAAGATACTAGTGCAAAAAAATTATTCCTGTGGAAAGCCTGTCACAACAGTCTACCAACAAAATTGAACATTTTTAATAGAAAGGTTGTTAATGATCCTTGGTGCCCAGTCTGTTATCAACAGGAAGAGTCTGTGGAGCATGTCTTGTGGGAATGCATGGCAGCTAGGGATGTGTGGTATCTTAGTTCTTCAAAATTGCAGAAACAAAGTGTGCATCAGCTCAGTTTCAGGAACTTTGTGTTACAAATGATACAGGAACTCGATGATGATCTTTTAATTGAACTGGCTGTGGTGGCATGGAAATTATGGAGGAGAAGAAATGAGTTGGTTTTTAACCAAACTTTTTCTAGTCCTCATCTTCTTATGAAACAGGCTACACAGAAAATTGAAGACCTTGCTGTTCTCTCTCATCTTAGCAGGCCACTAATCCTCCTATTACTACTCCTTAGATTCAACAGTGGATTGCTTCCCCTGCTGATGTGTACAAGATTAACTGGGACTCTGCTGTGGATAAATTGCAATGCAAAGTGGGTGTTGGGACTATTATTCGTGATTGGGAAGGAAGAGTGATAGCTTGTATGAGGTTGTGTAGGCTTCTCTTTCTTGATCCTTATATGGCTGAGGCATTTTGTGCTTTGCATTCTACAAAGTTGGCTATGGATATTGGACTGAAACAGATCATGCTTGAAGGGAATGCACTGAATGTTATAAATGATATTAAAGGCTACAAAGCAAGCTGGAAACAATTTGGGTTACTGATTAATGATGTTAAGCAATTGTTGCAGAATTTTGATTCTTTTTTAGTTAATTTCACTCCTAGAAGTTGCAATAATTTGGCTCATTGTCTAGCTAGAGATGCACTACCATTACTGATGTCCTTGTTGATATTGAGGATGTCCCTTCTTGTATTACGTCTTCATTCTAATCTTTTGGTGGTTAATACAATTGTTCTTTTAAAAAAAAAATCATTGAATTCATCTTAATTTAAAATCTCTTTACATGTAGGACTCATAATTTTTTTTTAACTGAATACCTATTTATATGCAGGATCTACAACCTTTGTTAACTTCCCATAAATACATCTAAATTCATTTTAATATCTAAATACATCTAAATTATTTTCTGTGAGCTCCACAAAACTCACTCTACTATCTTAACTCATTACTATTTATAAAGAACTTCACTCAACTTAATGTCCAAACGGAGATTTAAATATTACTTCAGTATGTTAATTAAACTCACTGCAACTATTTTAGACACAAGAGCATCTGAAAAAGTGAGTAATTTTATATACAATTATGAAATGTATAAATGTCATATAATCGCTTTGTAAAAAATTATAATTTATTATTAAAAAATTAAATTTTTTATATAAATTTTATATTTTATTTACTTTTTCTAAAACAATAATACGGCTATTGCATAATTTAGGATTATTTTTTCTCTTTTTATCATTTTACCCTAATTATTTCCCGCCAACAGGATGCACAAATCATACTGGCATTGTAGCGTGGCTCGGTCGCCTAGGGTTTTCTTCCTTCTTTGCAGTTCGGTGTCCCTGATTTAGCTACTCACCGTTTTTCGGGCAGCTTTTCCAAGCTTTATCCATGGAAACCGACGAGTCCCCGCGCGTGCTTACTTTCCAGCTTCAATTCGATAAGCCGGTCGCTTCTCAGGTTCTTTTTTCTTTCATGGCTTTGTGATCGACGGGTTTCGAAGGTATCTGTATGTGTCCATGTGCGTTTTCTAATTTCTTTCTTATAATTATAGATAAAAATTGCGGAGTGGAATCCGGAGAAGGATTTGCTGGCCATGGTCACGGAGGACTCAAAGATTTTGCTTCATCGTTTCAATTGGCAGAGATTGTGGACGATTTCTCCTGGTGAATATCTTTCTCATCTTCTCGTCCTTCCCGCCATTTCTTTGGTTTTGGCTAATTTTCTAAAATCTTTTCAGGAAGGTGCATAACATCCTTATGTTGGAGACCAGACGGCAAGGCAATAGCTGTTGGGCTTGAAGATGGAACAGTCACACTGCATGATGTTGAAGTTGATGGCCTTACTTTATTTTTCTTATTTGCTATTTTTACTTTGGCTATACACCTAGATTTAAGACCCAGATTTTCCATGCTGTAGACAATATATCATTTTCATGAATCTTGCTTTTTTCTTTAGTTTAGCGAGCAACACAATAATCGAACTGATGTTGGTTGCATATAATGTCTGCGGAAATGCAGCTTATGGCCCTTTTTCCAGTTTCATATCAGCTTGAAGGTCTTTTGTGCCGCGTGTGAACTGAGCTTGGGTTGGTCGTCACTGCATTATGAGTAACATAGACCTAGCTCAAGAATTACTTAGCCAAACACATAACGTGGTTGTCAACTTTTTATTATGGGTCATAACATGGTTATCAACTGTCAATAAAAAACATAAAAGGGGTTCATATTAATTGCTAAGATGACCCGTAAATAAATTAGTTATTGTACCAGTCATACTTTTTATTTTTTGATAAGTAATAAACTTTATTGAATGGAATGAAACTAGGCAAAGCCCATATACACAGGAAGTATACAAAATGAGACACCTAATTACATTCTAGAAAGCTAAAAGAAGACAAAAACTCATTAACATTCCCTCCCTTAAGAACAATAGCAGAAAACCACTGAATAAGAGAAAACACAAAGAAATTCCAGATTTCCCCAACTGCTCGCTCCTTATTGTTGAAACACCTATCATTCCTTTCTGTCCAAATGCACCACATTAAACACAAAGGTATCAATCTCCATGCCTCAGCCAGTTTAGAGCTAGTATGATGCCTATTCTAACAAGCTAATAAATCCACCACACTCTTAGGCATAACCCAACACAACCCAGCTCTACTGAAAATGCCAATCCATAACTCTCTGGCCACTTCACAATGTAAAAGTAAATGATCAACCAATTCCCCATTCTTCTTACACACACAACACCACTCCAGAACAATCATACCACGTTTCCTTAGATTATCAACCGTCAAAATCTTCCCAAGTGTAGCAGTCCAAATAAAAAAAGCCACTTTAGAAGGAACATGGACCCTCCAAATGCTCTTCGACGGAAAAGAAACTAGCTGTTGGGCATTCAGCACCTTGTAGAAGGAATTAACTGAACTTATTACTCCCCTTATGCTTCCACAGAATAAGATCTCTCCCAACCCCAGCTGCCTTCACTGAATACATGAAACTGAAAAAATCTGCAAACTCATCAAGTTCCCAGTCTTGAGCATTTCTAGTGAAACAAATATTCCATTGCACAGTCCCATTGTCACAACACAACACTTCTGAAACAGCAGCCTGCTGGTTTCCAGCCATGCTGAAAACAGACGGAAAAGCAATTTTAAGAGGTCTCTCACTACACCATTCATCATGCCAAAACTGAATGCAAACACCTTCTCCAACCTTAAACTTAATCTGTTTTGCGAAAAAGCTCCACCCCTTTCTAATATATTTCCATAAACTAACACCATAAGGCCCCCTCCCCTCCTTAGAACACCATCCCCCCCACTCAACCCTGTACTTCCTGTCAATCACACTCTCCACAAAGAATCCCTTTCATGATGATATCTCCACAACCACTTTCCTAACAATGCCTTATTAAAAAAACTCAAGTTACGCATCCCCAAACCACCATTCACAATCATACAACACACCCTTTGCCAACTCACTAAATGAAATTTATTCTCCTCCCCCGAGCCTCCCCACAAAAAAGCTCTAAACAATTTTTCAATCCGATTAGCCACTCCCACTAGTAATGGAAATAAGGAAAGATAGTATGGAGGAAGATTGGAAAGGGTGCTTTTGATAAGGGTTAAAGTACCCCCTTTTGATAAATAAATCCTCTTCCAACCCGACAAACGTTTCTCAACCTTTTCTACAACTCCATCCCAAATATTCTTAACTTTAAAAGACGCCCCCAATGGAAGCCCAAGATATTTCATAGGAAGAGAAACTACTTTATATGGACTAGAAAGAGTTTATATGGGCTTTGATATTTACTGAATTTTTTCTTTAAAATTTCTGTGGCTTTGGAATCAAATACAAGATTATGATTTTAATTTTTCTCTGGTAGCGTTTCTGGAGACTATTTATTGCATTGTTACACCATGTCCAATTTTGTGTTTATGTTGGCAACTGTGATAGGATGAAGATTTACTTTTTTTTTTCTTAAATCATATTGTTTACATTTGACTAGTCATTTGATTAATGGTGCGATTTATAAATAAGGATTTAAGTTTGCCTAATTTGGATTCTTTTGCTGGGTGTTTGTGTTGCTTCAGTTTTGTAACAAATTTTTTCCATCTCTTACATATGTTTTAACTTATCATAAAAATTTGGTAACAGTACATCTTCTCATTCATGTGGATATTTTTCATTTCATTTTTTATCACGTAAACATGGCTATAGCTTTTACCAACATGTAGAAATCTGAAGTGTATTTGGATAACGTGACGAATGTAGAAGCTCTTAATTTAGTGCATATTGCTTATCAAAATCTAGTGCATATTGTTTGCTCGTTGGTGATGTCATCTTGTCGTTGTAAATGGGTTTGATTGCATACAACTGTGAGTTGTATCCTTCAAATTATATTTTTTGTTACCTGTCAAGGTGCAACCTAATGCTCAAAGGGCAGACTTGGGGTGAGCTGCAGACGCGGACATCCTAAATTAAATTTTGCCCTAGGAGTTACTTGGAATTAGCTAATACATTATTATGAATGGTTGGGATTGTGTATTTGGAGTTTACTTTTAGGGGTGAGTCCAAAGAGCTTTGCCTTGGTGATGGTCCATGTTATAAAAGTATGAACTTTTCATTGTTTGTGCCTTCTCTAGTCACTGATAATTCTTTTTGTCAAGCAGAATGGAAGGTTGTTGAGAAGTTTAAAGTCCCATACTGCTGCTGTTTTGTGTCTTAACTGGGAGGAGGATAATCATCTTATTAAAGTATGCCTTTCCTTTTTAATCTATAGATGTGCATTCCATGTACCATTTTGAGCTTGATGGATTAATGGATAAAAAAGAAATAAGTATCATTTGTGGTAATTATTACTTATAAAAAAGTATCATTTGTGAGAATTATGACTGGGATTTTTCAGAGACTTTTGTTGGGATTCTTACTAAGCTGGTATTGTTTTCTACTTCAGTTGAATATATTTTATAAGCTAATAAGTTTTGAATAAACTCCATTAAGTTCAAAATTAAAGTTAATCTTGGGTGTTCTTGAAATTTTTAAAATTCTTTTTTTTTTGATACGTAAGAAAATTTTATTCAGACAAGTAAATAGTTATAGCCCAAGTACACAAGATTTTTTTAACTTTTATGACAAGGAATCTTGTAGACCGTGCAAACACGACATATCTTTTTACCCTATTAAACTTTTGATCCATGTAATGGGTCCACATCACACGGATCAAATAAATCATCAGCTTTTCATTGATGGGTAGTGACCCTTATAAATTGTTTTCACCCAAGGGTTCAAATCTTAGACTTGGGGGAGTATATCCCAAGACCAAAGCCCTTACCATCGCCATTATTTTATTTGAAACATTTGCTAACTCTTTCAGTTGTCCTCTTTTTTGGTCGAGCCATTTATTTTTCTCGTGTTTAGGAAGTGGTGGGGGGTGTATAAGGGGTTTACTTCTTTGATTGCAGCTGATATTTTCACTTCCATATCATTTTTCAAATTGGGTTACAGGATGGCAATGATAACTTATCTACATATGAAGATCGTACTTCATGTTTCTTTCCTCCTGCTCCAACAGTTCCTCGAATGCCTGGAGTGGTATCTGGAGATGCTAGCTTCATGGATGACAGCGAAGATTCATTTCGAGAATTTTCAAATTCTTCACAACAACGCTTTAACATCTTGTGTAGTGGAGACAAGGATGGAAACATTTGCTTTAGCATATTTGGCATTTTTCCAATCGGAAAAATTGTAAGTTACTACTTTCCTCTGAATAATTCTTTATCATAGTGCGTAAGCGATGGGCTTGGTGACTCTGATTGTCAATGGCTCTCTTAAATAGCCATGTCTTGTTGTTTCAAGGTGTGCATCATGAAATCTATAAATTAGCTGTACAATCCACAAAAAGTGCATTATGCTTTGCTATAATTAGCTGCTTTGTTAATGCATATTTCATTTTTATACATGATCTTATTTATATGCCAAATTTGGTCATCGAAATTGCTAAAAGAGTGTCTTGTTACTTGCGAAAGGGCTTTGATTCTCTCGTGCAAAATTTGTTTGAACTTAGGTTCTTGTTACAAAATAGTAGGATAGACAAGACAACTTTTGGAAATGTAATTTATGAATTAGAGCTCAAGTGGTAAAGGCCTTGGGCTTGGGGGTGTGCTCCCCCAAGGTCTAAGGTTCAAATCCCCTTGGGTGCAAATAGTCTCTAGGGGTTATCAGATTGAGGGATTTTTCTCTTGAATTACGTGAGGTGCACTTGCGAGAAACTCCTTGCTGAGGGCCTGTGCACCCCCGGGATTAGTTGGGATGCTATTCCTGGACCCCCGGCCGGTGCCAAATCAAAAAACGTTTTTATGAATTAGTTCTAGAGAAGAAAGGGAAAAAATATCTTTACTATTTAGTTATTGGGCCATTCAAAGTATGTATTCTACCTGTCCCTATTCTTGTCATAGCCTCATGTTATCTTTAAAGATGTAAATAAACAAGACTACTTGATAGGCCGCTCAAGATTGACTCAAGCAAACTTGAATCCAGCTAGGTTTGTTTTGTAAGTCAGTTGTTGATGTAAAAAGATGATTGAATTTAATGTTATAACACATAATAAATTAGATTCGACTCGCATAAACTCATATAACTTCTTATTTGTTATTATGTTTTGATAAGCAACATATCTATTTATTTATTTATTTTAATTAAGGGCAAAAGGTGTAACCTGAGTAGACAGGAAGTATTCAAGAGGCATCTATCTAGAAGGAGAACATGATATAAGAAAATCATGCATGCTTAGGGGATGTTTGGGTAATGAGATGAGATGAGAATTATGTGAATAATAGAGTAAAGATGTTTTATTGGGTTTTGGGAAAGGAGAGAAAAAGTTGAATAAAAATATTATAAAGTTAAAATACTGTTAAAATAAAAATTTTTTAATCTCTTAATACTTATAAAAAAAGAATATATTTGTTTATATAATTTTGTTTTGAAATTGGAATAAAAATGTATTTTTTTTGTATTTTGTTGGGAAGTTTGGAAAGTTGGAATGATTAGGCAATGATTAAATGAAAAAGTTGAAGATTTGAAATTGAAAAGTGTCTGTTTGAGTGATGTCTGGAAAGGAAATTATGAGAAATTTTGAGATGAGATGAGATGAGATCATCTCACTTCCCAAACAAGCCCTTGGTCTATTGAAGTCTATAGATGTAGTCAAAATGAAAAGAGTATTAATAAAGAAATTCTTGAGCTATTCTATTGTTGGTTTGTGATCCTTGAAGGCTCTATAATTTCTTTTGTTCTATTACACTAAATGAATCAAATAGTGTCCATCTACAACACTACTGTGATTAGCGGGGCCATCACTTAGTCTTCTCCAACAATAAAAAGATTGACAATTCTTTTGGGCATGATGCAAGCCAATCAAACTTGACTGAATAGGTCATTCTATATTGTAGTTGCAATCTCGCAATGAAGTAGAAGATGATCAAAGGACTCCTCACCCTTCTTACATGTGCAATACCAATTGATCATGGATATTGATTTCTATTTACCTAGCTCATGTCTTTGTTTCGTGTGTTCCCGGGTCTCTCTTAAATTATCCATGGTAGAATCTTCCCAAGAGAGGTTGTCCAAGCAAAAAAACAACTCTCAAAGTGATCTTTGCTTGCTTCATGCTCTTCCATGGAAATAGGCTCTTAACATGAGGATAACATATGTTGTAGAAAGAACATTCATTCAACATTACTCTCTTGGACGAGATCTAATGAACGTCTTCACCTATTCTCCTTTTGGTGGAATTTAATAGCTTAACTTATGATATCCATCTCTCAATCTTGCACCTCACTCCAATCAGGAGCATTACTCGAAATCTCCAAATTATTTGCCACAAAAGCAATCTTGTCATGAGAAAACACTAAACATTCAAAGAAGCTTCCTTACCACAAATCGTGCCAAATTTTATCTCAGATTCGGCTTCTTCAACAAATTAGATATGGTTAGAAAACTTCCCCCCAACCTTTCCTGATATTCTTCCATAGACCTACCCCTTGTTACCCTTGGACCTCATTTTTACTCCATCCACCCCACAAGCATCCTGAAAGATACTATTACTCTCCATTGAGCATCTCTATCATTTTATTCACACCACAATCTCTAAACCAATAGTGCACAGTTAAGTAGGAGTTGCTGGTGAGCCCCCAACCAACCTTTAGGATTAGAGAGCAAATCTTGGCCCAACTTGCCAAGTAAAATTTTATCTCGTCCCCTATTTTCATGTCTATTTTCTCAGATGGGGGGTCGTTAGATTTTCTCAGATCGAGACGAAGTGGTGCCCAAGTTTTGATGGTGCAGAGGCAGTGCAACTCCTTTGGGAGTTTTTTCTCCTTATCGGAGTTTGGTCCAGTGAAATGGCGTGGAATGTTAATGATCCTGGAGGGAGGAAGGGGGAAGGTTGGAGGCTTCTTGGGGAGTTGCTGTTGGAGCTCACTGCAACCTCCTCTGGCTTGGGGGGGAAAAACAGAGGTTGTCCATGGCTGCCATCCACCCAGTCGCAGAGGGCCCAACTTGTCTCATCATACAGAGAGGTCCTGTCTTGAGCTCAAAAAAACGTAGAGGGGGCAGAAGTTTTACCTTCTTTGGCGATGGTTCAGCACTGCGAAGGGGTTGGCAGGGACGTGTCGGGGCCAAAAATGGAATACTTGCTGCATGCCTTGGACGAGATGGAGAAACAAGTCGAGAGCTTGCAGTCTAATATGGTGGTTATGAAACGCTACGTTCTGGAGGGCTTGACAAGGGAAAGGGGTGTGGACCAAGAAAAGGGCTTGGGTTTTGGGCTAAGGGAGGTTGAAGGCTTGGCCTTAGGTGGACTGGTGAAGGGTAAGGGTGTGGTTGGTGTTGGGCAACAAGATTTGAAGGCTTTGGATCAGGTGGCCTAGAGGCCCAGTGTTAGAGTAATGCAAGCCTTTGTGCAAGACCAGTTGGTGTCGCAGGCTCAGTTTGCGAAGGCAGATGAAGGCCCAGCTCGCGAGGGCAGTGGGCTCGTGATGGTTGATGTCCCGTCGTCATCGGGTGGGCCACAACCACCATCGATGGCGATGGGTCAGGTGTTGTCGTCGACGGTGTTGGGTTCACTGGTGAGTTTTGGGGTGCCGGAAAGTGTGTTCGCAGGATTCTGTGGAAGTGTTGTTCCGACTTTGAGAAGTGCCGTGAGTGGCTCTTTGGTGATGGAGGTTGCACAGAAAAAGTTGCACGAGGCGGAAGGAGCTTCCGTTGTCTCTCCCATGCCGGTTGTAAGGTCAGAGCAAGGCATGTATTTAGGTGGTCCTCCGATAAACACTCTGGGAAATGCCAAGAGCTGCACTCTGTTGATGGAGGTCGCACATAATGAGTCGTTCGAGTTGAAAGGAGCTTCCATTGTCTCTTCCGTGCCGGTTGAAAGGTTGGAGCTAGGCCTGTCTTTTGGTGGTTCTCCGATAAACATTCTGTCAGTGGAAATTGAGGCATGTGAGGTGAGGCTTTCTGCCGCTGGGGTCTCTGAAGTCTCTTCTCCACCTAAAATAATGGGGACTCCATTACGTTCCCTCTCTCTGTTGGATTGCAACATTCCTGAGAAGGCAAGGCCCTCTGAACCTCTAGTGGCTTCCAGAGGTGATGCTGATTTGAAAGTGGCTCTGTTTGTAGACAATTGTGTTGGCGGTGAGGGGGCTGTCCTAACTCCCCTGTGTATACTCCCTCTCAGAACTAAAGAGGGGAATTGTTCCTCATCGTGGGTTTTTAAGAAAGTGAAGGAGATTCAAGCTGTTATTGGGATCTCTTGTGTAGGCAATGAGGAACTATTTAAGGCTCTTCTCGTGGCTCTGGAAGAAAGCCATTCAAAATCAACTATAAAGAGGGATAGGGAACTTAAAAGGCTAACTTGTTCCATTAATTATGATGTGAAGGATGGGAGTGGTGGAAGGGAGAGATCGAAATGGAGGGGCAATTCATGTTTAAATGCAGCCTAAGCTTATTTCCTGGAACGTGCGGTGGCTTAATGATCGCAATAAATGCCTTCTTATCAAATCTTTATTGTGGATGTGGAAGGGTGATGTGGTGTGTTTTCAAGAAACAAAGTTGTGGAGCATTCATAGAAGCATTGTGCGTAGTGTATTGGGGTGTTTGTATGTGGGTTAGTCTTATTTGGCTTCGGTGGGAGCCTCAGGTGGTGTATTACTCATGTGGGATAAAAGAGTGGTTGAGGCGATAGAAGAGTGTATTGGAGAGTATTCGGTAGCAACTATGTTTAAAAACATGGAGGATGGATGGGAATGGGCATTTGTAGGCACCTATGGTCCTAATGTGGACAGGGATAGGAGAAGGTTATGGGAGGAGTTGGCGGGAATATATTCTTTATGGGATGTGCCGTGGTGTATGGGGGGTGATTTTAACATTACCCATTTTCAGAGTGAGCGATCAGGGCAGTATCGGAATTCTGTGGCCATGGAGGAGTTTTCAAAGTTTATTTTTGACTTGAACCTCATGGACCTCCCCCTGGTAGGGGGCGAGTACACTTGGTCAAACGGTTGGGTTTGGTTGAAATTGGACAGATTCCTTGTCTCTCTAGAGCGGGAAGCCCATTTTTTGGAGGTTTGTCAGAAACGGTTGCCTCGAATAAGCTATGATTATTTTCCTATTCTTCTAGATTGTGGGGGTATTCACAATGGTCGACGGTACTTCAAATTTGAAAATATGTCGCTTACAACGGATGGGTTTGTAGAGTTGGTGAGTGCTTGGTGGTCGTTGTACCAGTTCTTTGGTACTCCAAGTTTCATCCTTGCATGTAAGTTAAAGGCTCTGAAACAAGATTTGAAGAAGTAGAACTTGGAAGTCTTTGACCACATTGACAATCAGAAGTCAGTTCTATTGGAGGATTTGCAGGAAATAGACGGACTGGAATTACAGGGAGATATCTTAGAGGAGGGGTTGTTGAGAAAGGGCACGATTATGACAAATCTGGAGAGAGTTTTGTTGGCAGAGGAGACCTCATGGTGCCAAAAATCTAGAGCACTTTGGTTGAAAGAGATAGGTGCACGAAGTACTTTCATAACGTGGCAAACTCTCATTGGCGTGGCAATGCTATTGAGGCGTTATATTCAGGTTCTGAGGTGTTGTCTTCGCCTCCTGATATAGAGAACCATATTGTGCATTATTGTGAGTCCCTTCTCACTGACCCGCCGAAGCTTGATGGCTTGTCTTTTGAGACTATTGATTCTCAGAGTGTGAGTGTGTTGGAGAGGCCTTTTGATAAAGATGAGATTTACAAGGTCATTTCTGGTATGGCTAAGGATAAAGCACTGGGACCAGATGGTTTTTCTATGGGTTTCTTTCAAACTTGCTAGGACATAGTGAAAGGTGATGTTATGCAGGTCTTTAGTGAATTTCATTCTTTTCAGAAGTTTGAAAGATCTCTTAATGTGACTTTTATTGCTCTTATTCCCAAGAAACAAGGGGCGTCGATTATTGAGGATTTTTGTCCTATAAGCCTGGTTAGTGGTATATACAAAATAATTTCGAAGGTGCTTGCCAACCGGTTACGCCATGTGATGGAACAGATTATCTCCAAGTCGCAAAACGCATTTATTCGTGGGAAACAAATCCTGGACTCAGTGCTCATTGCAAATGAGTGCTTGGATCACAGATTGAGGGAGGGAGATCCAGGTATTCTTTATAAGTTAGACATGGAAAAAGCTTATGATCAGGTGAACTGGGAATTCTTATTATATCTGCTTGGGAGGTGTGGGTTTGGTGAGAGGTGGATCTCCTGGATGAGTCAATGTATTTCTACTGCACGGTTCTCAGTGCTAGTTAACGGCACACCTGCTGGATGAGTCACTGTATTTCTCTGTTTGTTATAGTCATGGAGGCTTTTAGTCGGATGGTAAAGGTGGCTGTGGAGGGGGGTCTCTTATCTAGTTATCAGGTGGGCAATGGCACTGGTGACTCTATTATCATTTCACATCTTTTATTTGCAGATGATACTCTTCTCTTTTGTGATGCGGATACTAGCCAAATTCAAACTCTACGAGCATTGTTATGTTGCTTTGAAGCAGTGTTGAGACTTGAGGTGAATCTTGGGAGGTCTGAGATGGTTCCAATGGGTGCAGTCTCAAATATTCTTAGCTTAGCAAGCACTTGGGATTGTAAGGTGTCATCTTTGCCGATGACATATTTGGGCCTCTCGTTGGGTGCAACTTTTAAGGCTAGAGCTATTTGGGATGGGGTGGTGGAGAAGATAGAGAAAATGTTGGTTGGTTGGAAACAGATGTATTTATCGAAAGGGGGCCGTCTCACCCTTATTAAGAGCACCTTACTAATCTCCCTACATATTATTTATCCCTATTTCCTATGCCTCTAAGGGTTGGTGAATAGGATTGAGAAACTATTTAGGGCGTTCTTATGGGAGGGTATGGGGGAGGAGAAGAAATTCCATCTAGTTAAATGGAAGACAGTATGTGCTCCAGTTGTACATGGGTTGGGAGTGTGTGACTTGAGAACTTTTAATAAAGCGTTATTGGGGAAATGGCTGTGGAGATATCATTCGGAGGGGGGATCATTGTGGAAGGCAATCATTGATGTTAGATATGGGGCGGCTTGGGGTGGGTGGTGCTCTAATGAAGTGAGAGGGGGGTATGGCGTGGGTTTATGGAAGTTTATAAGGAGGGGTGGCCATGTTTTGAAAAACATATTTGTTTTGTAGCAGGTGAGGGCAACTGTATTAGTTTTTGGCGGGATGTGTGGTGTGGAGATCATGCATTGAAAAGGGCGTTTCCGGTTCTTTATAGTATTGCAGCGAATAGGGAGGCTTCAGTGGCGGATATGCGACTCTTTTCGCATGGCTCCCATTAGTGGAATATTCTTTTTAATAGGAATTTTCATGATTGGGAACTAGCTATTGTATCAGATTTTTTCAGCTTACTATACTCTAAGGGGATGCCTACGACACAGAGTGATAGATTGAAGTGGAGGTCTAATAATAAGAAATGCACGGTTAAGGCATATTATAAAATCTTGATAACACAAGATCATACTTCGTTCCCTTGGAAAAATATATTAAAGTCCCGGGTGCCCTCTAAAGTTGCTTTTTTTGTATGGAACGCTGCTATTGGGAAGATCTTGACTACGGACAATTTGAGGAAGAGGGGTTGTGTAGTGGTAGATTGGTGTTATATGTGCAAAAAGAATGGAGAATTTGTGGACCATCTTCTATTGCATTGTGAGGCAGCAAGGGGGTTGTGGGATGAGATCTTTCAAAGGGTTGATGTTCCTCGGGTGGTGCCCTCAAGGGTGGCGGATTTGTTGGGTTGTTGGAGGAATCTGCAAGGTTGTCATCAAGTGGTTGCGGTGTGGAAGATGATTCTTTTATGTATCATGTGGTGTATTTTGTTAGAAAGGAATGTGTGTTGTTTTGATGATAAGGAACGTACAAGGGAGGAGCTGAAGAATTTTTTTTTTCTCCACACTTTATTGCTTTGGTTTTCCGCTATTGTACTAAATGGGGACAACGCTCATGATTCTTTGTCATTAATTCATCGCAGCTAGAATGTATTTAGGTCTTTTTCTATATACTTCCGGTGTACATGGCTTATGCCTATCTCATTCATATCAATAATATTTATCTCTTATAAAAATAAAATAAAATATGTGGGTAATGTTAGAAAGAATGCTGCTCTTGATCAAATTGATCCTACCATCTTTAGACGAACACAACAGCATTCAATCGGCCAATCAATGCTCTATCTTCTCAATAATCTCATTCCAAATCGTCTTTGCCTTAAAAGTGGCCCCTTATGGAAGGTAGGGACACTTCATTTGCAACGAGGACATGTTACATTCCGGATTACTTGCCAAACTGTTCACATCAGAAAAATGACCCATTGGACCCAGTTTCGATTCAGCTAAATTAATCTTTAATCCGAAGACTGATTCAAAGCACTAGGGTAAAGCTTGCTAACACTGAAGGTGATTTGGGTCAGCCTCACAAATGGCAAAGTATCATTTATATAAAGAAGATGGGATAGATTAATTACAACAATGTTTGCAGCCCCATAGAGAAACCTGAAATAAAACACCCTTGACCAACTTTGTTAGCATTTGCTTGGTACTTCCATGACTATAACAAAGAATAGAGAAACGAATAGTAGTAATGCAATAAGCTACCCAAGATTGCCATATTCCCCAAAACCGCATCTCCTCAAACAAATGTAAAAGGAACTCCCAGTTAATAGGATCATATGCCTATCAATTTGTATAACCCAATCTGAAGAATTGATCACAGGGAGGGGCAGCGCAGATTACTTGCACAGAGGTGCTCCAATGGCAGGGGTTGGTTTGTAGTTGTGTTGGTGTTTTGGGAGGGTGGGAGGAAAAACTCCATTATCATTCTTGAAGGGGAAAGGGGTAGAGGATGGAGGAGAATGAGGGAAGTGCTGGGGGAGTCAGTTTCAGGAAGGAAGAGGAAGGGTTGCTGCCATGCATGGTGGGGCTCAGCCATGGAAGGAGGAAGAACCGAGGACGTACAAGGATGCTCTAACCCAAGATGGAAAGAGGGGTGGTGTGGAAAATTTTGACAGGCAATGGTCTCGAGTCCCTCATGGAGTACGTTTCACATAACTTGATAGGGTAGGTGACAGAGGCGTGGGTGGAAGTTGGAAGAAATGCAAAGGCAGATACGGCAAATGTAGAGAGAGATGTCTGTTATGAGGAAGATGGTTGGGAGTTATAAGGAAAGGGATGAAATTGAGATGGGCTGGAAGAGGCCGGGCCAAGACCAGAGGCCCAATAACAAAGGGAAGGGTAAGGATAAATTAGAAGCCCTTGAGTGGAGGCAAGTAGTGGGCCACTATAGGCCCCGGTCCAACGCCTAGGCCCATGCCTAGAGTGCAGCTAGGAGAATTGAAAGGAAGGGCCAGTTAGATGGGCCGCAATCCCAAGGCCCATCAAAAGGCTCAGGTGTTTAGCCCAGGGCCCTCGTGCTCGTGCCCGTGCCCAGCCTTGTAACCCTTAGGGCCTGCAAGTGTGGGGTGGCTGGAAACATGAGACAGAAGGTACTAGGATCTCCCTGAGATGATCGGGAGAGATTTTTCCACCGGTAATGGGACAGACTTTGCCGATGGTAGGTCTAGAGGCGTCGGAGGTGGTAGAGAACCTCTAGAGTTTGGAAGCAGTTGGAGTGGCGGCAGAGGTGGATGGGCATTTACTGAACTCGGATAGTGAGGATTCTCAGGGTATACACGATGAAATGATCTCAAGGCCATCTCAGGGCTATTTAGATCTTATCGGGATGGAAGATTATTCTATGGTTGAAGACACTTTACGTAGAGAAGGAAATCAAGGGGTGGAGGCAGAGCTGAATGCACAATCAGACGAGGAAGTTGCATTTGAACAAGGAGTGGTTGCAGTGCAGGTAGAAGAGGGTGAGCCAGTACCTTTAAACTTCATGTGTCCAGTGCAACCTAAGATTTCAGATTGGGTTTTCAACACGGTAAAGGATATTCAGAATTTGGTGGGGTTGAGGTGTGAAGGCTATGAGGATCAATTTATGGCTTTACTTACAGTAATTGAAACAAGTCATCAAGAATATAGGAAAGTAGAATAAAAAAAGCAAAGAGAGCTGAGGAGGTTGAATTGGTCAATGAATTCAGAGGGGAGTGCAAGCAATGATAGGTCTAAAGGGAAAGGTTTGGTACATTCCAAGTGAAACCAAAAATTGTATCATGGAATGTCTGTGGGTTGAACGAGGTCAGCAAGCGTCTACAAATAAGACATTTGCTACGCGAGTGGAAGGCGGACATGGTGTGTTTACAGGAGACAAAGTTGAAACTTATAAATAGAAATTTAGTGAGAAGTATTTGGAGCTGCACATATGTAGATTGGGTGTACTTGGCGGCCAAGGGGGCATCGGGTGGTGTTTTGGTGATGTGGGATAAAAGAGTGGTGGAGAAAATGGAGGAATTCATAGGGGTGTATTCGGTGGCTTGCTCTTTTAGAAGCGTGGCAGATGATTTCATGTGGGCATTTGCAGGGGTTTATGGTCCTAACTTAGACCAGGAAAGAAGATTGTTATGGGAGGAGTTGGCTGGTGTACATAGTTGGTGGGGTCTACCATGGTGTATAGGCGAAGATTTCAATGTAACAAGATTTCTAACTGAGAGCTTTGGGAATAGAAGAAGTAGGCCAGCTATGACAGAATTTTCGGAGTGCATCTTTGATTTGAATCTGGTGGACTTACCACTAGCAGGGGGCGCTTGCACGTGGTCTAATAATCAGACATGGTCTAGATTAGATAGATTCCTTATTTCATCGGAGTCGGAATGTCATTTCCTGGATGTGTGGCAAAAGAGATTGCCTCGTTTGCGCTTGGATCACTGGCCTATTATGTTGGATGGTGGAGGAGTCCAAAGGAGGCGTAGGTACTTCAAATTTGAAAACATGTGGCGAAAGGCGGATGGTTTTGAGGAAAGGGTCAGGCAATGGTGGGCATCGTATCAGTTTCAAGGAACCTCTAGTTTTATTTTTGTGGGTAAATTGAAAGCTCTAAAAAAAGACCTAATGGAGTGGAATAGGTAGTCTTTTGGCGATATAGGGGAGCGCATAAAAAGTAAGGAAATGGAGATTCAAGGGTTGGAAAGGATACAAGAAGCACGGTCTTTAACTCAGGAAGAAATAGCTTTAAAATTGGGGCTGGAAGCGGAATTGGAAAGAATTATAGTTTTAGAAGAGACTTCTTGGCGGCAAAAGTCAAGAGCGTTATGGTTGAAGGATGGTGACCGAAGCACTAAGTTCTTCCACAGAATAGCCAACTCACATAGGAGATACAACAACATTGAGATGCTGAAAATAGAGGGAGTGGAATGCCGGGAAGAGCTAGTGATAAACAACCATGTAGTTAAGTTTTTTGAGCAATTACTTTCTGAGCAGGTGGGATGGCGGCCTAAACTTGAGGGGCTTGGTTTTGAGTCCATTGAACTTAATGAGGTAGATCAACTGGAGAGGACATTTGAGGAGACGGAGGTTTATGAAGTTGTGAGAAAAATGGCTAAAGATAAGGCACCGGTTCCTAACGGTTTTTCGATGGGTTTCTTTCAAATTTGCTAGGCTGTATTAAAAGAATATCTCATGAAGGTGTTCCAGGAGTTCTACTCAGACGGGAGGTTTGAAAAAAGCCTTAATGCTATTTTTTTGGCACTAATACCAAAGAAGGTAGAGGCAGAGGAGGTTAGGAGTTCCGGCCTATTAGTCTAGTAAATGGGGTATACAAGATTTTATCTAAGGTATTAGCGAATCGTTTGAGTGAGGTAGTGGAAAAACTAATTTTGAAACCTCAAAATGCTTTTGTAAATGATAGACAAATCCTAGATGCGGTTCTTATTGTTAATGAATGCATTGATAGTCGTCTGAAAACTGTTGAGGCAGGGATCATTTGCAAGCTAGATATGGAGAAGGCGTATAATCATGTAAACTGGGACTTTCTTCTTGATCTGTTGGGGAAATGTGGTTTTGGGGAGAGATGGTGCTCGTGGATTAGGTGGTGCATGACAACGGTAAAATTTTCCGTCTTGATAAACGGAAGCCCAACTGGATTTTTCCGTAGCTCACGAGGTTTAAGACAAGGAGATCCGCTATCCCCATTACTCTTTGTTATTGTGATGGAGGCGTTGAGTAGAATGTCCTTGGCCTTGGTTGCGAATGGTTTGGTGGCTGGTTTTAAGATTGGCTCTCCGAATAGGGGACCTGTTAACATATCTTATTTGTTGTTTGCAGATGATACTCTTTTCTTTTGCGAACCAGATCCTTACCAGATTCGAGTTCTGAAAGCCCTTCTCCTTTGGTTTGAAGCAACTTCCGGACTGGAGGTTAACTTGCAAAAATCAGAGATGGCTTATTTCTTTGAGCCTTTGCTATTGTTTTCTCTAGGATTAGTTTTCATGATTTTCTTGTATCCACATCTAGCTCCTAATTTGTATCTCGGTGTTCTCAATTGTATACTCCTTGTGTACTTGGGCTATGCCTTATTATTTGCTTTAATAAAGTTTTATTATACTTGTAAATAAAAAATTCAGTAAGTATGAAATTGGTTTGGTTCGGTTGGTCTTTGAGTAGTTTTCTAGACTGAACTGAACTGATCGTTCTATATTTATGGACCCTGAAACCAACCAGTGTGGTCTATAGTTAGTTTTCGGTTCAGTTTACCAGGATGATTTGGTTTGGGCTGGTTGGTATTATGGCCCAAATGTACAAGTGTTTAGCCCAAATATCAATTGTAGAGGCCAAATATTATTATTATTTTTTGATTGGCATTGGGTACAACGTCCTGACTAATCCCGGGGGTGCACAGGCCCTTGGCAAGGAGTTTCCTGCGAGTGCACATCTGGTTATTAAGGGGAAAATCCCTTAGTCCGATGGCCCCTAGAGATTGTTTGCACCCAAGGAGATTTTAACCTTAGACCTAGGGGGAACATACCCCCAAACCCAAGGCCTTTACCACTTGTGCCAAATGTTATTTTTAGTGGAACATCAATTGTATAATATTTATAGTATATAAAAATTTTAAAAAATAACTAACCATACATGGCTTCTAATAGGTTCAGTCTTGTCCATGGTGAATACCCAAGGACCAAACTGAAAACTAAAAAAAAAAACAAAGTGAAATGTAAACCGAAACCAATCGTGCTTGTCCAAAAACCGGACTGAACTGTGCAAAACCGGTTGGTTGGTTCGGTTTTACCTTTTTTTTTTAACAGTCCTATAATATAGTCACTACTTTTTTTTTAACCTAGCTTGTTCCAGGTTCTTTATTCTTATTTTCATCTTTTTGCTAATAAGTTAGTCCAATATATTTTCAGTTTAATGTTTGACGTGTCACTTAATTACCTGTTTTATCTTATATTAATTGTTTTTGCCTCATTCATGTTCAGAACATACACAAGTTCAGTTTTCCTACTCTTGTGGATATTAAAGCTACTTACCGACTTGTTAATGCTTCCATTTACAAGGTATGTTATCCTTCATGTGAATGGTGTTGACATTTTTACGCTGTGCATTTGATAATAAGATGTTTACACCTTTTACCTAAAAAATATAGTAAAAAAGATGTTTACACTACCATTCTATACATCCATATGGTACGGTTTAATTAATTTTCTTGACCAGATTGTTTTCACACGGGCAACATTAATGATAAACATATACCAAGAAATGAATCCAAGTTGATTGCTATTTGAGTTTCTCTTTCTTTTGTCACCTCACCTCTTTTATGATTGGCCACAGTTCTCTTGAATAGATGAAAAGATTATGCAAGAAGAAAAAAGGGAAATAAGTGCTCAAATGAGTTGGATTGGTTTTTTCTTCATGAGCACCGGTAAAGGGACCAGCAGTCTCCTTAGTTGGAAAGTCCACCTATGGCCCCTTTTCCATATTCTATTGATTAGTATTCATACAAAATTTTTAGTTTCACGAACATGTTGTAGAGAAACCCTCTTATACTTCCTTATTTTAAAGTTGCTTGCAGGTGAACTCCTAATCATGTACAAAAATCTGATCCTTTTACGTTATTTTTGTATTAGGTTGCTTTATCAAAAGATCTTTGTCATTTGATAGTCATGTGCTCTGGAGAACTTTTTGAAGATACCAATGAATCACGAAATGGAAAATTGGTGGGACATGGTACGGATGGCTTGCATTGCTTAGTCCTTGATACTTCTATATTTTGGAAGAGGTAACTTTGCAGTAGAAAATGGGATTTCTTCTAAATTGTGTGGTCCTAGAATTGTTTTCCTTTTTCATTTTGTATATGGTTCTCTCTTTTGTTTTTTGTTTACATTTTCAATTTCTTTCTTGCTAATGTGCTTAGAGTTTTGGGCTTTAAGATTATCTGGCATGAAGTTGATATAATAATGATATATATTTGTCCTCCCTGTATCAAACTATCCCCATCTCCCTGTCTCTCTGTCCCTCATTGTAGGAAAAATGAGCTTCATCAGGTGGCTCAACAAGCATCTAATATTGAGGATTTGACTGAGGTTATTCGCGCATCACTATCAGTAATGTGTAAGCAGTGGTCTGATGCTATGCACCATTTTCATGAGAAGTTTGATTCTTTGTCTACACTGATTATTGACCATGGTAACTGCTAATAGTAACACAAAGGTACAGTCCATTAATGTAATTCATAGCTATTTTTTTGTTTAATCATTTATACCATTTGTATATAGGACTTGACTCGTCTCCCCAAGAGGAGTTTCTTAGCCTTTTAGGTGGTGCACGGACTAGTCCAGCAGTTCATCAATTTCTAGTTAACTCTCTTGGTGAAGTGGTATGCCCAACCTTGCGTTAACTTTGTGAAGGAGATTCTGATTTTGCATTTGATACAGCAAGTTAATCACTTAATAGGGTGTCAAGCGTGTGTCGAAGGTTGTTTGTGGTGCTGGAAAAGAACTTCAGCTCATTGTCCTTGATCATCTACAGGTGCATTATGTACTTATTTTAGACAGTTAATGACTTGGTACTTTCTATTCACGATCTCCTTCATGGGTATGCAATCTGATCTTTTTTCCTGAGACAATATATCCAGCATCCCATGCTTCATCACTTTTGGCTTTAGAGACCACACTCTTAAAGAATGAGCATTTGAGACTCCATTTTTATCACCTTTAATTTTAATAGCCTTTTAAAAGTTTTCAACTGGAAAAAATAAGTTTGCAGTGCGGTGGGTGTCTTCCCACTTGGTTCTAGCCCTTGCACTAGGCCACTATGGGAATCCCCCATTATAAGCCACGTAGAACCAATCCTAACCAAAAGTGCGAGACTTGAGTTGTGCTACTTACTGTGATGGCCTAATGAGGACTTCAGGGATTTAAGGGGGGAAGAATTTAATACCCCACACTGTGTATAGGAAGGGAAGGTGATGAATTAAATCCTACATTGCTTGGGAAAGCGAAGTTTCTTGCCCTTTATAATGAATTCCAAGGGATTCTAATTGTGATCTTGATTAGTCCTTTACTTTTACCTATATAAAAAAAATCTTGATTAGTCCTTGATTATAAGCTCAAATGTGGCTTGAACCTTCCTTGGGTCATTATAAAGCCTATTAAAATCAAAAGTCTCAACACTTGAATCTCAAATGATCACTTTTTGAACTAGGATCTGAAAAGCCAAAAGTACCAGGCGATAAAGGGTGTAGCATAGTTTCATTTAAGAAATAAATTCTGTTCCAGGTAAAAGCTAGTTTCTCGTGAAAATAATAATTGGCTAATGGAAATATAACCATCGTAAATCAGGATAAATCTCTTTGCCCGTCTACCACTATCAAAAGCTAACATGCAAATGCAAAGTAATGCTTGATATCTAAGAACTGAAGCTGACTGCATTACAATCTTCTTAAGCAAGGCTTGTAAAGTAGTTAATTTGCATTTCTTATATCTTTCTCTATACTTCGGATGTATAGATGCTATATCTCACCAAAGTTTGGCCATTTTTCTTATTTATAATATTTGTTGCTGCTTGCTATTTGGTGAAGTTGTATGTGTCTGTGATAGTTTTGTTTATCATGTTCTTTATACCAATGAGCTTGATTAGAAGCTAAATGATAAATATCCACTCCCCAGCCGGCTGCTGAAATAATTGGATTCAGGATGGGAGAATTGAGAGGCCTTTCAAGGTGGCGTGCACGCTATAAAGGTGTTGGTTTGGATGAGACACTCATCAATGATGCAACAGAAAAAGCGGGTATGTTACTTGTACAAGTTGAACGGTTTATCAGAGTGCTTTCATCTGTGGTGCAGCAGGTATGGTTTTTTGAGGATCCTCTTTTTTATTTTATTTTATTTTTTAACTTTTACACCTAAGTTCTTTGGACAGAAGTATTTTTGGAAGGGTAACTGCATGATTGTGTCGTAGGTATCTTACTACTATTGACATTGAAATACTCTTTTCTTTATTCTTAAGTTCCCATTTATGTATCTACTTATCAAAAAAAAAAAAAAGTTCCCATTTATGTATCCCTTACAAAATTATTGTCAAAATCTTTGACAGTATATGCTGCTATTGATGAGTATTGGTTAAGTGCATGAATTTTAGTTGAGTCAAAAATAGCTGTTTATCGTTTCTTCTTTGAGGGCATGGAGGAGAGATTCTTTTATAAGATGAATTTGTAGTGATAGAATTGGTTTCAGCCTGTAGTGTTGCCTTTTCCCCCTTCTATCTTCATTATCATATTGCCAAAGTAATAAATTACTAACATAAGTGAAACCTTCAGTTTTTGTTTTTTAATGAGCAATCTAGCTGTCTCTTACTCAATGCTCATGCCAATATTCTATTTGAAGTCATTGTTCTCAGTATCAATGTTTCTCACCGACATTGTAATATGAAATTATAAAATTAAAATATTATTGTTTTCTGATTTCATGTACCTGACTAAACAGCGTGTACATTAATTATGAAGTCCTTAAAACTGGCCAAAACAAATGAGAGGATAACATCTAGGATTTGTGAATATGTATTTCTGATGTCTTTGTTCTTTTTTTTGTTTTTTATCAGTTTTCAAATTTCTTCAATTGGCTTTTAAAATGTATAAAGCTACTAATGTCAGAACCCAGTGATCAGCTTCTACCTTATGATAGGTACACCTCTCTGGTTTCCTTCTGATTTCTTAAGGTTATTGACACATTTTTTGGGGGTCATTTTATTTATTTATGATTTTGGCAGTGAACTTCTTGTAATATTTTTGAGGTTTTTATATGATCAAGATCCTGTCAAACAGTTACTGGAACTATCTGAAGTTGACTGTGATATCGAAATTGAATTGTAAGTTGAACTTTTGGCATTTACATCCTCATCTGTTATTTTTGTGCATGTAATAATTTCAGCTTGGCTAATACTTGCAAGGCAGTTGCATGTGTTGTCATTTGAGGTTGATACTGTGTGCAAATCAAATCAAGATTATTTTGTTTTTGATAAGTAAATGATTGTATTAATAGAATAGGCATAGTCCAAGTACACAAGATGGAAATCAAGATTATTGATGAACATGTTAAAGATGGGGGCATTGGAGAATTGCATGCGCTACTTAAATTTTATTTATACCATGGTCTTTGTACTGAATGGGATTTGCTCCACCCATAACAACAGGTAGAAGGAAAGGTCACAGTCAATCACATCCGGAGAATCACTAGCCACTAACCCCAAAAGACTAGTCAATTTGAAACTTCCCTAAAATCACTTAGAAAGCCTAGTTTTTCCTCATATGTGGCCAAGGTGAGACTTAACCTCATCCCAAAACACTTTTGGGGCCAGCATACTAGAGGATTTTTCTCTTGAATTATGCGAGGTGCATTTCCGGGAAACTCCTTGCTCAGACCTATGCACCATTGGGATTAGTTGGGACTTTTCCCAGACACTTGGTGCCGATAAAAAAATGTAGGTTAGCCATATTCCCATTGTGGGACTGAGGTGTTACTTGTAAAAAAAAAAAAAATGTGGGACTGGGGTGTTACAAACTCTCCTAAATTCCTGAGGTGCTTGTCAAGGCCATACTCCAGTATCGCACGGCTAACTGTCCAACCTGGCCCTAATACCATATATAATGACCCTTGGGTAGCACTAGCCACATTTGTGCCATGACAAAAAAAAATAGTCAACTTGAAGATTCCGTAAAATGACATATAAAGGCCAGTTTCATGTTGTTAGAAACTAATGTGGAATTGGGGTATTACATATTGTGTGTGAACCATATCAAGATTATTGATGAGCATGTACAAGAAGGGGCATCAGAGAGTTTCTTGAACTGCTTATAGAAAAATTTGATTATACTATGGTCTTTATACCAAATGGAAGTAAGGGTCACGGTCAATCACATAATTTTCCTAGAAAAATATATTATTGGACAACTATGCTCTTATATTACATAGGAACTGCTAAAGTCTCTTCAACTTCTCTAATGAAATCCAGATGAACTACAGTTTGGCATTGGTTCTCTAAAATTGGTTTACATTTTGATGCCAATTTGTGTGCGCATATCTGTGCACATGATTACATGCACACCTTTCAAATATGTCAATATGTATTTCCAGTGTCAATGTTAGTCTTCAAGCAATCTGATGTCTAAATGCTTCAGGGAAACTAGGCAAAGAGTTAAGGAATTAGTTAATTTTGGGGGATTTTTGGATTGCGAATATCTGCGAAGGACGCTAGCTAAAGAATTTCAGCTGATGGAGTCTAGGTATTCCCTTCTTCCTTCTTTTAATATTAAATGGTGTAGTTGTAATCAAGATAGCAGTGAAAATGGACCCCAGCGCAATGCTCTAACGTCTTCCGAAACCAAAGAGAACTTTGTTCCAGTATGTCATCAATCAATTAGTGCTGTTTTGATTCTGTAAATTCTAATAAAGTCAATTTTTAGTGCAGAATCACAATTGCAGGTTGTATTAGTTTCAGAAGCATAAAAATATGTACTAATGAGTTCTGAACACCATTTTTAAATATTTTCAAGTGATAATGTTATTAGGATGGAAAATAATGAAAGAAAAAGAAGGGGAAACAGGAAAAGCCAAAGATTCTGAAAATCAGAGCATAAAAAAAATTGAAGTAAAACTTGCTAGACTTTTGTTGCTTGAATCAAATTTGAAAGCATGATCTAAAATCTTTTCTTTTTCTCCAACCCTTTCCCCCTCTTATAGATAAATATGTAGACTACTATTTCTTACATATTTTGACATACACAGAAATTCATCTCTTTTGAGTACTATTTTTCTAGTTTACATCAATTTAAATTATTTATTAATGATATCATTATTTCAGTTTCAGTGAAGCTTTTCAGATGCCTCACTGTACAATATCTGAAAAGATACTTTGTGAGAATCTGTTGCCACTGTTCCCTCTTCCATCTTCGCCAGCACCTACTTCTTTCCCTGTCCCTGCATCAATATCGTACTATGAGGTACTGTGCTGTGTGTTTTCCATGTCACATTGTTAGTGTTAAAACTGCATGATTATTCAGTGATTGATAATTCTTTAATTGATAATAGTACCCATAAAAAAAATCAGCTGATAAAAAAGCATCTAGGTTCTATGATGTTGGTTGCAACCTAGGATACACAATTTCTGTACCCTATTACGAACTTGAAAAAATTCTAGAGTTTGACAAATTTTACAAGAATTGGGCCAAATCGCAAGCATTTGATTTCTAGAGCTGGTGGCTAAAACTCACTGTGGCAGGGCACTGTTAATGCAAAGTTATTAATTCTGTATCATTCTGGCCAGAATGGCAAATGCGTTGTGCTGGCAAGCAACCCAAAATGCCCAATCCCCTGTTCCATCTTGCTTAAATTCCAGTCCGTTTCTGGTATGTTCCACTCATCTCAGCATATTCAGCTTGGTTTGACATTGCTTCACACCAAAAGAAGCAATCTATGTCTAGGATTAACATGGGAATGGAAGTCTTCTTTCATGTCTCGACTGTGAAATAAGCCTATTAGCTTACGAGCTTATTTCCTAGGTTGGAACAAGTTTTTTGGATCCCCTTTTTTCACCCCTTGGAATGGCTGTTTTGGCTTGAGACAGTTATCATAAATTATCTTTTGACATTTTGATAAATTTCAGCACTAGTTTTGCCAAATTTTCATGCAAACGGTTATCAGTAATTCTGTTTTATATTTGAAGTCTAAGTATTAACAAACTTTAATGTCCGGTTAAATTTGTTATATTCAAGAAATTTATTGTGTTGATGAATTTATATACATAAAACTATTTGTTGGATTGTTTTAATACTGATACTTTCAATCCCAACAAACAAATTGAAATGGTCATTGGAGTGGAACTGATAATTTTGTGTTGGAAGTGGACGTGGTCTTTAAGCTGGAAATCCTCTCCGTACAAGTGAGTGAAATCCTCTCCGTACAGATGGAAAAACTTGCATTGGCGGTGGTATGTTAGTGTGTAGTATTGTGATCGTTATAGATGGCAGGTTTTAGAGAGATAGTAGTAGAATCTAAATTGATTACGTTGGTGAAGGAAAGGGGCAACCTACGTATTTCAGAGCAAGGTTGGAAGGAGAGGCATGAAGTGTTGGTGGGACTCAACACAGCTTCATGGTTTGTGAGAGTCCTAGAGGAGTGTTTGAGAGGAGGAAAAAAGGTGGTTTACTCGGTGGTACGGGAGAAATACAGAAGCTTTGTGGCTCAACGTTGCGAGAATAGTCGTGGGCGATATCTGTCCATCGCAGAGTATGGTCAAGAGGGAAGAAATGGATTGCTCTGTTTTCCTGAAGGTGAAAATGGTTGGGGATGGAGACGTCTGAAAGATTCAGTTGCAGAGCTGGTCCATCCAAGGGGAAATAGAACTGGAACTGCTGTCGGACCTCAGATGAGCAATATAGTAAGGGGGGTGAACAGCCGGTCTTTCAAAGAGGTCCTCACGACGGCGGCTCCAAAACATGCGCAGAGAAGAGACGATGAAGGTGACAGAGTCTCTGACGGGGAGGAGCATCGAGCCGCACACCACGTACGGGATGCAGAAACTGGCAGGTTGCGTGCTGGACAGGAGGCGTGGGAGACCCATAGGAGGTTGATGGAGTTACAAGGTCAACTGCGGAAATTGCAGAAGGAAATGGAGGTACGTGGGTATGTCGGGCTGGAAAAGGAAACAAGATGGAACTGGGACGATGAAAGGGGCAGAAACGGAAAAGGATTGATAAAGGAAAACAATAATAGGGGGACGTTCTGGATTAAAAATAGCGGGCCGAAACTAATACATCCTAAGGGGCCAGAGATAAGGGCCCAGGTGGTTTCCTTCGAAACCCAAACGAGTGGAGGGCCGGGTGAGGGCCATGATGACCCGGTAAGGGCAGCGAAAAGTGGAGGGCCGAGCCAGGGCCCTGATGACCCGGTAAGCAGGGTTCAACCCACGGGTACTAAAATACCCGATACACAACCACCAACGCCGGCGTTACTGTTGTCGGAAGAAGAGATGTCGGAAGAGCCACAGACAGTGCCGGCGAGCCCAGCAGACATCTCCGATGACGGCAAGCAGGCATGGGATGACCGGATCACGGAGGTGGACCATGTTGAGGCCACGGCGAACCGAGAGGAAGGGTTGAAAGCACCTTTTCAGACCCAGAAATCACCGATCATGTGCAAGGAGGCCCCGACGAAAAGTTCTGGGCTTGTTCCAGATGTGAATGAGTTGGTGGGTTCAGTCGAACCTCTATGGGTCTGTTCCGTGAATCAAGATGAAGATAGAACTGCTTCAATGAAGATCTTGGAGGCTGGTGGGGATACGGTGACTCCTTCTGGATTACATGTGATGGATTTTAATGTGGATGGGAGGGAGGGGGAAGGGTTGGAAGACTCGGAAATGGAGGGGTCTTTGGAAGGGGAGTCTACGGATGATGAGTATGCACTGGCTTTGAAAGAACACTTAGATTTGATGGTTTTTTCTGGGGTAGAGGAAACCAAAGAGGTGGAGCCGACTCCACTTAATTTATTGTTTCCTGTTCAATCAGGAGTTTCCGACTGGGTGTTTGACAAGGTGAAGGAGATTCAGAAAGTAGTGAGATTAGAGTGTGAAGGGTATGAGGAACAGTTTATGGCCTTACTAACAGCTATAGAAGCAGGGCATCAACAACAACGGAAATCAGTCTCGAAAAAACAGAGAGAGCTTAAGCGGTTGACGTGGTCTTTGAACACTGACGGTAGTTCTAGTAGGAATAGGCCGAAAGGGAAGGGGCCAGCCCACTCTCAATGAAACCCAAAATAGTATCATGGAATGTGCGTGGTCTAAATGAGGCTACGAAACGTTTGTGGATAAGGAACTTGCTTCGCGAGTGGAAGGTAGACCTTGTTTGCTTGCAAGAAACTAAGATGAAGCTGATTGATAGGCGAATTGTGAGAAGCTTGTGGAGTGGAGTGCATGTAGACTGGGTTTACTTGGCCTCTAGTGGGGCGTCAGGTGGAGTAGTAGTCATGTGGGACAGGAGAGTGGTGGAAAAAATGGAGGATTTTATAGGAAGGTATACAGTAGCATGCTCGTTTAAGAGCGTGTCAGATAACTTTTTGTGGGCTTTTGCAGGTGTATAAGGCCCAAATCTAGACAGTAACAGAGTACTATTGTGGGAGGAGTTAGCGGGTTTGCATAGTTGGTGGAATCTCCCTTTGTGTATTGGGGGAGACTTTAACGTTACCAGATTTCCAAGTGAATCTTTTGGTAATAGAAGGGGGAGATTAGCTATGATTGAATTTTCTGAATGCATCTCTGAATTGAATTTGGTAGACTTGCCGTTAGCCGGGGGCTCCGCCACGTGGGCTAACAACCAAACGTGGTCCCGTCTTGATCGCTTCCTTATATCCCCGGAGTGGGAAAGTCATTTCCCTGATGTCTGGCAAAGGCGACTACCTCGGATTAGTTCAGATCATTGGCCTGTCTAGCTTGATTGTGGGGGAGTGCGAAATGGCCAGAGGTATTTTAAATTCAAAAACATGTGGTTAAAGACGGAAGGATTCGTGGAACGAGTAAGACAGTGGTGGGTGTCCTATCATTTTCAGGGTACTCCTAGTTTTGTCCTTGCGGGCAAACTGAAAGCTTTAAAAAGAGATTTGAAACTTTGGAATACCCACTCTTTCGGTGATATAAGGGAAAATAAAGAAGGAAAGATGAGGGAGATACAGGAAATTGAGCAGATTCAAGAGGTTAGATCTCTTACCCAAGTAGAAGTTGAGCGGAGGACATTGTTGGGCGAGGAGTTGGAGAGAATTATTCTGATGGAAGAGATTTCATGGCGGCAAAAGTCAAGAGCAGGGAACGAGATCGTTGCACCAAGTTTTTCCATCAGGTCGCAAATTCTCATAGGAGAAACAATAATATTGAGATGTTGAGTATAGATGGTACGGAGTGCAGGGAAGAACATGTTATTAAGGCCCACATAGTTGGCTTCTACGAGCAACTCCTTACTAAACCAATGAGTTGGCGGCCACGCCCTGATGGTTTGGTTTTTGACTCTATTGGGGAGATTGATGTTTTTCGATTGGAATGGGCTTTTGAAGAAGAGGAAGTGGCGGAGGTTGTGCGTAAATTGGCAAAGGATAAGGCACCGGGACCGGATGGGTTCTCTATGGGTTTTTTTCAAGAGTGCTGGGATGTGGTTAAAGAAGATATTCTGAAGGTCTTCCAAGAATTTCACGAGGCTGGAAAATTCAAAAAAAGCCTAAATACTACTTTCATAGCTTTAATCCCGAAGGTGGGGGTTAATGAGGTAAATGCATATCGTCCAATCAGCCTAGTCAACGGTGTTTACAAGATCATTTCCAAAGTGTTAGCAAACCGGCTTAGTGAGGTGATAGGGAAGCTTATCTTTAAGCCTCAAAACGCCTTTATTAAAGGAAGACAAATTCTTGATGCGGCTCTTATTGCAAATGAGTGTATGGATAGTAGAATGAAGACTGGTGGTAATGGAATCATTTGCAAGCTGGATATGGAGAAGGCTTATGATCACGTAAATTGGGATTTTTTACTATATATTCTTGGGAGATGTGGTTTTGGGGAGAAATGGAGAGCATGAATCCGATGGTGTGTGTCAACGGCTAAGTTCTCTGTGTTGTTAAATGGTAGTCCAGTTGGTTTCTTTCATAGTTCACGAGGTCTGAGACAGGGGGATCCGTTGTCGCCACTACTATTTGTTGTTGTGATGGAGGGGCTAGGCAGGATGATGTCGGCTTTAAGTCGAAATGGCTTGGTGGGCGGTTTTTCGGTTGGAACCCAGGAGAGGGGCTTTACTAATATATCTCACATACTCTTTGTAGATGATTCCCTTATTCTCTGTGATGCAGATCAGAGTCAGGTGCGGACTTTGAAGGCGTTGCTTTTGTGTTTTGAAGCAGTGTCTGGATTGAAAGTAAATTTTGACAAGTCCGAGATAGTACCAATTGGAGTGGTGCCAAATTTACGACAACTGGCTCGATCGCTAGGGTGTAAAATAGCCTCGCTCCCGATGACATATTTGGGTCTGCCATTGGGGATGGGGGCAAGATCACCCATCTTGTGGGAACCAATGATCGAGAAAATAGAGAGAAGGTTGGCGAGTTGGAAGAGAATGTATTTATCGAAAGGAGGTAGGCTCACCCTGATTAAGAGTACTCTTTCTAACTTGCCTACCTACTTCCTATCTCTTTTTCCTATTACAGAAAGAGTAGCAAGCCGTATTGAGAAATTACAGCGAGACTTTCTGTGGGGCGGGTTGGGGGAAGAGTTTAAGTACCATTTGGTCAAGTGGGGAAACGTGTGTTGTCCTTTTTCCAAGGGTGGTTTGGGTATAAAAAATGTTAAGACTTTCAATAAGGCACTTTTGGGTAAATGGTTGTGGAGATATAGTCGGGAACTGGATGCTTTGTGGCGAGGGCTGATTGGGTGTAAATATGGAGATATATGGGGGGGATGGAGTGGGGTTGTGGAAACATATCAGGAAAGGATGGACGGTCTTCCTTCGGCACACCCGCATTCAGATGGGGAATGGTACCCGGATCAAATTTTGGGAAGATACTTGGTGTGGTGATGCGACACTACATGAGTTGTTTCCCTCTCTTTATCAGATTGCCAGCGTTAAAGAGGTTTCAGTGGCGGAGGTCATGGGTGTATCGGGAGGACATCTCCATTGGAACATAAATTTTAGCAAGGCGGCACAAGATTGGGAGGTGAATCACTTTGTGGATTTTTATAGTCTCCTTTATTCTGTGAAGCCGAGTAATCACCAAGAGGATTGGTTGTGGTGGGTCCCGCACAGGAAAGGTAAGTTCTCAGTTCGCTCTTTCTATGTTGCTCTCGCACAAAATCCCAATTGTCAGATCCCTTGGAAAAGGATATGGAAACACAAGGCACCTCTTAAGGCAGCCGCCTTTGTGTGGACTGTTGCTTTGGGAAAGATCCTCACAACTAATAATTTGAGGAAAATGGGGTTTATTGTGGTAGATTGGTGTTGTATGTGTAAGGAAGGGGGTGAGTCTGTAGACCATCTTTTACTACATTGCAAGATTGCCAGGATTTTGTGGGATGAGGTGCTGAGTAGAGTTGAGTTGGGTTGGGCTATGCCGGGGACAGTGGCGGCCACTTTGGCTTGCTGGCCCAACATAGGAGGCCAGCTCCAGATTTCAGCGATTTGGAGGATGATACCTCTTTGTATCATGTGGTCTTTATGGCAAGAGAGGAATGCAAGGACTTTTGAAGACATGGAGCGAACAATAGAGGAGCTGCTGGCTTTATTTTTTAGTACTCTATGTAAATGGGCCATTGCTGTTGATTTCAATGGGATGGTCCTACATGATTTTCTTCTATCTCTTGCTCCCGCTTAAAGGGCAGTTTCATGTACACACTGGGCTAGGCCTGTTCTTTGATTAATACAATTTTGATTACTTATCAAAAAAAAATTTTGTGTTGGAATGGTGGTGTCATGTGTTGGAGTTATATTGCTTTAGAGGTTATGATGGCTTGGTGTTGCAAAGTTGTTTGGGTTCAAGAAGAGGACAGAAAGTACGAGGGGTAGGAATCTGTACTAAACAAGAAATAACCCTTAATACTAATTTCAAATGTCTCTGACCCAAATTAAAAAGAAAAAAAAGAAAAAAAAGAAAAGAAGAAGCTACAACGACATAAAATTAGTTTGACAAAATATTAAATTCACCAATGGAAAAAATGATGTACAAATGCGTGCATGCATGTGCACCTTGATAATTTCTTAAAATTATAAATTCACCCTTGGAAAAAACAATATGTCGAGAGCATAATAGATTGTTAAGTGTGTTTGAGTGATGATCTCGATAAGCTCTAGACTATATGAACTGTAGACAATCGCAGCAATGAGTTATGCTTGGTTGTATGAATGAATATCACTCTGCATTCTAAGGTCTCATTTCTTACGTCTGCAGGATGCCTCCCATGCCACTTCGGTTTATCAGACTTGTGAAAATAGGTGTATTGATTATATATCTTTCCAAATACCTGATGAGTCTTTCCCAGAGATTGCGAATTGTGTAGGCATAGCAAGAGGGTTTATGAATCACTTGATGAATGTCAAGAACGGTTATACTTCATTGGAAATTGTATTGCTGTGCGTTCCTGGCGGTTATCACTGTGTGGATCTTTCCTTATATAAGGTGAAGACCAAGATATACTATCTGCTGTCTTGTGGCTTAGATTTTTCAGTTGTTGTCTAACCCATTTTGTATAAACAGGAAAGTCAATTTGTTTTGTTATTAAATGAAACTAATACCTCTTCTGAAAGCTCTGGAGATGCCTGTATGATGATTGTACAAGCAAGTGACCTTCCATTTGTATCTATATCACAATCTACTAGTCTAGACTATTGGATGTTGCACCAACTAAAGGTAATCTAGGTCTCTTGTTTCATCCTCATTTCCACTTTAAAATGTTGTTGGTGTTGCAGGTTTGGTGCGGAATTTGTAGTTTTTCATCTCCATATCATTGCCAACTTTGTAGTTTTTGTAAATTTGCTCTCTTTGGATTTCTGTGTTCTATTTATTTGACCTCTTCTGTCCCCAAAATGCGACAGCTCCTTTTTCCAGGCTATGCTGGCTAACAGCTAGTTCCTTTAGAAATGAAAATTATTTCATCTTAATTTGCTTTATTTTTACTTTTTTTTAATAAAAATTTCTCAAGTCAAGCATTTCATTTGTCTTCTCTCAAACTTATTCCTTATTTGTGTGGTTGCCGAACTTGTGTGCATGTGTTACTTTTTGTTTTTTTGTAAGAACATTTAAATTTCATTCCTTGCTGCTCTTTCATGATTATTTTCTTAAGCTGATTTTTTTGTAAACAACCAAGTTCTCTGAAGGTTTTTATGTGCAGGACTCTGTCGTCTACCTGCAAATGGAGAATGAAAAGGTTCGCGGTATCCCTCACTCTGTAATTGCTCCCTTGGCAGTTAGCAGTGAGTCTTTTTCATTTTATATTGGTTTATTATGCTTTTTAAATTTTGTGAAGAACAATAATCCTGGTCAGGTTTCTATTTAGTGGAAAAACTGATCATGATGATGAATTAATTATGTTGACTATTGATATAAATCTCTCATATGTGCTTATGTGCGTCCTGTATGTATGTGTGTACGCTTTACTTTTTTTGATAAGTGTATGTGTGTACCTTTTATGAGCATGAGTGAGTATTTTTTAACATGTGTGTGTGTATGTATGTATGTATGGATATTTTGAGATATTTTTATGTACGGATTGTTTACATATTCAATAATATCAAAGTCTAATTCACCATTAATAGGAGAGTACTTTAAAAAAGAGTTTACCTATTCTTCATGGGTGGTGCGAGGGAGTTGAGATTTCACATGGTAAAGTGGTCTCAAGTGTGATCTCCAGTGTTGGTGGGAAGGAGGTTTGGGGGCTCACAATTTGATGTGGTTCAACCGTGCTTTCTTGGGGATATGGTTAGGTATTAGGCAGATGAGCGTACCAATTTCTTTAGACTGGACCACTGGTGGCGGATGCAAAATATGATAGTTTTGGGGGAGGGTGGAGTCTAATGAGTTTAATTGGCCATATGGGGGTGGGACAATTCAGTGTGCCAGAAATGTTGGCCTGTTGAAAATGAAGGTTCAGTTGTTCGAGAGAGACGCTTTGTGCAAGATTATCTCAGGATGCTTTGTGTTGTATTTGGAGAGAGAATCTGTTAGAGCTTCGAGATAAGGAAAGACATTGGTAGATATGAAGGATTGTTTTCCTTGAAACCTTTATCATTGATTGCGTAGTCATTTTATCTCTAGTTGTCAGGATTTTTTAACTCTTTTTTCATTCTCTTATTAGGAGTTTTTTGTTTATACATCCTTTGAACTTGAACAATACCTCGTTTCTTCATCATTAAAGTTTTAACACACAGACATATAAAGCAATAAGAAATTGGGAAAATTGACCTTTACCCCCTCAAACTAGTATTAGGGTTGTTATTTATTGAAATTTAAATCACAATTTACCCACTTGTTAAGATCTTACCATTGGATGGAAAATAGGTAACCTGATGTGATTTTAATGACTGAATTTTAAAATGTAAGGGAAGTGGTAGTTTTGGGGTAAAATGATAAATTTGATAGTTTGGTGGCCACATTGGAACTGGAGTTATAGTTGGGGCAAAGTGTATTTTTCCGGGAGAAAATTTCATTAGAAAGAGAAAAGTTATTGTGCATACAGGAAGTGTACTGAAGACTTTCTAAATGGTAAAGCATTCGTGCACTCACCTTTTCAAGCTGAAGAATTAGCAAAATTGTTGCAACCTCAGTTTCTCATTTGAAGTTATTATATGTGACAATTATCTGACCTCAAGGATAACTCGTTTTGGGAATATATGCATAGAAGAAAGTTCAGTGTCTTTAAACTGGATTCTAAACAGTTACATAAACCTTGTTGTAGATATGTTGAAATGAGTTGTGCTAGTGTCCTGACCTTGACGTTAAAACCTTTTGTAACAGCATCCCGAGGTGTTGCTTGTGTTTTCGCTGCAAGAAAACGTGCCTTGGTCTACATCCTGGAGGAAGATGAAGATGAGGTCTCAGATGCAGAATAATGACCTGATGTGTCTTCTGTTTGATATATTTTTAATTATTTTTTACTGTACTTTAAAACAAAAACACGTTGAATGGATTTGCTTAGTTGTGCTTTGTTTATCCTTTTTTATTTTACTTTTATAATTTTGGTCTTAATGGGATATAGGATTTTCCTTCCTTTTGGTTAACATGAAGAGAATCCATTACTTGAGTTGTGAATTGTGTAGTATATACACCCATTTCAGAGATATTGTCTATTATTTCAGGGTCCAGATCACTTATTCAAGCTTTCTTTATATATATACCAACGGTGAGATTGCCGGTTTTCACGTTGTAAAGCCGGATGGTCAAGTTTCAGTCAACTGTATTTTGGGCATTGCCAACAGATAAACATAGCGTGTCTCTGTGAATGCTTGCTTTCCCATCCAAGAGATGGAGAGAGGAAATCTTTGAGAATTTTCGATAAATTGTGACGTGTTTGAGCCTTATTTATTTACAAATAGTAAAGAATGCGCCCCCTCCCCCAATTAATGACATTTTACATTAAGGCCACCATTGTCACTGAGTGCTCCAGGAGGGTCGATCATTGTATTTTAGGAAACCAAGCGTGAAGTGGAAATGGCTATTGTCCAAAGTGAATGCAATGTTAAGGTCGATGGGTAGTAAGGAATTTATGAATCATTCAATAGAGGAAAGCAGCGAACACTTGTTACAGTACTGTACGAACAACCATTGTCGCTTTTTGGAGATCTCTAATTACGAAGGGGAGTTGGGTGGTCTAAGAGGGTAGAGAAGGTAAAGAATGGTGAGCTTTCGAGGGGAACTAAGCAAGGTGGTAGGAATGTCTGAGTCATCCCACAACAAAGGGAACAAAGATGAGGTTCATCAAATATGTGCTTGGAAAAGGAAAAATCATCAACCTAATACCCTTTTATAACCCCATGAAATGGATGGTAGTTTTGTAAAATTTGTTGGAACCGGAATATGTAAACATAGTTGGAGAAGTGGACAGGGGATGTGCATATCGGCACATTAACATTTTTCTTGATTTAGGTATTGTTTGGATGTTAAGATGAAATAAGAAATCTATGAATAGTAATGAAATAGTTTGAGTTGAAATATTTTATTGGGTTTTAAGAAAGGAGAGAAAAAATTGAATAAAAATATTATAAAGTTAAAATATTGTTAGAATATAATTTTTTAATATAATTTTTGTTTTAGGATTTGAAAAAGTTGAATTGTTTTTTATAATTTGTTTAGAAAAGTTATAATGATTATGTATGATTAGATGAAAAAGTATAGAATTTGAAATTGAAAAGCGTCTGTGTGAGTGATGTTTGAGAAGGAAATAAAATGAGAGAGATGAGCATCTCATCTCAACATCCACACATGCTGACTCTCAAGCAAGGTTCAAATCATATCAGTCATTTGATCTAACCTGTCAGAGATGACATGTATTGATTGTTGCTTATCATCTAGTTGCCGCTGCATAGCTTCTTGTTGCTTTTGGTTCATTTCTTGGTAGGCCTTCAAAGAATTTCCTCAAGTGCCTTCAGCCATGAGAGGACCTCCCTCTTTGATACCGACTACTAGGGAAGTTCTGGAGATGCACGACATGTCGACAACAAGAACAAGAACTAGAGAGAAAAGAGAGAAAACTTTAAGCTTTATTTTGAGGAAAAACTCATACAATACACTTCCAGATACCTATTAAGCCCCTTCCTGTGGTCTTTTATACAACTAACATTTGAACAAAACACACCGTTTAACTAAAATGTACAATATGCCCTGTTTCACTCATCACACATACTCTTATCTCTTCCCAAAACTCCATGTTTCATTTATCATTGCGCCCCGTTTAACTAAACACTTGTTGCGCACCATTTCACCTCTGGGAATGTTTCCAGCCTTCCTCGATCGCTTCCCTCTTCAACTACTTTAACGACCTCTCTTTCCACCCATGACACTGGCCTTAGTTGTTGCAGTTGATGGGAGAAGATGAGACGTTAAATTATCTAGATTATAAACTAAAGAACATTGGGCTTGGGAGGAGTGGGCGGCGAAAAGGCTTGGGCCGGAATTTACCCCATTGGTGAAAAGGTTGTTGGGCTAGGCTATGAAGGAAAAATGAATGGCCTAGAAAGGGGAACGTTTGGATGTTGCTAGTTTGGATTTCTTCCTTCTAGCAAACTTAGAGAAAAATAGAGGAAAGAGATGCTAAAAATAGAAAATGAAAAGTTGGATAGTGTTGAGGACATGTTCCATAGCTTCTCACACACGATCACCTACAACCAAACAGGCGTGCAGCTTGGTAGTTAGGGGGAATGCCTTTGATGCCTAAATCAATAATAACACAGAATATATCTCTCTCTAGCCAATGAGTCATGGGTTCCATTGTCATACCTGGATGATATAAATAGAGCCCACGATGTTCTGTTGTTAGTCGATAACTATCTCATCTATTAAATCTATGCTATTGGGGGCTTAGCCTATTTAGAATAAACTAATGGCTTCTCTTATCCGAATAAATCTATGGTATTTGAGATGGACTAGGATCTCGGTTGATTGGGTTATTGGGCTAAGCTGTCATTCAAGTCCGTGGTATGGCCTGATAGGTCCTGGGGGATATTAAGCCCCTTCCAGTTACCCTGCAAAGTCTCATCACGCGTAGCGTGATGGGACTTGTAATTATAGTCTCGCTCCATTGTCTGGGCTTTCTGTCATTTTGTGCCTCCTTGTTAGAATGTCATTTCGTCTTCGTGCTCTTTCGCATACTTCCCTTAATTGTCGTGGGTATTTATTATTTTCAAGCACATTTTTTTTTATTTCTCTCCTTTTAGCTTCCTTTATTCCTGTCTCCAGTGTTCTGCTTCTTTGCTACTTCTCTCTTCTTTCCTTATGAATCCATGGCTCTTCTAAAGGCAACCCCACATCCTCATCTTGTGGTGCTAGTTCTTTGCGGCCACACAATTCTCTTACTCGCCCCGATGGGATCTACCCCTCATTCAATTTTTGTGGGCCATTGATGGTCCTCAACTATTTCTCGTCGCGAATTAGACACCACGAGGGATAGCTTCAACATACCAGATTTGGTAGCTCTCGGTCTACCTAACTAGCATCGCGGAGCCGTCAATGCGAGAGGTATGTATGACAGTTTATGTTGCTTTATATATGGCTATGTTTGTGATGGGGCTCTGTTTGCCCTTTGTACAACCTGTTCGTGATGTGCCTAATGCCTGACGGATTCTGATGGCTTGCTGCGACTTCGGCAGCGAGTGCTGGAGCCTACGAGTGATGAATACCTCGACCTTACTGCTCGCAAATTCCTTTCTCTACTTGGGTTCAAATGCTTGGATGGGAATCTCTATAGTTTTAGCGTTCGCAATAAATTGGTCCAGTTAGAATGTAAGTACTCCCACGCCAAGCATTGGTAGAGGAAATTTTGCTTTGTATCAGGTGATGGTTGGGAGTTTCCAGTAGATGAGGCCTTGAGTCAAGAGTTACCCATTAGGGCTTTATGGTCTCCAATTCGCAATGAGAGGGGGTTTGAGACTCTCCTCTCTACCAAAGAGGAGGCTCGCTTTCAATTAGTACAAGCTTGGGTAGAAAAGAATGCCAAATCCACTTGGTGAGATGTCATTTTGACTCCCTTCAATATTGACAAGTTCTTGATGGTCCTAGTAGGGCACACGTTTTCGATTGTGAAATTTTGTGCGCCCTGCCATCGGTGACTAGTTTGAAAAGAGCCCCCTTGCCCATGATAGAAGGAAAGAAAAAGAAGAGCTCAGTTGGTTGTGGCACCCTAGGACAAGTCCAGTTCTACAAGGGTTGGGCCCTCACAACCACCTCCGATGAGTGGTAGAGGAAAACCAGATCATCCCCCAATGCCTTCGACCAACTCCCTTGACCAGTTTATGGCTCAAGCTGAGGCCAATCTTGAGTCGATGATAGTGGCTAATGCTGCTTTGTCGCCCAATGTTCCCCCTAAAGTCACTTAGCAGATAGGTGACTACTATAATCTGGATGAGGTTGACAACATTGTGACCTTGAACCCAGAGTTCCTCAGTGCCCCTTCTACTGTGCCGAGCAGCTTTCCTCCTTTTGATGCTTCTAGGGAATCCCTTCGAGTTGAGGATGTTAAAGATTTAATGTTGGAGGCTACAACCATTGTTTTTGGCTTACCACTCGCATTGACAATCTCGGGTGGGGTCACCCTCGAGATGCCTTTCTTCTTTCCAACTGTATCTCTCGCCAGTGGAAGTAGGGTGTCAATTCCCTCTTCACCCTTCAGCATTTCCCTTGCCGGGGGTGGTGAACCCTTTTTTACTTTCCAAATGAGGAATCCTCTTGTTGATCCCCCTCAAGTATCACCTGCTCAAGAGGGTGACGCAGAGTTACCTCCAATCAACAGGCTAGAATGAACACAAGCACTCCAACTCCCATTTTCTCTAATCCTCCCAGCATTTTGCCTTCACCTAGTCAGGATACTCCTACCTCGACAAGCTTTACTTGCGTTTCCTTTAGAGTCCTTGATCCCTAGGGTTCATTGGATTCTCACCCAGATAGTTCCTATTGGTCTTCACGTGCAAGCTGAGAAGAGGCCTTTCACTCCGTTGCTCGTAACCTTCAAAGTATTCTTTGGCCAATAAGTTGCTTTGCCCTAAGGTTTTTGTTTTTTCTTTCCTGCCGCTTTTGACTTGCTTTGTTTTTTTTTTTTTTGGGCGTCGATCTCAGCCGCTTTGGTTGAGGATTGCTTTGAGTTGGAGGAAGAGAATCAATCCATGCTATTTTTTTATCGATAGTGCTCATAACGTTGTCCATGTTGCTTGTGCCGAGAAAAAGGAGATGTGGCGAGTTATCTCTTGTTGAGTCTCGTTCTCGTAAACTTGAGAACAAAGGTCTTCTTGTTTGCCCTAGTTGATTCTCTTAAATCGGAGTTGGTGAGTTCTCTAGAGGAAGCTAGTTGTTGTCATCGCAAAGTAGAAGACAGTGGAAAGGAACGAGACAACCTGGTTGCTCGCCTATACCGAATGCAGACAGAGATTGAAGAACTGAAGAAGGCAAAGACTGACTATGTCTTTCGCTTGTTTAACTCCAAAGAAGGTCGCTGAGAAGCTAATACTCGACTAAGCATAGTTGAGGGTGAGAAACTCATGGCAGAACAAGATCTGGCGGTAGTGAAAAAAGAACTTAAGGAGCACGATCACCATTACTTGCTACTAAATCAGATCCTGGAATCTCATAAAAAAAGTAGTTGTCAGACTCGAAAGCAAAGCTGACCGAGTTGAATGTTGAGTTGGGTCGCTCTCAGAGTGAGGTTGCTCACATTCTCCCTCAATTAATAGTTGCTTACTTCATTTAAGGTCGAGCATGGGGTCTTGGATTTAAGCTTGGGATCAAACAATTGCACAAATTCCTACTTAATCATCTCGAGATAGAACTTGGTACCATTAGATTGGAAGTCAATCTGAGCCAGTCCTTCCACTTATCACGTTTTCAATTCCCTTGGGAGAGACACCATGCCGGACGCCTTCCCTCCTCCTTGAAGCTTCTAAAATTTTCCTTAAATATTTGTATTAGGAACCAAAAATTGTATATGTTTGGTGGACTGCATTTTTTTTAAAAAAAATTTCACGGAAGTGTTCTGATTTTAATGATATGAATGTTGTTTTAATGGATGTTATGCTACTATGTTGTATCTTGTTATGTTGTTCTAGACTGTGTTATTTTTCTAAATGAGTTCAAGTGAAATGTTGAATATTTGTGTTTCTACCCAATGACTTTCCCTTCATAAGGAAGTCGCCTGACCACTGGACTAGGCTTGTCTACCTTTTCGGATGATGTAGTGGGAGGATGCCTCGACTGCATAACCTTGGCAATAAGGGTGTGAAGTAGCAAGACACAATCAAATGTAAACCAATTGACAGAAATGTGCAAAGTAATTAGAAAGTAATCATGTGCTTCTTAATGCAACTAATTTATTGTACCAACCTTAATACATCATGAATTAAATGTAATATATTCTTAAGTTCTCAGTGTTTCAAGGGTGGGGTAGCTCACGGCCCATGGCGTCTTTAAGACAATAGGCTCCCAGGCGATAATTGGCCTTCACGACGTATGGCCCTTCCTATCGTGGTCCCAACTTCTCTTCTTCTGCTGTAGTTATTCTGGTTTCTTTTAGGACTAGGTCATCTATTTAAAGGACCTCGGTCTCACCCTCTTGTTGAAGTACTGCTTTATATTCCTTTTGTAGGCTGCCATTTTTATTTTAGCATTTATCCTCACCTCTTCTAATAGGTACAAATTTTCTTCTGGCTTTTTGTCATTTGCATCGACATCGAAGCCTTTCCACCTATGGCTTGGCAATCCTACTTCCATCAGTATCATTGCTTTGCTCCCATATGCCAAGGCGAAAGGTGTCTCACTTGTTGAAGTTTTTGTTGTTGTCCTATATGTCCATAAGATTCCAGGGAGCTCATTCTCCCAAGTCCTTTTCCTCTCACCTACCTTCTTTTTTAATATTCCAACAATGGTTTTGTTGGGCTTTAACCTGCTCATTCGCTTGGTGGTGTCCTGGAGACGAGTATTTGACCTTAATTTCGAGTTTGGCACACCACTTGCGATAATGTTCAGAGTCAAACTGATTGCCATTGTCGGAGATAATGCTTTGTGGCACCCCAAATCTGCATGTTATTGCTTTCCATAAGAACCTTGTTGTGCTTTTGGCGGTCACTATTTCCATCGCTTCAGCTTTTGCCCACTTGGTAAAGTAATCAACAATGACAATGATGAATTTGGTCCCCCCCTTTTCTCGGGGGCATAGGGCTGATCAGGTCTACGCCCCACTGAAGGAATGGCCAAGGGGAGATTATCAACCTCAGTTCTTCAGGAGGGGTGTTTCGGACAAGTGCATGCAGTTGACACTGGGTACATCTTTTTATGAATTCTTTTGCATCTCTTAGGGTGTTAGGTTAGTAGTATCCTGCTCTTATGATCTTCATGGTGAGTGACCTTCCTCTTAAGTGGTTTCCGCATATTCCTTCATGCACATCGTTCATAACGTATTCAACCTCCTCCTTCGAGATGCATCTTAACAATGGGACTAAAAAACCTTGCCTATATATTGTCCCATCTATCATGGTGATCGGGCCGCACTACTTCTAACCTTCATTGCTTCCTTTGAGAAGGTGGGAAGGTTTCCGATTTTCATGTATTTGATTATATCATCCGCCCACTCTAGTATGCTCCTTCCTACTTCCAAGACCTCATTCCCTATGGTCGGTGTGTTAACAACCCAGAGACTGACCTCCTATGGCAAAGTTTCTTCTTGTTTTACCAAGGTTGCTCATGTAAATTGATCGGCTTTCCAGTTGTCTACTCAAGGAATCTGCATGATTTGAAAATATTGAAGGCAATTGCACCATTCCTGAACATGATGGAGGTACTTTATTAGCTTTTGTCTTTTTGCCTAGTACTCTACTATGATTTGGCCAACCACGACTTATGAATCTGCTCTCATCTCAACTTCTTCCCCACCTGAAGTCTCTGCTACGGCCAACCCCGCAAGTACTGCTTCATATTTGGCTTTATTGTTTGTTACTTTGAAATTCAGTCGTATTACATGATTCGACTCAACCCCATTGCTTGTCACCATGTGCACACCTATGCCGCCTCTTGCTCGACAAGATGCTCATCGACATACACTTGGCATTGTGTCTTTTCGAGAGCCTTGGGTACTTCCCCTTTGAAATTTGTGAATTCCACTACAAAGTTGGCTAAAATTTGTCCTTTGATAGCAGTTTTGGGAATATAACTGATGTTGATTCACTCGATTCGATGGACCACTTAAGAGTCGCTCTAAGGTGTCGAGCCTTTGCAGCAACTTTTGTAAAGCCGACAAGGTAACAACTTTTATTGGGTGGGGTTGAAAATAGGGGCACAAGCACCACACAGCTGTTACAACAGCGAAAGCAATCAGTTCTATCTTCTGGTACCTTGTTTCGGTTCCTTTTAAAGCTTTGCTTACATAGTATACAGGTCTTTGCTCCTTCCCTTCCTCCCTTGCTAACGCAGTTGATACAACATATGTGGTTGTGGCTAAATACAACGATAAAGGTCCTCCTTGCTTGGTCTGGCTAAGCAGCGGTAGATGTGTCCAATATTCCTTTAATTGTGTAAACACCTCTTCATATCTGGAGGCCCAGCCTTGGTCCTTCTTCCTTCTTCAGCACTTGAAAGAAAGGGAGACACTTGTTTGTCGATATAGATACGAACCTGTTGAGGGCTGCTATCTTTCCCACCAACTTCTGGACCTCTGGACCTCATTCAATTTTGTTGGCGACTTCATCTCAATGATTGCCCATAACTTTTCAAAATTGGCCTTGAGGCCTCTCTCTGAAACCATGAACATAGAAATTTGTCCGATTGCACTCTGAATGTGCTTTTAGTTGGATTAAGCTTCATTTTGTATTAGCATAGCAAGCCGAAGGCTTCCCTTAGATCCTCCATATGTTATCTGAACTCATGCTTTTCACTAGTAGGTCGTCCATGTATACCTCTATATTTCGGTCTATCTGATGTTTGAACATCTTGTTTACCAGGCTCTGGTACGTTGCTCCCCCATTTTTCAGGCCAAAAGGCATAATCTTGTAGCAGTACAATCCCTGATCAATTACAAGAGTTGTCTTTTCTTGGACGACTTGACTCATTCAGATTTGGTTATATCTTAAGTAGGCATCCATAAAACTCAACACTTTGTGTCCTGTTGTGGCATCGACTATCAAGTCTATCTGTGGAAAAGGAAAACTATCCTTTGGATAGGCCTTGTTAAGGTTCGTAAAGTCCACGCACATCCGCAACTTCTTGTTGGACTTTTTCACCAACACTATGCTAGACAACCACTCAGGGTATTGAGTTTCTCTTACAAACCCAGTTGCTAATAGCCAATCTACCTCTTCTACAATTGCCTTATACTTCTCGGAACTAAAATTCCCTTTCTTTTATCTGATTAGCAGTGTGTCTGGATTGACGTTCAACTTATGCTCTATAACATCCTCGTAGATTCCTGACATGTCTTTATGACTCCTCGCGAAGAGGAGTTGTTTCAGTTGTCATCTATAACTTGAGGATGAGTTGTTTCAATTGTTGCCTTTCATCTCTAGTTATTCTGGTTCCAATCTTTACATAGTTGTCTGGTTGGGTTGCATCGAAGTTGATAAGCTCCAAGGGTTCGTCTGCTTCCCCTTATTTCAAGGCGTCTTCGTACCTTGTTTCGGCGTCAGTCATGAATATTTCTAGCGGTTGTGGGAGGATAGCAACAATACATTTCTGTGATTCGACTACTTTCACATCTCGCTTTTCTTGCTTAAGTTCCTAAACATAGCATTCTTGGGCAAGCACTTGCTTACCATTTCGGTCTATTTCAATCGAGCCAAACTGCTAGCTGATACTATGGCTGTTGAAGGACTCAAGTTGTGGGATGCAAATCTGCTCATGATGTGTGGCTCTCTCTCGAGTCCATCTATGCCTCCATCTCCCAAGCACAATTTATTCAAACTCAACTGTAATTAGCCTCTCTTAAGAAAGGCGCCAATTCCATTTCAGTCTATTTTAGTCGAGCTAAACTACTGGCTGATACTATGGCTGTTGTAGGATGTCCCCTCCCAGGTGCAGAGTTCATCCCTTATCTCTTGGCTGGGCTCAGGCTTGATGACTCAGTCTCGAATGTGTTTCCAAGTGTAGAAGTGTCAAGTTGTATCAAGGATAAGTTCAGGATCGTATTCCACAGGGACAAAGGATTATCAAAGCATTTGTGAGATTTTTTTTGTGTAAAAGATGTATCGATTATGAGAGATGAAAATAAATGTGAATCTATGTTTCTAGAATTACCAAGAACCAAGAGATTTAAGGAAAATGTGTAGAAGTTGAATTAAACTTGTAAGAAGTAATAAAACAAATACTTGGGATGCAATTTTCACCCATTTCTAATTTGAAGTTGGAGTTATCTCTAATTTCATCTTCTCTAAACCATTTTTTCATTCCAAGAGATTATGATCGGTTAATTAAACAATAAGCACACTTTTCAATATAATCAAGGTACTTGACAGATTTTATAACAAGTGTAAAAGTGAAAGAAAGCCATCAAAATTTTGTTACAAGTTCAAGTATTAATCGTGCCTTTATGTCTACGACTGATCAAGTTCAAGAACATAGAACTTTAATCCTTCCCATAGGCAAAATGAAATACAATCTATCAAGTTAATCATTCAAAATTCCATAACCTTGAAGAAAATCCAACCCAAAATAGTCATGAGTTACTCATTGAATCCCAAGCTAAAAATCTAGCCTATCATTTCTAAATTAACAAAATGTCCAAAAATGATGAACCCTAACATTTCAAGTTGCTGTACGAAAATAAATGTAGAAGAATAAAAAAAACAAGCTGAACGATAATCAAAATGAAAATAACAATCTAGAAAACCCAGTCGCCGAAAAGATAAAATCTGCAAAAAATGAGTACCGCCTGGTCTGTAAAATGGAAACGTAAAACACAGCAAAGAAATAAAACCAGCCGCCGTCCAAGTTCTGGAAAAACCCAAAAAAATGCCGAAGAGTAAAGTTGCCCACAGCTGAAAACTGGAAAGAAACAAAAGAAAATTAAAATCGAGAATAAGAGAGAGAGCAACACCACGCCGATTCCAGTTTGAACAAAACTAAGAAAAGAAAAATAAAAACTCCAAAACGACAGAGAGAGCCCCCTCCCATAAGGTCTCCCACCTAAAAACCAAAATAAGCCAAAAAGAAAGAAAAAAAAAAAAAAAAAAAAAAAAAAACGTCTGCAACCCCCTAAAGAAAGAAAAAATAAAAAATAAAAATAATAACCCCCCAAATAAAGAGTCTCTCCAGCCCATGCCGTTTGGCAACCCATCCGTAAAAGCCAAAACAAATGTTTGTGTTGAGCTCGTGCTTCAGATCTGTTGCTGCGTGTGTCCCTTTCTGTGCTGTGTCTTTAGGCGCTGTGTGTGAGTTTACACACTTTATCTTTTGGGTACTGCACTAGTTGTGTATTTCCTAGATTACCCCTGTTATGAGAGGAGTAAATTTAGAGTATTAAATTTTATGTGGAACAACTGCATTATAAATATTTTCAAGTGCAAAATATCAGAATTTATCAATTAGTCCAGTACTAAAAATCACTGCATAATTAAATGTTTAATTCACTTTTGATTAAACAATTTATTTAATTTAGCAGCATAATCATGCAGTTTTCGACACTTTATCACTTGAATATGATGCCCTTGTCTCTTTTGTTGCCACTCGCCTTAAGCCTATCCCTTCTACAGAACTAATTGGTCATCTGCTAGCTCATGAAGCTCGCATGCTTCATCATACTGACACAAGTACTTTCTCTACTGAACCCTCTGCTCACTACACGGCCAAAAATCAACCTCCTCAACATGGTTGAGGAAATTGCTAGGGTCACAATAATTCTAGTGGCTGTGGCTGCTCCAATTACAGTCGTAGGGCTCCTACAGGTAACACTGGTATCATGTCTCCTTTTCCTACTAACAATCGTTTGGTTTGTCAGGTCTGCAATCGCCAGGGGCATTCTGCCCTTACCTACATGTACTAGTTTAATCAGGCTTACACTTCTACTTCCCCAACAACTGCCAATTTTTCCTCAAACTACCTCTTGGATCCCAGCTGGTATCTGGATATTGCAGCCACGAATCACATTACTAGTGACCTGTCCAAGTTGAATTTACAAGCTGCTAAGTATCATGGCGAGGAAACTTTTCATGTTGGCGATGATTCCACAGTGCCCATTTCCCACTTTGGTTTAGCTTCTTTCTCCTTTACTTCTTCCAATTTTCTGTCAAACAAAATCCTTTGTATTCCTTCATTTAAGAAAATCTCATCTCTGTTCGTCAGTTTTGTGTTGACAATAATGTCTTCTTTGAATTTTTTGTTGACTCTCTTTGTGTTAAGGACTGCAACTTGGGGAGACCTCTTCTTCACGGGACCATCCATAATAGCCTCTACTCATCTTCATCACCACTTTCCACTACTCTGACTACATCTATCTCGGTTCCTATTTAGAATTCGCAGCTTGGACACCTATCTATCAAGGTTGCCCATTCCATTTTTCAGTGTTATGATCTACCTTTTGATCCATTAATAATTCCATCGTTTTGTAATGCATGTGCTAAGGCAAAATCTCATAGATATCCAGCTCACACACGACTTCACAAGTCCTCCACACCCTTTCAGCTTGTTTTCTTAGATTTATGGAAACCTTCTCCACATGAATCACATGATGGTTTTCAATATTATATTAGCTTTATGGATGATTACTCACGTTACACATGGTTGTTTCCTCTAAAAAAAAATCTCAAGCATTTGATATTTTTATTAAGGAAAAATCTAGTTGCAAGCACAATTGCACACTAATATATGCACCAATCTAATGTGATTGGTCAAAAATGAAATTTTATTGAAAATAGTGCTAATTTAAATTTTAAATATGAATGAATAAGTATTAGTACACGATTTTTTTTGTACGTAGCAAAACTCTTTTATTAAATTCAAAACCCAAGTTGAACTTCAATTCCAAACAAAAATAAATCAATTTCAATCCGACTGGGGGGCAAATTTCGACCCTTCTCTCAATACTTAGAATCGTACATCATTCACCGTTTTGCATGCCTTTACACCCATACACAAAATGGCATCATCGAGTGCAAACATTGCCACATTGTGGACATGGGTTTAGCTCTCCTTGCCCATGCCTTGATTCTTTTCATTTTTTGGCCGTTTGCATTTACTTATGCTATGTATTTAATCAATATTCTATTCTCCCTAACACTCAATAACTTTTCCCCTTATTTTCCTCTTCATCAAAAGCTTCCAGATTACAATGCTTTAAGTGTCTTCAGTTTTGAATGCTGGCCCCTCACCACACCATATAACAAACACAAGTTTTCCTATCAATCTCTAGCTTGTGTCTTCCTCGGTCTCAACCCAGCCCACAAAGGCTTCACCTACTATCACATTCCCATGGACCGCTCCTATACATCCAAGGATGTCTAGTTTAATGAAACAAAATTTCCTTTTGCTCATGAGCCCAAACCCAAGCCCACGACCTCCCCAACTCATGTGACCCTTCCTTCTCTTCATGCAAATTTTCCCACTATTACTAATTCATCCCCTTCCTCTATCTTAGGCCACATCCTTCTTCTTCTTCTTCTCCTTCCTCTTAGCCATCACCACCGACACATAGTTCCTCCTCGTCTGATCCTTTACCACTTGCACATCCAATGGTGACACAGTCAAGAACCAGTTCTCTTCGACCTCGCCAGTTCACTAATGGTACCATTAATTTGCCTCCTTCTCGCGTTCTACTCAGCAACTGTACCACGTTCTCGAATCACCCTCAAGCTTCACCATAGTTCAGAAGTACCTTGAATGGCGTAAGGCTATGGCAAACTAGTTCAATGCACTTCTAGCTAATCATACATGGTCCTTAGTCCCGCCTTCACGAGCATCCAACACTGTCACTTGTAAATGGGTATTTCGCACCAAACGGTTTGCTGATGGCTACATTGAATGCCAGAAAGCTCAGCTAGTCGCCAAGGGTTTTCTTCAACAATCTGGAATAGATTTTGACGAAACCTTTAGTCTTGTCGTGAAGACCACAACCGTGCGTGCCATCCTTGCTTTTGCTGTGACCCATTGGTGGCCCATCCGTCAATACGATGTTCCATATGCGTTTCTCCACGGTCACTTGCATGAAACTGTGTTCATGACCCAACCTCCCGGATTTACTCATCCTCAATTTTCATCTCATGTTTGCAGGTTGCATAAGGCCATCTATGGACTTCGTCAATCACCACTTGCATGGTACTCCAGACTAAGTTGTCGTTAGGTTGATCTTGGGTTCACAATTTCCTAGTTGATCCCTCACTGTTTTTACGAACAACCAAGTCCAGCACAATCTTTGTTCTTATTTATGTCGATGACCTGCTGATCACTGGTTTCTCAACCTCTCATATCTCTAAGCTAATCACCAATTTGCAAAGTGATTTTCCTATTACCAATCTCAGTAACTTGCATTACTTCCTCAGTGTTGAAGTAACCCCAACTCAAACGGTTTGCTCTTAACCCAGCAGTACGTTTTCGATTTGCTCACAAGGACCAATATGTAGCTTACCAAACCAGTGATGATTCGTATGGCCACCTCTGAAAAATTGAGTGCTTTTACGGGGGCATATCTTCTAAGACCCTACTTTATACCATAGCATTGTCAGCTTACTTCAATACTTGTCTTTCACAAGGCCTAATTTAGCTTATGTTGTTGGCAAGGTGTGTCAATATATGCATGCCCCCCGTGTACCCCATTGGCAAGTAGTCAAGTGCATCTTGTGTTGTCTCAAACATACATCGTAGGTTGGCTTGCACATTTCACCATCTTCAAGCCTTAATCTCACTGCATTCTCCGACGTCGACTTAGTAGGGTGTCCCAATGATCGCCAATCAACAAGTGGTTTTTGTGTCTTTTTCGGTGATAACTTAGTATCTTGGTCTTCGAAGAAATAACTTACTGTAGCCCGTTCTTCAACTGAGGCCGAGTTTAAAGCCGTTGCCAATATCACAGTAGAGATTATTTGGTTTCAACATCTTTGCCACGACTTGGATATTAGTCTTACTCGTGTTCCTCTGATTTATTGTGATAATATGGGTGACTTACCTTTCCTCCAATCTGGTTTTACATGCCTGAACAAAACATATTGAGATCGACTTTTAAGTCTACGCCTGCACCACTTGCTGCTTGACTTGAGGGGGGATGTCAAGGCATGGGGTGTAACAGGTCCGATTTGGTCCCGTTTTGGACAAAATTTAGAATCGAACCGGTATACATTGGTTTTGCATTTTTGAAAACTGATTACGCACTGGTTACCTTCCTAAACCGGTACCTCTAATTTTACCGGTTTCAGTCCGATTTTCTGGTTTTAATAGTATTAGTATATATATTAGTATTAGTTATAGTAAATATAATAACTATATATTAATATTTGTTATAGTGATTTTAATTTATTATAATTATACCATTGATAGTGATAGTATTAGTATTACTATATCATTATTTCATATATAATTATTTAGTATAGTGATTTATATAGTAATTTATATATAGACTTAAAATATATTACTAATAGTAATATAGTATTATATTAGACTATATTAAATCAAGTTCCGATGATCACAAGTAGCAGATCAAGCAGAATATTCTGTAGCTACTAAAAATCAGGCCAAGTCTCAAATTACAAAGAAGACGTAGCAAAAATCTTGGACCTTTATTTTCATTTCTGTTACACGCCTTTATAGCGTCATTTTAAATTTTGAATGTAATTTCAAGTAAAGCCCGTTACTCACAATTGTATTATATTTTCATACACTCTGTACATAGTTTTTAATCAATTTGAAATACTAAAATTTATTTCAGTCTATTTATTTGTGATCGTCTAAATGGTATCAGTCATAATGACCTCCATCCTTTCCTAAATTCTTCTTCTCTGCTAACGCTCATACCCACTCTTTCCAAAAAAATATATATATATTTTTCCTCATCCGACTCCAAAGACACCATGGCCGTCTCCACCAACTCTTCTAATAACACTCCCACCACTCTCCCTGTCTTCAGTCCTTCCAGCAGCATCAATATTACCAAACTTACCCGCACCAATTTTTCAAATTGGAAAGCCAACATGCTTCCCTTTCTTAAGGGTCAAAAAGTCTTTGGGTACGTTGATGGTACCCTTAAAATGCCTGCAAAGGAAATCTCTCGTACCGATGGAACCCAGCAACCCAACCCAGCCTTTGATGTCTGGGAAACCCAAGATAATCTTATTCTTAGCTGTCTTAATGCTTCTCTCACTGATGAAGTACTTATGCAGGTAGCACACTACAACACTTCTCATGAAGTCTGGACCTCTCTTCACACAACTTTTGCTACCCAGTCCAAAGCTAAAGTCATCCAAGTCCGTTCGCAGCTTGCCACTGCTCGGAAAACTACACAATCTGTTACAAACTATTTCATGTATGTGAAAAAACTTTCTAACGACCTCGCTATAGTAGGTCAGGACCTCAAGTGTGATGAAATCATCACATATCTCCATGCTAGTCTCGGACCCGAGTATGATTCTCTCATTACCACGGTCTCTGTTAAAGAAAATGTCACCTTAGAAGAGGTGTACTCTATGCTGCTCACTTGTGAGGCACATGTGCAACATCATCAACAATCTATTTTGTCTGTTACCCCATCGGCTAATGTTGCTACAAAACAGCAACCTTCTTTTGGATCTTGTGGTTGTGGCAACAACTCCAACTTTCGGAACAGAGGATGGGGCCAATCCTCCTCCTGGGGTAGAGGTAACTTCCAAACTGTTGCTCGTCCAAATAATTTCACTAATCTTTGGTGTCAACTATGTGACAAGCCTAGTCATATCACGGCTCGGTGCTTCAAGAGATTTGATAATCAGTTTCTTCCCCAACCTCCTCGACCCAATCATCAAGCCAAACTTGCCTCAAATCAACCCATCCACCACTCAATGGAACAAGAATGGCATGCCAACACTAGAGCTACGCACCACTTGACCAACAACTTCAACAATCTTAATGTCCATAATAAAGAGTATGCTGGTAATGATCAGGTTCAAGTTGGAGATGGCACAAGTTTGCAAATAACTCACCTAGGCAGAGCATCTTTATCCACCCATTCTCAATCTTTTGTTCTTGATCAAATATTAGTTGTCCCTCAAATTACAAAAAATCTTATCTCTATCAATAAATTCACTGAAGATAATCCTGTCTATTTAGAATTTCACGCTTCTTTTTTCTTGATCAAGGATTACTCAGGGAACACCCTGCATAAAGGTGTTGTCAAAGACGACCTCTAGCAACCTCTTCAGCATTTATATCCAAAAGCTCTTGTTGGTGTCTGCGTCTTAGTATTTGATTGGCATTGTCGTCTTGGGCACGCCTCCTATAGAACTGTTAATCATGTTGTCCACTCCAATAATCTACCCTTCAATTCCAATAAAAGGCACCGAATTTGTCCTGAATGTGAGATGGCAAAAAGTCACAATTTACCGTATTCTTCTTCTATTCCTCATGTTACTAAGCCCTTGGAACTTCTTTATTTAGATGTATCGGGGCCTAGTTCCATGATTTCAAGCTATGGCTCTCAATATTATGCTTGTTTCTTGGATGCTTTTACAAAATTTATTTGGTTATTTCCCCTTAAGCAAAAATATGATGTCGAACATATTTTCCTACAATTCCAGACGTATGTTGAATGCCACTTTAACCCTAAAATTAAAGCTATTCAAACTAATTGGGGAGGTGAATATCGTAGATTAAATACATATTTTTCTAAATGTGGCATTCAACATCTCCTTGCTTGTCCATACACGCATGAGCAAATGGGTTTCGTTGAACGACGACATCGCCAAATTGTTGAAATGGGTTTAGCTTTACTAGCCTATGCTAATCTTCCAAAACCCTGGGAAGATGCATTTTTAACAGCTGTATATATCATTAATCATCTTCCGAGTAAAATTTTGAATAATTGCTCTCCTTTTGAAAAAGCTTATAACCAAAAACCAAACTATAATTTTATGCGTGTTTTCGGTTGCGCTTGTTGGCCAAACTTACGTCCTTATAACAAACATAAATTTGATTATAGATCAAAAATGTGTATTTTAATCGGCTACAGTCTCTCACATCAAGGCTATAAGTGTCTAGATTTTTCTACTGGAAAAATTTTCGTCCCTGGACATGTCATTTTTTATGAATCATTTTTTCCTTATAAATCTCCCTTCTTTGCACCTTTAATCACCGAGTCCCCTACTATTACCTTACCATCCACTTTAAGTCCAAGTGTCCCAAATCCCCTAACTTTCCGTGTAGGTGATGGTACTAGTGCCAATCCAAACTCTTCACCTGCTTCTGATCATTTGCCAGCTGCTATTCCTACGATTGTCGGTCAAATTGAGGTGCCAACTCCAGCCATGCATGTTGTTTCTCCCTTTGTTGTTGATGCATCCCCTTCATCCACCATTCCACACAAAATGACAACCTGATCCCAGACACACTCCCTCAAACCAAAGCATCCCTATGTTGTCCGGATTTTCCCACGCATATATGCCGTTTGAAGAAGAGCCTGTATGGTTTGCGTCAGGCTCCCCGATCTTGGTTCTCTCAGTTGATAGAATAATTGACTCAATATGAATTTGTTGGTTCCAAATCAGATACTTCTCTTTACATCATGCGAACTGCAAAATTCCAGCTGCTCATACTTATCTATGTTGACGATATGATTGTCACGGGTTCTCACTTTGAAGAAGTCACAAAACTAATTGCTTATCTTGGTCGTGCCTTCCCTGTCAAAAATTTGAGTCCATTGTCTTATTTTTCTAGGAGTTGAAACTCTGCATGATGGTGGCAATCTAATTTTGACCCAACGGAAATATGTTGTTGATTTGTTACGCAAAGTCAATTTAGATAAAGTGAAACCGTGCAGCACCCCAATGTACACGAGTTGCAAACTCTCAAAATTTGAGGGTGTTGATTTTGATGTTCCACAGTTATATCGAAGTACAGTTGGTGCTCTACACTATCTCGAATTTACACGACCTGATATTGCGTTTGCAGTTCATAAGGTGAGCAAGTTCATGCATCAGCCCAAAGATGTTCACTGGCAAGCCGTGAAACGAATCCTTCGCTATCTCAAACACACGGTAAGCTACGGTTTACATATCACTAGTCGCTCTACTCATACTTTACAAGCTTTTAGTGACGCAGATTAGGCTGGTGATAATGATGATAAACGAAATGTGGGGGCGCACTGTATTTTTCATGGTGACAATTTAATCAGCTGGAGTTGCAAACAACAGCAAACCGTGGCACGTAGCCACACTAAATCAGAATACAAGTCCCTGGCCAATACTACTGCAAAATTACAGTGGCTCCAATCATTATTGAAAGAACTCAAGATGCCACTCCAACATTCTCCAACCTTTTGGTGTGATAATATTTGAGCCTTTTATCTCTCCTCAAATCCAGTGTTCCATGCTGGTACAAAACACATTGAAATTGACTTTCATTTTTTACGATATCAAGTTCTACAGCAAAACCTCCAAGTTTCTTTTTTGTCTACCCGTGATCAACTCGTAGACTTACTGACTAAACCTCTGGCTACGGCATGGTTTAATCTTCTAAGAGCCAATCTTCATGTGCAGGAGCTGCCCATTCGATTGAGGGGGCATATTAAATCAAGTTCTGATGATCACGTAATAGATCAAGTAATAGATCAAGCAGAATATTCTGCAGCTACTAAAAATCAGGCCGAGTCTCAAATTGCGGAGAAGACATAGCAAAAAATCCTGGACCTTTATTTTTGTTTCTGTTACACGCCTTTATAGCGTCATTTTAAATTTTGAATGTAACTTCAAGTAAAGCCCGTTACTCACAATTGTATTATATATTCATACACTCTGTAAACAATTTTTAATCAATTTGAAGTACTAAATTTTATTTCAGTCTATCTATTTGTTATCGTCTATAGACTATTAGTATTAGACCATAAAATGTAAATTGTAATTAATATACATTATATACTAATGTATATTAGTATTACTAATTTACTTATGTACTTATAAAAAAGAATATATTGAGGATTTATTCAGCCATAAAATGTTTTTTTTTTGTTTTTTTGAAAGAAACATATATATTAATCACCAAAGGATTACAAAGAAGATGCAATACAAGAAGGGACATCCTCAATATCAACAAGGACATCATTAATGGAAAGAGCATCTCTAGCTAGGCAATGAGCCAAACTATTGCAACCTCTAGGAATGAAATGAACCGAAAATGAATCAAAATTCTGCAACAAAAGCTTAACATCATTAATCAGAAGACCAAAATGTTTCCAGCTGGATTTGTTATCTTTAATATCATTTATAACATTCAGTGCATCCCCTTCAAGAATGATCTGTTTCAATCCAATGTCCATAGCCAGTTTAGCAGATTGAAGAGCACCAAAAGCCTCAGCCGTGTATGGATCAGGGAAAAGAGGTCTACACATTCTCATACAAGCAATCACTCTTCCTTCCCAATCACGAATGATAGTCCCAACACCAACTTTACAATGCAACTTATCCACTGCAGAATCCCAATTAATCTTATAGACATCAGCAGGAGGAGCAATCCATTGTTGAATCTGAGTTGTATTGAGAGTATGATTCGTAGGTTGCTGAGATGAGAGGATAGCAAGGTCTTCAATTTTCTGTTTAGCCTAACAAGATGAGGACTAGAAAAAGTATGGTTAAAAATAAAATCATTTCTTCTCCTCCATAATATCCAAGCCACCACAGCCATTTCAATTAAAATATCATCATTAAGATTCTGGACCATTTGCAGTACAAAATTTCTGAAACTAGACTGATGCACACTTTGTTTCTGCAATTTTGGGGAACTAAGATACCACACATCCCTAGCTGCCATGCATTCCCATAGGACATGCTCCACTGACTCTTCCTGTTGGTAACAGATTGGGCATAAAGGATCATTAACAACCTTTCTTTTGAACAGATTTATTTTTGTTGGCAGACTATTATGACATGCTTTCCATAAAAACAATTTTTCTGCATTAGTAACTTTAATCCTCCAAAGTTTGTTCCAGTTTTCTTTGTTATCAAGAACATGAGAATTCTGACCTTTTTCTCTCTGATGAAGATCATATTGCAGGTGATATGCACTTCTAACAGAAAAAATCCAATTAGAAGTACATCTCCATATAATTTTGTCAGAACTGCTGCTTAAGCTAACTAGAATTTGTCTAATTATCTTAGCTTCCCTTTGCAAAAAAACTTGATCAATCATTTATGTCTTCCAAGTTTTAGCATCATGGTCAATGAGAGCTGCAACTGTATCTTATGATTAAAGCATACAATCAAATAAATTTTCATGTTTAAGACTAAAATTTTATGTTATAAATTATAATAACATTATTTTATATATAATTATAATTTATATTATTATATATAAAATATTATACATAATATAAAAAATTATATATAATATTTAAAAAATTAATTTAAAATATATAATATAGTGAACCAGTTTGGTCCTAAAAAGCGTAGAACCAGAACCGGATCGATACCAACCGGTTTTGGCCGGTTTTGAAACTTAGGGAACACTGGTCCCTTAGTTCCAAAACCGAACCCATTCCACTGGTTCAGGCCGGTCCGGTCTGATTTTTCGGTTGATTTTTACACCCTTAGTCAAGGCTAATATTGTCTCAATAATAAAGTCTAGCTCACAGCCAAAAGATTATAGCAGAATCACGTAACAACCATCTGTTGCACAGCCAAAGGACTATAGCAGAATCAAGTAACAACCCACTGCAAGCAGCGGTGTACATCATTCCCTTTGTAACAAACCTGGGTCTAGAATATTCGTTCGTGTATAGCATTTCATTTTGCTATAAATGTATAAAGTACAACTCTAAAACGTTGAGTGAAATCAATATAGAAAAGGCTGAAACAGCAGAAGAATCTTTACTTCAACAGGTTATTGGGCTGAGTTGTCATTCAGGCCCGTGGTACTGCCCGATAGGTCCTGGGTGCTATTAAGCCCCTTCCCGATAGGTTGTTCGATATGACAATGTCAAAGACCAACATAGGACAAGAGTTAAGAGAAAGAGACCCTCTATCCAGCAAATCGAGCAATGAATTTTTTCCCCCTACATAGAAAGTGCCTTTTTGGCACAGTGCTTTTTTGGGAGTCCTTAGGTTATCAAATCGTCCCTTTTTATTTTATTCTTTTGGCTTCACTTTAGGACATAATTTGGAATTAAAATAGCGGTAAGATTTTTAAAATAGTTCATGTGGATTGCATTTTTGACATTGGTATTTATACCTTTAATTTTGAACTTTTTACCTTCTACGCTTTCAACTTTGATCAATTTAGTCCTACTAATAAACCGTTAATATCTGGATTTATATAAGGAGGTAATCCAAGCATTTTAAGAAAGTAATTTAAAATACACAATTCTATTATCATCAACATATTTCTATATAACTTGCATAATCATAATTGCCTCCCTAAGAGTTTGATTTCGATTATAGAGAACTAAATAGCCCCACTCATCGAGGTCAAGCCGGCCTGGTTCAGTCAATTGGCGTTTTTTGAGCACCCTTTAATCATTATCAACAGAGGACAGTTGGCTTTGCATCTGTGGACTAGGCTTACGGTTCATGCAATAGAGTTAGCTAGATCATTGAACATTGGAGATTCAACCACAAATTAACTAATTTGTGCAGTGCATGCCAATCCTCAATATAAAACATTTATGCCTAGTTGGATCCGGTAACCTGGTTTCCAGTTGTTCTTTGTTTCAGTGGGGATCTTTAGATTTTGTTGTGTAGAGCCAAACAGTGAAAGAAAGGTGAATGAGGTGAATGTGTTCTGTTCATATCACACTTGGGCTGAAAATGAGGCGAATACCAGTCCTCCTCAGACACATTAACTATTTATTGTTCTGTTGTTACAATGCAGCAACATACAACACTAACCAATTACGTTGAATTTCGACTAACAGACAGGCTACAAGAGATTGGAACAAAAAACACACTGAGGTACAACATGCTTGACATGACTACATGGATGCAATTGAGTTAACCACCCCTATCCCCTGCTCACTTCCAAATATATAAGCCAAAATAAAAACAACAACTAATGCTAATTTCTACCTTTTTGGAAGGTCACCGCTGAGATCTTGTATCTCCATTTAGCAACGTCTTCGATAGAGGCAGCTCAACTTTGTTGGTCTACAGTACTGGCAGGCAAGAATGTTGAGAGGACAGCATTTTATTTGTAAAACACAACAGTAATCCAGTTGTTAATAGTAGATATAAACTTACTCTAGAGGCTAGCAATATACATGAGACAGATTCTCAGATGTCAGAATTATAACCCCAAGCAACGTCTGGAACGGAGGCATGGCTCCACCCACCAATTAGGTTTTTTGCTTCACCATGCCCAGTCCTTCCTCACGTTGACAAATTCAGCTTCAGATGATTCAAACTGGCAGAGAAGAGTAATCATATTGACATCAAAACAGGATCAACTTTGCCTTACATGCCACATCTATGAATCATCCAACTCAACAAGTTGAGCCCGTCTCTCAGCAGCCTTCTTCCTGACAAAGATGCCCCATCTCATGGCTGCCTTGACCTTCAACCACCCTACAACAGCTTTTCCCGATGAACGAGTTCGATCATCATCAAAGTTGTAGTTTAGAGATGGGGTGCCCATATATGCTGATGAATAAGGGTATCCATCTTCATTCATATTAACGGAGGCATGAGAATGGCCTCCCATGCTGAACATTCGAAGGAGATGTTGCATATCTTCATTTTCAAGCATTTCATGACTTCTCATACGAATCTCTTCCTCTGGGAAGTATTCTTGCTTATAAGAAGTAAGATTGGATGCACCAACTGTCTGGAATTCTGATGTGGATGACTGTAGATGACCAAGGAGCAGCAAGTTGTCACTTTTTGGAAGTTGTGCTTGGTGAGAAACGTTGACCAAAGGATTCTGAAGGGGGAATGAAGTGCCCTCAAACTGAATAGGTGCACTGAGATTTACATTCGGAGACGGTAGCGAGTATCTGGCTACCGTAGTATCATTATATCCTAGAGAGGGAAAGTACACACAATAAGAAATCAGAACTATATGGTCACATCAAATGTGTATTGAAATAACAGCAACGCAACTTTTTTGGGGGGAGGGGGTGGTTGAAACATAATGCATATAACCACTAACCAACAAGTGAACTATTGCAATTTTTATACCAATATTTACATACCTCCAACTGCTATGCCTACTGAATCCATAGAAGGCTGCTCTGAATGAACGGCAACGGGCAGGCTTGGTAGGGTGAACTGCTGATCAAACGAGTTTGAATAATCTTGTAAATTAGTTGGGACTTCACTTTGAGAAGCACCCAGGCTCTTATTTTGCTTAAAGCTATGAAGTGACTTTCCATCATACTCTACAACATGCATCCAATTGTCGTATGCCTTCTTCACCAAGGTGTCCAGGTTGACCTGTACAAACCAAAACCAATCTCAGTTTCTAAACTCAATCATTTTTCCCAAAAGCTACAAGATGAACATTTCATTGGCCAATATTATATAAGTTCAAATTTATTGATGTTTTAAAAAAAACAAGTGAGAAATATTGTTTGGGGTATTCTATAGTGAACTACAAAGGCAGGGCCATTTCATTCAAATAAAAACTGAGAGACGAAGGTATAGGATAATAGATGCCCATTATGTTTCAATGTGCACCTTAAACTCCAAACTAATGTCTCGAACTGTAACTGACAAAGGGTACACATAAATTATTAGTGCTTTAGGATGTACATTGCAACTTTTCAAAAGCTTATGGTGCGCATAGACAAATGGATGGTAATTCATACTTATAAAAAAAAAATATGGATGCCAATTCTGGATTGCCAAATGTAATTTTCCCTAAAACTTGCTCCACCTGTAAATATTTCTTCATGCGAAAAATGACAGCAACATGTAGGAAATTATGGAGCATTAAAGGTTGATGTAGTAGGTTAGTGATCCCTATAAGTAACATTAGTTAACCACAACAAGAAATGCAAACCAACGTGATCATTCAAATTGATTCAAGACCAAAGATAAACTATAACCTTCTGATTTTCGGAAAGAGAGTCAGCTGAGAAATACTGTCCATTAGCAATTAAGCCACATAATTCATAGATATTGTTAAAAACAACACCAACATTCCTCTCATCTTCAGGATAATACACATAAACCTTCCCACTTAGGACACAAGTTTTTGCATGCTCTACAAGAACATCCCACATCTTATTGGACATGCCACTTCCAAGAATCTGCAACATAAGAATAGGAAAATAATGAGAATCTGCAACATAGGGGTTTGACTTTAAGAGATAAATCCAGCATTCTTACATTCCGCAATTTCGGTGAATCTCTAACCACAAGTTTTAGAAAGTCTTCAACGGTATAAATTCCAGCGTTTTTCAGCCTCTTGTGAAATGAGCCGTCTTTCCCAATTTTCTCCAATCTCCAAACATCATCATGAAATGCGGGTGGATAATGTTTTTTATATACTACAAATCCACAAAATAAAATTTACCATCTTTCCAAGAGGCACATGCATGATATATGGAATAAACTGTTGGGGCTAATTATGTACTCACACTCTCCACGGTGATCCTTAACAGTGAAGGCTTCTGTTTTTGCTTCACGTATCCGGGTGCCCTCGCAACAGCCTGAGGAAACCTTCAATCCTAGCCTGAACTTCCTGCTCCTTATCCAGCTTGAGTTGTCGGTAAATGTTAGATCACCCAGTGTTCCTACGCCTTCCTTGAGTATCACTTGCAAATCGCCAGTCAGAAGCGGCCTCTTTCCTTCGCGCTCTTTCACCACATGACTCTCAAATTCTTCTTCAGTCCAGGTATCATCATCCTCATTATTGAAATCACCTTCAAGCACAACAACATCTAACTTCACTGAAGATTCTGGACCTGATGTGACAACATGGTTTGCGATTGCATCAATCAAAACAATATGAATTGCAACACCCTGCTCCCCCTCTACTTTTCCACCGGTAAAGAGAGGAAGGGACAGCCTGGACTTGAAGTGCAGCTGTAAGTTTCGTCCATCAGGCCCTTCTATACGTTTGGGTGAAGACCTGAATTTTTATCAATAATTCAAATAATCTCACTAGTGGAAACAATAGATAAATGTGGTCTGAGAAGCCATAAATACAAAGAGATGAAACCAAAGCCAAGAGCAGAATTTTTTCCAATGAGTACAAAACCCAAGGAGTAGACATCTAGTTAGCAAAAATCCTAATCGAGACCCAGTCGGATTTGACTGAATGGTGGCATGAGAAATCGAGTTTCAAGTTGTGTTTGGTTATTGAACTAAATTCAATTTATTTTAAACTAATTATTAATGGGATTGAATACATTTTTAACTTTTCATAAAAAAATTAAATTCATCTCAACCTATTTCATATATTACAACATAAAAAATTAAAACTCATTTTAACTTAAAAAAGTTAAACTCATCTTAATAAAATCTACAAAATATTACTATTTACAATTCAATTCAACTCAAGATCGCGTTCAGACTTTTGCACTACTGGATCGGGATCTGACATCTACCCTCCAATCCAATTTTTTTTAAGTGATGCTAATTTTTTTTTTTATAAGAAAAGCAAGTTTAATGAATGCGCAGAGAGGTGCAACCCAAGTAAATACGAAGCTACAAAAGGACACACCCAACTAGCAAGAAAAAGAAAAGGGGAGAGAAAAAAATCCTCAAAATTTATTAGCTGGAAACTTGGGGGCTGTTGTGGTATTTGTCGAAGCATAGAGATCAATCTATGGATCAGAGAGCCCACCATATCTGCTATGGTGTTTAGGCTCCAACAATCGAGATGAAAAAGGTCCAGTTTATCCAAAACCCAATATAAAATAGGGTAGAAGGCCTATCGGATTTAAGGAACAGCATCCTTCTCTGAACTGGAGCAACTAAGAGGAATCCATTTCTCTTTATCATGCATTTAGAGTTGATAAATTTAATAATTTAAACTGGTTTCTTTTCATTCTTTCTTTCTTTCTTTTATTTTTATTTTTTGGCATTTCTTGTCTACTTCACATCTACTTGGTTGCACCCTACGGTTAAAACTATATATATATCTTACTTTTTTCGTCATTAACTATATATACACACCTATATATCTTAGAGGTTGTCTCCTTATAAAAACAAAAATATATACCAAAAAAAAATTAAAAAAAAAAAAAGAAAGGACAGAGGAGGACCAAGAGAAAGATGAACGGGAGAAAAAGGACAGTCTACAACCTGAATAAATCATTGCAAGAGACATACCAGAGATATAGCTTCCCTCTAACCTTAAAAAGTGAGGGGGCTGCAAGAAAATTTTACCCTTCCCGTCCAGTAAAACTGAAAAGTATGGCCAGCTGTTACCGGAGCAGGAAGCCCAGGCCAGTTCCCATAATGTGACCCCAACCCCAACAATCATGGAATGACGATGCTGACAAAACCCAGACACACTAGCACAATATGAACCCCAATATTGGATCTCTAGATTGATCCAGTTGCAGATACAACTTAAAAAGTGGAAATAAAATCACACATAACAAGACCCTTTACTTCTGATGAACAGACCAATTGTTTTATTCATTAAAGATATCAAAGAGTAGAGGGCATGTTTTATTATTATTTTAGTGAGCATGGATAAACCAAAAATATCGATGAGTAGAATACCTCCCAGGAAGCTTGGCGGGGCCCAATTTTGCTAAAGCACGCTCCAATTCTTCACTAACCTGTTCAGTGGCATACATATGAAACATCAAAATCATTGCACCATGTCTATATACAAATAGAGGACAATTTCACAATCAACCATGTCAGCCTACTGGCACAGACACTTCTTCAAAGGAGTTCTAACTATATTAAAATCACCAAGAATTTTTGACGGACTTGGATGTATGAACAACACGTTTTTGGACTATTTTACTATATTATATAGCAAACTCAGCTACCAAAGGTCCAAACACGAGCTACATAGTAGACACTCAAGAAAGATTGCCAATAACCAATGTGCTTGTGCTTGAGCCCCCATTTTCAGAAACATAAATGTCCTTAAAAACGTTGTAGTCCCTTTTATTGTTGTGTTTAGATGTGCTGGAAAAAAAAAATTAATAGCCTATAAATAATAAAAAGAAAAAGAGCAGTAAAACTCCGTGACTTCAATTCTGCACTCCCTTAGGTAAAGAGAAGACCATTATTTAGCTAGATGGCTGATAAATTAAATTAGTCACTTCATGATGAAACATGAAAAGAAAGTTTTCCTAAATCTTCCGTGGAGAGGGGAAAAAGATGGAAGAAAGCTATCTTACAACTCTCCGGAGAATAGGCTCCAATGATGAACAAAGTTTCTGCAGACTATCCACCTTTAGAGCTTCAACAATTACACTGCACGAAACTTAGAAATTTTAATAAAAATAACCGAAGGCTATCAAACTTAAAATCCGCTTCATATTCTTAGGTATTCAGGCAGAGCTATTTCTTAGATGCACAAAAGACACTTGAATTTATGATATAAGCGATAATAAAATCGGAAGCATAAGCATCCAGAAAAACAAGGCAAACCAACTTTTGAGGTGAGTATTACAGAATAATCAACATAAATTCAGAATTTATTCGCAAGACTTGAAGGATATAAGCCGACAGCACTAAACAGCATTAGAGACACAGTAGAAGGCTTTACGGTAGCGAATGGTGTAAAAGGGAAACAATTAAAACTTTTTTTTATTATTAACACCGAGTGTTTTAGAATAAAATTTCCAATTAATTTCAGGATGCATAAGTTGCATCTCGAATAATTAAATGGAAAGTTACCCAATCCGACCCTTAGAAATTATCTCCGCCATTTGAATCATACATACTAATTAGAGAAGACATACTGCCAAGACAAACTCTTTTACAGCCAATCTGTAGCGATTACGATGACTGATTAAGAATTTATAGCTTGAAAAGACTTTTAACCAGGACCCGTGTTGCAGACATATCTACACGGGATTATTAAATTTTTTTTATATTTAATGTAATAAGGACATTCCTATATCCATAGCTTTCTGTGTTTCTTAGCTGTCTACACGTCCATGTGTAAGGCACCATGCGTGCACCGACACCTTGGTGTTAAACAGTTGGCACAATCAGCACAACTCTGCGCTCTCCTATTCCGATGAACTAGTTACGGCATCACATTTTTTCAAGGAGAGGACGGTAGTTGTAACAGCACAATCGGTTTGAACCTCAAGGGTTTTCTTAGTTCACAATTACCAAGTTAATGCTATGATCAAATCTAAAAAACAATTTCTATGAACTTTTATTCCTAAATAAGCAACAACCAATGAAGAGCTAGCTTAGTCTTGCTAGACCTCCTCGTAGAATTCACATTAATTGGATACACTCTCTCTTCAGCTTCAATGAAAAACTTCAGACTTGCTGTTAAATTAGAGCCATAGAAACAACAAACACAAAAGCTTAAGCCTTAAGGTAAGAACTCCAAAACGAATAAAATATTTTAGAAAAAAATGGACCAATTGAACTATGCTACAAAAGCGGGAATAATACGAATAAAAATCTTAAATTTTGAGAGACAGAAAAAGATATACCTAGCTAGAGCAGGTCGCTTCCTATCAGGCTGAACTTCTTCAGCTGAAGTTATATCCAAACTTCGCTTCTCCCTCACCATGCTATTTGATCTCTCCATATACCTCGTTTGCATTTTCACTATTTCTAAACTAAACTGTCCTGCTTGGTTGCTGAGAAAGTTGAAGAAAAATAAGACGATATGAATTTTTCAATTACATGAACCTAAGCTCACTTTGACTAGTTTTCCATAAACAAAAAAACTAGCAACGTGTGAGATTCGAGAACAAGATTTATTTCCTTCTTTTTCCTACCTTCTCAGCAACAGAAATGGAAGTTTTATTCTAAGGAGAAAGTTCAACAAAATAATAAACAACAAGCTTTCCAGTTACGTAAAGATAAAACTTCCTTTCACTTCCATTTCCAATCTCTATAACCCAAAAAAAAAAACACAGAGACAGACAGAGAGAGAGAGAGAGAGAGAGAACAACAAAAAAAGATTTTCTTCTAGTTTCCTTAGTTTTCTCAGCAACCAAACGGAGATTCGATCCAAAGCGACAACACGAATGTGTCGTGGATTCGCAAGGACGGGAAAAGAAAAAGAAAAAGTAAGAAAGACGAGCGGGAAAGTGAAATAAAAATCGCGAGAGCCTTTTTAATTTTGGAGTCTCAGAAGTTTCGGCGAAGCGTCTTCGAATTTTCCCTGATACGAACACTTCGGGCAATTGCTACGAAGCCTCTCTCTCTCTCTGCCCTTTGTCCCGAATGCTTGTGTGATCAGTGTGACGGCTCCAACAGTAGTCGAATCTATGACTGGTGGCTGAGTTATCGGCTAGCAACCGATCGGGAGATCTGGACCGTCGGATTAAGTAGAAGTCGTGAGGAATCTTATTCAATTCTTCTATATTGACCAGCACGTGTTGGTATTGGGGAGGTGGTGTTCCTGTGTGGGCGATGACTGGGGATTAAGTGTGCGCTGGTGGTAGCAGCCGTCAGATCTGGTGCTTATTAAATACGTTTAACGAAATCCACTGGTGGAGGAATCAAAGTTCAAGTTTACTTTTCTTTCGATATTTTGGTCTTCGAAACTATTACATAATTCTACCACAGCCCACAATTTTTAAGGTCAAAGTCAATGGTTTAGATTTAATTATGTCCTTAAAATCTACACATAATAATGAATATTGTACGTTTACTAACTTTGTGTATCTAATTTCCCTCTCGCTTTGGATCCTTAAATTTATACAAAAACTTGTGACAATGTTTTTCCAATTTACAATGTCTAGTCCTTTTTTTTTCTTGTTTCTTTTTTAGCTTGTTACTCCTTGTGTCTAATTCACTTTCAGTACAATGTTTGGAGTTTTCCATCACACTCTCTTTTCATTTTATTTTTACCTTTATTACTCAAATTTCTCAAAATTTTCGGCATATAAATTTGCTTTTCATGTTACCTTGAAATGAGAGAAAGATAAACATAATAATTTTTTTTTATGTCGAGAACCTCTTCAAAGCAGGACCTTCAAATCCACTTCTGCAGAGTAAATTTCGGTTTCATGCACCGCACCCTCAAAAGTTTCTATACACTGAAATAGTTTAATCATTAGCTTTTCACTAGGGGTGTGCCTCTAAATAATTGTTTGCGCCTATGAGATATTGAACCTTGGACTTTAAAGGTAGTGATATCCCACAACCAAGGCCTTCATCACTTGGGTCAATCCCTTGGATTTAAAACACAATAATAATAAGGTCCGGTTTGGATGCATAGATGTGATACAAACTATCTCATCTATGTTGTACAGCTCATTTTGTCTGGGTATCCAAAATACCATCCTCTGTTTTATCTCATCTTAAAAGTTTTTCAAACAATTACAGTGAACAATGAAAAACACAACAAGGAGTAGTAAAAAATTGATAATGAACAGTAAAAAAAGTTTTTCAAAATTATGTATCTCTCTGCCGGTGAACGGTAAAATGTTTGACAATAAACACTGAACAGTCCTCCTTTACTTTCCCATCCCATTTCGAATTTGTCAGCCACCAATAAAAATTGATGGGACTCACTACAAATATATATTTGATAAGATTTAAATATGTTTATTAATATTTTTTAAATAATAATAAATATTACTTTTTTAAATATATTTATAACCATTACCCAATAATGATTAAATGATTTTCAATTATTGGTGGAGTCTACCCTTTTATCAAATTTTAAAAACTAAAAATTGTCTTATCTCATCTCACTGTCTAAACTTACAATTTTTTACAAATCATCTCATATTATCTAAAAAATCACATTATTATTCAAAATATCTTATATCACCTTATCTGAATTGGGTAACCAAACAAGATCTAAGACTCTTTTAAAAACTTTAAGGCATCCTGATATACAATATATCATTTTGCAGTTTGCTCATGAATTAGTATTAGAAACACAAATATTTTACAAATTAAATTTAAAAAATAACGTAACTTGATATAGCATGTTGGATTATAAATTTTTTTTAACATAAAGTAAATATGACATATTAAATTAAGACAATATAGTCTTGAAAAAAATTCTTTTTTTTTTTTTGAAAAAATCATCTTGTATTCATATTCAACTTGTATCAGTAACAGTATACATTTTATCTATGAGCAACTGGTTTGAAATCAAATCTGGCCCTCTTCTATCCAATACGTATCATCATCCCCAACCATAGCCATTTTAGCCAATTGGTGAGCTACCTCATTACCCTCCCTATGAATAAAACCCACCTCCCATCTATTATACATTCTCAGCTTCTGCTGCAAACCTTCCACCAGATGTCCAAACTTTGAGTCATCCTTTTCATATTTCTTGAAAACATCTATAACACACTTGGCATCCCCTTCGAACATCACACCCCTTAATCCCAAATCCTCACACAGAACCATAGCTTCCCAAAGAGCAGTACATTATGCAACAAAAGCATGGCAACTGTATGACCTTTTAGCACATTTTGCAGCAAAAACCTCTCCATTACAATCCCTTATAATAATCCCAATTCCCATACTCATAAAGGATACATTAAGAGCTACATCAAAATTGGCTTTAAGTTGCAATCCCACTAGCTTCTTCCACCCCTTCCCTTTCCTATTCCCCATTTTAACATTTTCCTTCTCAACCTCACCCCTCTTTCCCCTTTGTGCTAGCTTAAAATTTTCATATCTCTCCAAAGACATATGCATCACAGTAGCTGGACCCAACAACTTCTTGTCAAAAATGACTTTGTTTCTACGGTGCCATATATTTCTCAACACCATAACCATTTTTTCAACATTTTCAGTTGTAAGTTTACTAATCATCTCCTCCCAAAGCTGAACAACATCCTTCACCCCTACCCTCCACTTCTGAACCGGACTCCCCTCCTCTGCCACACATCAGAGGCTACTGGGCACCACCAAATAGCATGCATTACAGTTTCTTCTTCTTGCCAACAAATAGGGCACCTTGCTTCCTCTAATATCCTTCTCTTTCTCAAGTTCACCCTTGTAGGGAGAAAGTTGTTGATTAGCTTCCATAGGAAATGTTTAACAGCCCTTGGGACACCTAGATGCCAAATTTGTTTCCATATTCTTTCCTCTAACCCAGACCCCGATATCTCTCCCCCCTTTTGCCTTCTTACCTCCTGCTCCATATGGTAAGCACTTCTAATCGAGTACTTTCCATCTTTTGTATACTCCCATGTCACTCTATCTTCAACTCCCATTGGACAAATTGGTAAGGATAAAATCAAATCTGCTTCCTCTTCATCAAAAATCTGCCTCACCAGCTCCACCTTCCACCTCTTAGTAGAATCATCAATTAATTCACTTACACTGGCATCTGCTTGTAGAACTTTCACTTGGGATTGTACACACCCTGTAACAGGTTTAGGCAGCCATTTTTGTCCCCATATTTTTATATCCTTCCCATTGCCAACTCTCCATATCATACCTCTCCTTATTACCCCCAAAGCTGACCAAATACTCCTCCAAATAAAAGAATGGGACTTTCCCAATGGAGCTTCAAGCAATTGAGAGTTTCTGAAATACTTCTCTTTAAACACTCTAGCCACCAAGGAATTAGGATCCTTTAATATTCTCCAACCCTGCTTAGCAAGCATGGTCATATTGAAAGCTTCAAGTTGTCTAAATCTCATCCCTCCACTTGATTTACTCAGCCCCATGCAACTCCACTTCCTCCAATGGATCCCATGATCTTTTTTATATTGAGCCCACCAAAATTTAGCAAATAACTACTCAATTTCAGTACATAACCTTTAAGGCAACTTGAACACACTCATAGTATAAGTTGGAATAGCTTGTAGCACTGCCTTAATCAAAACTTCCTTCCCAGCCTTTGAGAGAAAGCCATTTTTCCAATTTTGGATCCTATTCCATACCCTATCCTTGAGTCCCCTTAGAGCATTGTATTTTGATCTCCCTACAATAGCAGGCAAACCAAGATATTTCTCATATCTATCACAAATAAATGATCCAGCCTCCTTAAAGATTTCCTTCATCACACTTTCTTTTGTATTTGTACTAAAGAAAATTGAGGTCTTTTGCTTGTTTAATTTCTGCCCAGATGCTTTTTCATAACATTCAAGTATATCATAAATGCTCCTCCACTCCTCATTAGTAGCCTTTCCAAATATCACACAATCATCTGCAAAGAGCAAATGATTAACCCTTAATCCACCCTTCACAGCTGCAACCCCCTTTAGAATCCCTTCCCTCCCAGCTTTCAAGAAGAGATGACTTAAACCTTCTGCACAAATCAAGAACAGATAAGGGGAGAGAGGATCACCCTGCCTCAACCCCCTAGATGGTATTAATTTCTTCCCTGGCCTGCCATTCACCACCACTGAGTAGCTGACAGTTTGCACACACTCCATGAGCAGCTTTGTAAATTTTTCCCCAAACCCCAGTTTGATTAGCATAGCTTTCAGAAAAGGTCATTCCACTCTATCATAGGCCTTAGACATATCAATTTTCACAGCCATACTCCCTGTCCTCCCTTTTTGCTTAGACTGCATAGAGTGGAGCACCTCAAAGGCCACCAAAATGTTGTCAGTAATAAGCCTATCTGAAATAAAGGCACTTTGATTTTGAGAAATTGTTACATTCAGCACCTTTTTTACTCTATTAGCCAGGACTTCTGAAATTCGCTTATACAATACATTGCACAAGCTAATTGGTTTAAAATCCATTACATTCTTCGGCTCCTTCACTTTTGGCACCAGTGCAATGAGAGTATGATTCAAGTCTTCACTCATAGCCCCCCCATTGAGAAATTCTAAAACAGCATCACACACTTCCTTGCCGACCACACCCCAATGTTTCTGATAAAAACCTGCACCAAACCCATCTGCCCTTGGGGCCTTCCATGGGGACATTTGTTTTAAAGCCCTTTCTACTTTCTCCACCCTGAATATCTCTTCAAGATCCCTTCTCATCTCCCCATTGATCTTCGGCTCTATCTCAACAACACATCCTTCAATATCAACCATAGAAGGTCCACTTGAGGTATAGACTTCTGAAAAATAGTCTCTGAAAGCCCCTTCAATTTCTGGTGGTTTTCTTAATTTACTCCCTTGTGGATTGGCAACCTCAAAGATCAGATTCTTCCTCTTTCTTTGGCTTACACAAGCATGGAAGAATTTTGAATTACGATCCCCTTGTTGTAGCCAATGAGCGTTAGCTCTTTGTTTCCACCATATATTCTCTTGCTTCAACAATTTTTCTAACTCCCCACTAACCATTTTAATTTCAGACACATAACCAGGCCCTTCCACTTCTTTAAGTACTTTGAGTCTCTCTGAAAGTTTCTTAATATTTTCACCTCTCTTTCCATCCCTTTCTTTAGACCACAAGCAAAGAGCCTGTCTACAAGAATTAAGACATTTTTTAACACAGCACAGCTTCCCCTCCACCCTCATATTACTCCCCCATGCCCCACACACAGTTTCCTTACACTCACCATCTAAATCCCAACTCATTTCATATCTAAGAATTTTTTGCCTCCTCTCAAACCAAGCCCCTTCCTTTAAGCAAGAAAGAAATAAAGGAAGATGGTCTGAACCCCAAGCAATCATAGTCTCCACTCCTACCTTTGTAAAAACCCTTCTCCATACTTGATTAACAACTGCCCGATCAAGCCTTTCTTTAACAAAAGACTCATCTTCATGACCATTGCACCAATTATATTTCAAGCCCCTCCAACCAAGATCACTCAACCCTCCATTTGTTAAAGAAACTCTAAAATCTTCCATCTGACTCTCCCTTCTTTCTTTCCCACCCCATTTCTCCCCTTGAGACACTATTTCATTAAAATCCCCTATTACACACCATTCTACTTCAGCTAGAGGCTTAATGGCTTGTAACAGGTCCTGAGAAATCCCCCTCTTAGCAGCTTCTGGGTTCCCATAAAAACCAGTCAAGAGCCACTTAGAACCTTCCCCACCTCTATCCTTCACCCATAAACTAATATGCCACTGAGAGTAAGTCCATAGCTCAATCCTTTCCACATCCTTCCACAACATTACCAACCTTCCACTCAACCCTCTCGGTTCCACCACCAAACACCCCTCAAAACCCAGCTTCTTTTGCACTAAATCCACCTTATTTGATCTCACTTTTGTTTCCATAATAAAAACAACATCTGGCTTCTTTTCCTTTGCAAGTTTGCAAAGGACTTGAACTGTCCAAGGGTTGCCAAGCCCTCGGCAGTTCCAACTCAGGACCCTCACTGGTCCTGGCAAGGCTGCTTCACAGCACCTGCCAATAACAATGATACATCACCCACCTTCCTTTGCTTCTTTGTAACTTCTTCCCCATCACCACTCTCATCTTCTTTTTTCCCAGCCTTTCTCTTTTTTCTCTCAACCAACACCCCTTCCCCATCAGACTTTCCAACTCCCCTTGCTCTCCTCTTCCATGTCTTCCTTTGTTCTTGATTCTTTTCATTCTCTTCCCCTTCAACACCTAGATTTTTTTGCAATACTTCATCCTCCCTTTCCATCTTATTTGTTATATTTTCCTTCCCACCTTCCTCCATCCTCACCCCTTCCCCTTCTCTTTCTATATTTTTTATTTTTTCCCCCACTCCTTCCCCCACCTCCAATAACTTCAGCACCCTGTCACTATCCCCCTTCATTTCCCCACCCCCTCCCTCAGAAACTTCCTCCTCATTGTTTTTACTCACCACTTCCCTTACTGTTTCATCTTCACCTTTCTCATTCACCTTCTCAATTCTCCAACCTCCTCCAACAGCAGAAAAGTCACTCTCCTCTCCCTTTTTACCTCCCTCATGACTCTCTTTTTTCCACCCATTTCTCTCCACCCCAGCACCCTTGTAACTTTTTTTTGGTCCCACCTCTGCCCTCAACCACGATCCAAACTGCTCCATCATACCCTTCCCACTACTATTTCCCTCAGCACCATTCACATAGCCCCCTTCACCATGGATCAACCATCCACAATGAAAGCATAACCTAGGTAGTTTCTCATATTTGAGAGTTACCCATACATTTTGGTCATTCACTTTAATCCATTTCCCTCTCACCACAGCTTTCTTTAAAGAAATTTCCACTCTAACTCTCAAATATTTTCCCCATCCAATTCCACCTACTGGCACATCCACCTCCATCACCCTACCTAGAGTCTCACCAATCATCCTCCCTTTCTCCTTAGTCATGCAAGCCATTGGTAAATTATGAATTTGAATCCAAAAAAGCTCACACTCAAACCTCCACTCATTTGGTTGCGCATAAACATCAAACTCCTGGAGTGCAAACAGTTGGTTGTCAAACAACCAAGGTCTGCCATCCATCACCCTCATTTTATCACTCAGAGATCGAAAAATAACAACAAATTTATTATCCCCTACCTTCAAGATAAAAATATTTTTATCATAGAGTCTCCTCTCTATTTTCTCTCTGGGAATAGAGGTGGCGAAAGGCAATTATAACTAATTGCACGAGTGTGAGTGTGTGAGGCAGCCATGAATGCGAACTCGAGTGGAGAGATGAAAGGTTTGGAAGCTCAGTGGGAGAAACTGAGGTTATCAGAGGAGGAGAAAGTCATCGTAGATGTTGGTGAGGAGGCAGAAGAGGAGGTCTGGGAGCAGGGAGAGAGGAGCATCATCGGGAAGATCTGTATGGAGAGATCAATTAGCAGTGAAGTCATATCCTTTACAATGGGAAAAATCTGGCGCATCAGCAAACCTGCAGAGTTCAAAGATAATTTAATATAATATGAGAGTACTTATACAATCCTTAGAGGAGTATTAAATCTACAAAGTATATTAGATAGATTTAATTATTCCTTTAAGACAAAATTTACTTTTATAGATTTATTAATCATCTTAGAATTATATAATTAAGCCAATAGTATATTAAGTTATTTCTTTAAAACCCAAATCATTTTTTTAAAATCCAATATAGTGATTTGTCTGAATTTTAAGGACCGGAAACTACCTATTCTTGATATAGACTAACGCCTCTTCCTGAGATGATTTGTGAATGAGATGAAATAAAAATTTTGTGATTAATATTATATGAGTAAGATGATTTATGAATAGTAGTGAGTTAGTTTGAATTAAGTATTTATTGGATTTTGAAAAAAAAAAAGAGAAAAAGTTTTATAAAAAATATTATAAAATTAAAATATGGTTAGAATATAATTTTTTAATATAATTTTTGTTTTGAGATTTAAAAAAATTAAATTATTTTTTATTTTTTATTTGAAAGCTTAATATTATGAAAGAAGAATATGCCATCTCGACAGGACTGAACCCTAATATTAAATAGAGGATCACGCTGCATTAAATGTGCTCACTAGAAAATCACACCGCATTAAACTCATTTCTTAGAGGGCCACACCGCATTAAATGGGTATGGCAGATGGGACTTTGAGAGGTCATCCCTCCCCCCAGCTGCAGGGCATGGTTGCCTGGCCCTAGAGGTAAGGTATAAAAGAGAACCTCTAGATATCGAATACGGGTTATACTCTACGTACTCATTACATTTTCTGAATTCTCTGCTAGTCTCTCGCATAATTTCCAAGCATTTTACTAACTTAGGCATCGAAGGCTCCCTCGGCCACCCAAGGACCACCTCCTATCAATATCTTTTCTATGTTCACAGGTCAGCTAGACCAATGACCCAAACTTCTGAGAGCCTGGCCCATTGGCATACAAAACATGATGTCAACAATTAGTTTTAAAAAGTTGTAATAATTAATTTCAAAATATTTTTGTTTGAATGATGTTTGAAAAGAAAATTATATAGGTTAAGATGAAATTAAAGTGTGGTTTGGATAGTAAGTTGAATTGAGAAAAGTTAAAATAAAAGTTGAATAAAATATTGTTAAAATATTATTTTTAATATTATTATTGTTTTGAAATTTGAAAAAGGTTTAATTGTTTATTATATTTTGTGTGAAAATTTAGAAGAGTTGTAATGATGAGATGAGATAAGATGAAACACTTCTTGTATCCAAGCGAGGCACAGATGGATGAGAGGTATACACAAAGGGGACTAGTAACTTATGATCTATCAATCTGGTTGGTCCATTCGATTCGAGATTTTACAAAATGCGACATTTTTTTGTTAAATGCCAAACTAATTACCAGTAAACACTATTTATTTTGGCGCAACTTAAAAAAGAGCCCAAAAACACTATTTAGTTAATATTTAATAGTATATTTAACATTTTATATGGTCAATGATTATAAGTTAAATGAAAATTATATAATTAAGTTATACAACTATTATATAAAATACTATATAGAAAAATGAAAATTATTAAAAGAAACTATATAGATAGTTAAGTCAGTCTAGTCCAACCCGGGTTGAAAAAACCATATCTTCGCCCTAGACTAAAAATTGAAAATATACCAAAGCTTAGAGACCGAGATCGATCTGTAAGGTTAGCGATTTGGTCTAGACTAACGGGAACTGTTCGGTCCAGTCAGGTTTTCCTATTCGAACTAGTAACCTTTATACCCCTAACTTAAATACAAAACACTTTTTAATTTAAATTTTTAATATTTTTATATAACTATTGTCTAATTATTATGCAAGTACAAAACTCAATACAACTTTTCCAAACACACCACACACAAAACCCAATATTATTCTAACATTTACTACTCATCATCCCACATACCACACACTATACTTTTTTTAAAAGATTTTAAAATTCTTTTTGGATTTATTCTTCTTAAACTAATTGAATTTTTCTATTCACTGTTCATATACCAAACATTTGATAAAATAAATAAATAAATAAAGTGTAGTGTGTGGTGCTTGAAAATGATGAATAGAATTTTTCAATACAAAATACAATACAACTTTTTCAAAATTTAAAATTTAAAATAATATGAATCAAATAAAATTTCAACTTTATAATATTTTAATATTTTTATTCAAAATTTTCTTTCCCATATCCTAAAATCCATTAAGATATTTTAACTCAAATTATTTTATTATTATTCATAGAATTCTAAAAATGTCTAGTTTGGTTATATAGATGAGATGAGAAATCTATGAATTGTAGTGATATAGTTTGTGAGTAGTAGTAAAATAATTTTAGTTAAGATGTTTTATGGAATTTTGGAAAATGAGAGAAAAAAAGTTGAATAAAAATATTATAAAGTTAAAATATTATTAAAATATAATTTTTTTAGTATTACTTTTGTTTTGGAATTTGAAAATGTTGAATTGTTTTTATGTTTTGTTATGAAAAATTTTGAAAAGTTATACTGATTCATTAATGATTAGATAAAAAAGTTAAAAAGTTAAAATTTTTAAATTGAAAAGTATTTATATTTCAATAGTATTTGGATGTTGATATGAGATGTGATGAGATGGGTTGAAACCATTTGTGAAACCAAATGGGATTAGTTTCCACTTAATTTGTTTAAGACCTTGTTTGGATGTTGAGATGAGATGTGAAATCTGTAAATCGTAGTGAATAATTTGTGAATAGTAGTAAAATGATTTGAATTAATATGTTTTATCGGATTTTGAGAAATGAGAGAGAAAATGCTGAATACAAATATTATAAAGTTAAAATATTGTTATAATATTATTTTTGTTTTGAGATTTGAAAAAAGTTAATTTTTTTTTGTGTTTTGTTTATAAATTTGGAAAATTTGTAATAATTAGGTGAAAAAGTTAAGATTTGAAATTCAAAAATCTTTATATTTGAATAGTGTTTGGATATTAAGATAAGATATGAGATTATCTCAACATCCAAATAGGGCCTAAGACGATCCCTACTCTCTCTTTCTAGAGTCTCTCCACCCAGCACAATGATAACCCACTCCTTAATGGAGTTCTTCATTTCACCCCCAAAAAATTAACCAAACTCCAAATCCCACTACACAGATGAATTTGGATTGTTGATCTCGCAAACTAGGCCTAGTTTGGATAGTGAGTTTAGATAGTTTGTGAATAGTAGTGAGATATTTGAGTTGAGATGAAATGAGTTATGATGTTTTATGGAGTTTTGGGAAAGGAAAGAGAAAAGGTTGGATAAAAATATTATAAAATTAAACTATTGTTAAAATATAATCACTACAAGAAATCTGGTCTATTTCAGCGATTTTTAAATCGTTGTAAATAAAATTGTTGGGAAAAGTTATATTTTGAAGCGATTTTTTAATTGCTGCTACTTTTAAAATTAAAGCCGGCCATTTGTAGGCTGATCCATTAATTAAGACTATTGCAACGTTGATTAATCGCTGGGAAACAAAAAAAAAATTTTCCCAGCGCTCTAAACAACGTCACTTTTATAGGTGCGAAATGATCAGATTTTATTTTTTCCCCCGATTTCTTTCCTTCTCCACTTCTCTCTGTTCCTCCCTTCTCCAAAATCGCACGAGCACCATTACTACACCCATTTCAGCCGATTTCATCTCCATTTTCGAACACCACCCCCACCCCATTTTCCTCCCAACGGAAGCTGAACTAGACTCGATCGGCCTCTTCCTCTGAGGTGTTTGCTCATCTTCAGACTCGATCTGCCTCTTCCTCTGAGGTGTTTGTTCATCTTCGTGTCTCTCTCTCTCTCTCTCTCTCTCTCTCTCTCCACTGCAGATTTCTTGTGGGTTTGGTGCTACGGGCGTTGTGGGAGTTCTGAGTTGCCGATCGATGGTAAGGCCCTTCTCCTTTGCTGCTTCTCACGAACACGCCCACATCCATTTCAAGTTAATTTCCACTCCCATGAAATTTCTGTGAAATGAGTTTCATTTATGCAGTCTGTGTTTGGGGATTTTTCCTACGTTGCAGTGCGATTTTGGGTTGATGTTGACAATCTCTCACAGCAGTAAGCTCCCTCCCATTTCTCCTTTGCTCACGCAACACTCACTTCATTTAAATCACTGAAGGTTAAGTTGTATTGTTGAACAATGGTCCTAATTTGTGCTTTTGTGTTTCCTTTATAGGAGCAAATCAAGCATGCCAATAAGTATCTTGAGTATCAGTTTTGTTGTTCTTTTCTTGAGGTTGATTGTTTGTAAATACTTTTGGTAAGCTTGGCCTAACTATGCTTGTAAGCTTATGCCACTTGATTCTTTACATTTTTTTTTTCTTTGCAGATTTACAATGAGCAAATTATAGATTTGTTGGATCCAAATTAAAGAAATCTCCAGGTAAAAGGAATTTTTTACCCTTTCATCTTCATGTATATATTTTTTTAAGTTTTTTTGCTACTATAAACCTTGTCTTCATTGGTCTTTTGTTGCCTTGTTCTCCCAGATAAGAGAAGATGTTAAAATAAAATGTTGTGAAAATAAAATGTTATCTATTTGATGCATTGGAATATCTATAATGAAGGGAGACTGTGCTAAATGGATAAGAGCTGGTCTAAATACCTGTAATGCATTTTTTTCCCAATTTTCTTTGCTTGTTGACCTTTGGTTAAGACCCTCCGAACAACCATATTTGGTTAAGACCTTTGGCCCATTTCCTCACACATATTGCTCTTGGGTTGAGCTTCTTTGACAAACAACAGAAATTGTAAATATCTCCGTTTCTTTATTGTTATGGGATCACAACTCTATTTTTTGCTTTAATTGTTATGGCTTTTCTTTCACTTTGATGATTATTAGATAATCATTGAAAGTCAAGTGTATTCTACTGACTATAGTGTATTGGAATTGGTTTCATGTCTTGGTTCTTTAGGTTTCCTTACTATTGGTTATTTGCTTAGAGATTTGATTCTAATAATAGTCTTGGCGAAATGCCTGTCAGAAGAAAAGAGTAGATCTGTTGGGATTTTGGTAAACCAATTATTTAATTCAATTGTGACATGTCAAGGTTTGTTGTATAATACCCAGCTGATGCCTTGACCAATAACATTAATTCTCTAGGATAAGATGAGACTGCTTTATTTATATTCAGGCTAAGACTAGAATTATATAATTCAACAGTTTTTAAGTTATTTCTACATGTTCTGAATGAACTTATTTTGCATTGTTTCGTGTTTGGCTGCATTGTATGTTATGGCCTCCTACTAGCCCCATGTTATACCCAAAGCCAATAATAGCTAAGTATCTTGGTATTTGATTCCATTTGACTAGTATTTACCTATGCTTTATGCTTTGTTTTTTTTTTGGCTTGCTTGTGCATGCAGAAATTTGTTCTCAAAGTTAACATTCGATTGTGATGGATGTAAGCAGAAAGTCATGAAGAAAATCTTGCAAAAATTAATGTACAAAATTCTAAATATAGTGGTACCAAAATTTGCAATAATTAAATAAAACTTATTGCATTTTTCTTATTTTTATTTATTTAATGGCCCCAAGATTAATGAATCAATGTTGATAATAATCTGTGTTTATATATATATATGTATATAGCTAGCTGCTTGTGATTTGGATTACATTCACAGGATAAATAAAACGATGAATATAAGATTGCCTTTTCTTGAGTTTGAATCATGTTTTGACTATGTTTAACCCTTTATTTATATGTGTTAAACTAGTGGAGATGAGAATGTATTTTTTTAAACAATTTTCTTCAAGATTAATAGCCTAAGTAAGCAACCAAGGATTTTATTCAAACTAGTAGGTTCAATTGGAATTTTCTGGGAAACCTTGAGCTACTCTTGCTGTTTATGCTATACTTTCACAAAAGAATGATGTTTTTTCTCAAGTTTTCTTCAACTCTAATATGCTTGGTTTATGTAGTTGAGATTGTGGTTAAATGAGGGATGTTTAAGAGTCTGAATATACTAAAGCTGCTAGTTGTCCATGGTAGTGCTGAAAATTCTGCTATGCACTCTGTTTTTTCATGATACTTTGATATGCAGCAAAAGTACTTGAATTAGGAAAGATCCAATGCATGGGAAGCCCATCAATTATTTATGATAAAAAATTGAAATAAAAAACATGCAAAGGTTTGAACACGATAGTAAAAGTTCTATCTTGACATATATATATACACACTATATATTACAGCTTGCCTTAAAAATGAAGATGTTGAACAACGGATGCAATTATCCATTTTTGGGTAGAACCATCCAGATATGGATGGTTGCTAACGGGTGTGTTTATTGCATTTAGCAATATGGATGGTGAAGAACGGGTGTGTTTATCTAAGCAAGTACTTCTTTATCACTGCATTATGCTCGAAGATTAACAATTTATGCCCCCCATGTTACGTTGCTTAACTTTCTGGCCTAGCATTCTCAATAACTCAATTATCAGTGGTCTTTGAATAAGACTAAAAACGAGGCATACATAGAATTTCCATGTAGTTATTCAGTTGTTGAGAAATTTCAGTCAATTCCCATGCAAATTCGAAAGACTTCAAAACCAAGAGGTAAGCACTCTCTAAATACAAATCTTCAATTGGCCGAGTTGGCCATGACCCTAGTTTTAAATTTTCTTTTGAATTTGCTTAAGATAATTAATTTGGAAANTTTTTTTTTGGCTTGCTTGTGCATGCAGAAATTTGTTCTCAAAGTTAACATTCGATTGTGATGGATGTAAGCAGAAAGTCATGAAGAAAATCTTGCAAAAATTAATGTACAAAATTCTAAATATAGTGGTACCAAAATTTGCAATAATTAAATAAAACTTATTGCATTTTTCTTATTTTTATTTATTTAATGGCCCCAAGATTAATGAATCAATGTTGATAATAATCTGTGTTTATATATATATATGTATATAGCCAGCTGCTTGTGATTTGGATTACATTCACAAGATAAATAAAACGATGAATATAAGATTGCCTTTTCTTGAGTTTGAATCATGTTTTGACTATGTTTAACCCTTTATTTATATGTGTTAAACTAGTGGAGATGAGAATGTATTTTTTAAAACAATTTTCTTCAAGATTAATAGCCTAAGTAAGCAACCAAGGATTTTATTCAAACTAGTAGGTTCAATTGGAATTTTCTGGGAAACCTTGAGCTACTCTTGCTGTTTATGCTATACTTTCACAAAAGAATGATGTTTTTTCTCAAGTTTTCTTAAACTCTAGTATGCTTGGTTTATGTAGTTGAGATTGTGGTTAAATGAGAGATGTTTAAGAGTCTGAATATACTAAAGCTGCTAGCTGTCCATGGTAGTGCTGAAAATTCTGCTATGCACTCTGTTTTTTCATGATACTTTGATATGCAGCAAAAGTACTTGAATTAGGAGAGATCCAATGCATGGGAAGCCCATCAATTATTTATGATAAAAAATTGAAATAAAAAACATGTCAAAGGTTTGAACACGATAGTAAAAGTTCTATCTTGACATATATATATATATATACACACTATATTACAGCTTGCCTTAAAAATGAAGATGTTGAACAACGGATGCAGTTATCAATTTTTGGGTAGAACCATCCAGATATGGATGGTTGCTAACGGGTGTGTTTATTGCATTTAGCAATATGGATGGTGAAGAACGAGTGTGTTTATCTCAGCAAGTACTTCTTTATCACTGCATTATGCTCGAAGATTGACAATTTATGCCCCCCATGTTACGTTGCTTAACTTTTTGGCCTAGCATTCTTAATAACTCAATTATCAGTGGTCTTTGAATAAGACTGAAAACGAGGCATACATAGAATTTCCATGTAGTTATTCAGTTGTTGAGAAATTTCAGTCAATTCCCATGCAAATTCGAAAGACTTCAAAACCAAGAGGTAAGCACTCTCTAAATACAAATCTTCAATTGGCCGAGTTGGCCATGACCCTAGTTTTAAATTTTCTTTTGAATTTGCTTAAGATAATTAATTTGGAAATATATTTGCAGTTTCTCCAAAGGGCTCTTCTTAAGTTAAAGGGTGAAGCAGATATTCAAACCTGTCAAGAAGCCTAGTTTTTTGCTTTTTCCCTGTTCCTAGAGCCCCTGACTCTTGATTTATTCTGAATATTTTTCCCTTGTATTGCTGATGTTTAATTTATAGAGTAATTCACTATAATTTGTTATAGAGTAATTCGAGAACAAATCCTTAAAGATACTTTGAGACATGTGCATATGCACAAGGTAAAAGATCTACAGGAAACTTTTAGATATTTTTCTCATGATGATTGTCATAGACCATGTCATTAAGAAAGAAAGATGAAAATGTAAAATAATTTGCAAGGAGACTTCAATTTAGAATGAGAATGGACTAAAATACTACAGTAATTTTATATTACTAGTTTGGAGAACGAAAAAAGTTAACTCAATTTCTTGCTAATGTGATTAGGTACAAGTACTGCTTCAAAACAGTGCAAGTGTAAGTGGTATCATGCTAGAAAATCCAACATATATGGTGGGTTGGCTTCCTGAAAGAGACCCAGAAGTCTAGATCCTGAATTTTTTGGATTCGAATGGCTGCAATTCCTCTGAGGTGCTTATATTTCATTTTGGTAGCAGAATCTTAGGACTTTAATTGGTTCAATATTTTTGCATTAAAGTGGACTTGCCTATCAATAGTCCACTTTAAAGCATAAAGACAATCAAACAAAATGAATGGCTCTTTGATTGGGGGGAAAAAAATAAATAAATAAAATTTCTGTGAGTGGGATGTTGTGCTGTGCTATTTGTTTAAAGGAAGGTTGTCTTTACCTGGTACAGGATTTTGATGTACACTGATCCATGAGATCCCAGGCCAGAAGCCATTTGTTGACAGTTTAGTGGGGCCCTATACCGTAATCAAAAAGCTTGAATGAACTTATGCATGATTTGCCTGATTCTTGGGAAATTGTAAGAACAGACATCAGAATGAAATTTGGAAATATCAGTATTTGGGGCTTGAGAAAACAATGGCTAGACTCAAGTAATCCTTAAAAGAGATTCTTTTCTCCTCAAAGTTGTGATCCCTTTTTATTTCCCTGGTTTTCTTTGTAACCAAACAAAAGGGTATAACTTTCTTGGTGCTAATTTGTGTTTTTGCATCTATTGTTTAAATTGATTTGGTTTGGTAAATGGTAAGCTATAAGGAAGAGCAAAAACTAGATGTGTTCTGATATTTGCTGCTTGTATTAAGAATCTGAGAAGCACATTTTTCCACAAACATGTGAGAGTTTTCTCGAAGAGATCCAAAACTGATTATGTGGTAATTCTATAGAACTGCAGGATTTTTTGGGCCTCTGGAAATGATCTATGAATTGTTTTTCTTCTAGGGATGTTTGTGGATAATTCCCAAAGCATTTAACCTTAGAGGATTCTGTTTAGGTTCGTTGTGTGAATTTTATTTGGGAATTTGGAGTGACTTATGAGTAAAAGATCTATTTTTGCTGTATAGATTCTGAAGCTCTCCTTCTTGTCAAGCACTATATTGGAAGATGGTGATCTTCCCTAACTTTGCTATCTATTTTGCTATTCTGAACTTTCTCTTGACCAAAGATTACAATCAAGACCACTGATACTTAGAGAGGACACAAGAGAAGAGTAACTTAAACTTATTCCCTTTAGCATGCTGCAACCTCGCATATTTGGCTTATTTTTTTTTATCATTGTTGTTATTAACATTTCTATTTTCCTTTTGTTTAGCTTTAGTTATGCAGTAGAAAATATTTATATTGTTACTTTTCTTTATCTGCCCTAATTATTCCTCTATCTCAAGTTTTCTTCATCTTAAACATATTCCATATGAGAGCTATAAAAGAGGAGCTTGGTGACAATGATGATGACGTGGCTGCCTTGGAGAGAAAGATGCAAAGTGCAGGAATGCCTTCAAATATCTGGAAGCGTGCACAGAGGGAGCTAAGGTATGATCTATGAACATCCGTGTATAAAGAGGACTTTATTCTTCTGACAAGGGGCCACATAATGTTACAGTGTGGCAATAAAAGTAGTAGATTCTTTTCAGGCCACTCAAGGTACCCCTTACTATGCAAGCATCATGCTATACAATTTAGTTTCTAATAACATATATTCTTGGCCATGCAATTCCTACATCAAAATTATTCCCTGATTCTTCTATTCAGATTAAGTTTCAGATGCTGATATGTTACTAATTTCTGCAGCCAATGAAAGTAGTTGACCCCCACTTGGTTTCATCCTTTTTTGACAATTACAAGCGGGTATATTTGCATGCCACAACCGAGTTGGAAAATAAAAGTGGCTGAGTGGCTCAGTGTTCTTTGAATATCCAAGTGACAATAGAACTAGAGGGAAACATTTGTTTAGTAGAGCATCTTGTGACTCAACATGTATCAATCCCTGCTAGATCATGAGTGCAGTATACTTTTCCTCAGGTCAGTAAGACTATGCATTCTATTTTTTTTTTTAGTTAAAATTCTGACTGCATTTTTATTAGTCTTGGTGAAAATAGTCTTCTTTCAGTCTGCTATTTTTAAAGCATTTTAATATTTAAGATTTTTTTAGTAAGTAATCCAAAATTTTATTAATGAACTCAAATGATGTTGTTCTAAGTACACATAGGGTGTACAAGAGGAGCAACTAAGTAGGATCTTTTTTTTTTACAAAGAAGATACAATAAACTCATGAAATTTGGCCAAGTAATTGTACATGCTGCCAAAAGGAATAAGGTATTAAAATGGAGGGTTTTAAGTTCCTCCATTGTCTACTCATGATCCTCAAAATCGCTATTATTCATTTTCCTCCAAATACACTAAGGTAAGCAGATAGGAATCATCATCCACACTGCTGGAATTTGTAGGCTGTTTTCATATAACCCTCTTTAATTGGCAAAAAAGTGCTTATAAAAAAAATTGTTAAAAAATTATAATATTCTTCTAGGCACAGCCCAAACCAGCCCAACTTAACTTTTTTAAAATTTTTGATAAATAACCAACCCAACTTAACTAAAAAAGTCATTCCACAAGTCACTGACAATCTCTCAATGGAATAAGAGGTGGTTTAGCGATTACTCACTCTTTCTGCACATACAACATTGATATTTCACTGATAGGATACCTAAAAAAAAAACATATTTCATTGATACGAATTTTCCTTAAGTAATCTATGGTGAGGATTTCCTTGAGGAGATTGTCCAAATAAAAAGAAGAAGAAGCTACAGGTGCCCTGGTTCATCAAATACCCCTTCAAAGGATTGTGTTACTGTTTTTAAGCATATGGATTTTATCTCTATGAATTGGGATTACATAATGCTGATTTTAGAGCAATATCTATGACGTGACAATGATGATGATTTTTGTTTTAGGTTTGTATAGTTTGAGAAGATTGTGTGCATAATTTACATGTTTTGTTTAGCACTTTATTTTCTCTTAATCACAAAAGTTGCATACATTTGACTATAAAGTTGTTTAGCCTTTTATAATATATTTTGTGCATTTTATGATAAGGATGTTGTATATTTTAGGCTATGACAGCCATATAGGTTCACCTGTATTAATTTTTTTTTTAATTTTTTAAAATACTATTTGCGGCGATTAAAAGTCGCCGCAAAAGGTGAATTTTTTCGCAAGTAAAGATTTTTACAGCGATTCTTTAATCGTTGGGAAATATTTTGCCAGCAATTTTTTAATCTCTGGTATTGTATTAAAAAACCGAAAACACCTTTAGCAGTGATTAGAAAATCGCTGGCAAAAGTTTTGCCAGCATTTTTCTAATCGCTGGGATTATATTAAAAAACCGAAATCACCTTTCACAGCGATTAGGAAATCGCTGGTAAAACTTTTGCCAGCAACTAAATAAACGTCCCTGCTGAGTTCACTAACCTAAAAAATCAATCATGGCGATTATAAAATCGCTGGGAACTCTTTTTTCTATTTTTTATCTCAATAGCGGCGATGAAAAAATCGTTGGTAAATCATTTACTTTTAGCGGTGATTTTTTACTTCCACTGCAGTATATCGGAAGTGGCTGAATAGTACCGGCGAACCTGCGGCGATTTTAAAATCGCCGGTATTAACATTTGACGGAGATATTTAGACTTTTCCCAGCAATTTATAAGCGCTGGAAAAAGTTCCTTCTGTTGTAGTGAATTTTTTAGTATTAATTTTGTTTTGGAATTTGAAAAACTTGATTTTTTTTTTTTTTTTTTTTTTTTGTGTTTTGTTTGAAAGTTTGGAAAAATTGTAATAATTAAGTAATGACTAGATAAAAAAGTTAAATATTTGAAATTGAAAAGTGTTTATATTGGTGGTATTTAGATATTAAGATGAAATAGAAGCATTTCTTTATCCAAACTAGGCCAGCTCTCTCTTGGAAAGACCTCAAGCTCGAACCTACAATGGAAGAAGCAAAAATTAAAATTAAAAAAAAAAATCAGAGCTTGCATTGGTAGGATGTCTAATTGTTGCACACAGATTGAATAAATTTGTCATTCATGCAAGCATCAAAGCCGCATGGAATTTCATACAGAAATTCCTAATTGAAGACCCGGAAGCTAACTTATTCTTATTCACCTTTCAATCCTCTCAAGACAAGCAGCGAATCCTCAACCAAGCCCCAAGGAATTCCAAATGACACTTGCTAATTCTCAAGCCTTGGCCACCTGGCTCCACTCTATAAGAGATTTGAGTGAACCATCAAACTTTCTACATACAGATTCATGGCCTCCCATTAGACCACATGACACAAGAAAGCGCTGTACAGATTGGGAAGACCTTGGGTAACCTAATTGAGGTTGAAAATGACTCTGAATTCAGAATTACATGGAGCAAATTCATCAGGATCAAAGTGGAAATTGATATCAAAGACTACAACATTGATGCATGGGTGGCATTCAAATATGAAAGACTGTCAGATTTCTACTACAATTATGGCAGATTTGGTCACTCTAAAAAATTTTGCACATTCCTCAAATCAATCCCGACTAATCTACCATACGGACTAGGGGCAAAACCCGGCAAATGCACTGAAACCGAATCGACTAATTTCATACATGTTTAAAACCAGCTGGTTAAGTGGAAGAAGATCAGTAGAGTGATTCTGGTAGGTTTGTTAGTGTCCGTTGGTGGTGCGATGAGAGAGAGAGTACCAAAAGAATAGAGGTCGTGATGAGAGAGAGAGAAAGAAAGTGGTGGCACATTGTGAGAGAGAGAGAGAGAGAGAGAGAGAGAGATGCAGCACGGCGGTAGACAACATTGTGTGTGTGTGTGTGAGAGAGAGAGAGAGAGAGAGAGAGAGAGAGAGAGAGTGTCTAAGAGAAATGAGAATCAAGAGAAGAAGAGAGATGGGAGGGGGATATTAAACCCTAAATCCAAACGAAGTCATTTGATGTATTAAACCAAAAGGCGTCATTTCATTTTAATTTTTTTTTCCTAAACGGTACGTGTAAAATGATGTTGTTTAACTTAAGTAAAATGATGTTGTTGTATCTAAGATATATATAAATATATATATATAGATATATTATATTAGTCGGTTCGACGATTTGAATCTGGTTCAAATTAGGACCAAATTGGCCAGCGTCGGTTTCATCAATTTCATACCATTGGTTGATCGATTCTTTGCCGGTTCACATCAGTGATAGACGATTCCATCTGTTTATGTACAACCCTAACACAGACCATGGATACAAGCTAAAAATCCCAACCTAATTCACTCTCAAGCAATCCTACCCCCCTTAATCTCGAGCCAAGAAATAAAACTACACCCATCCACCACCATCCCTTGGTCCCCACAAACATCACAGATCAAACATGCTCCAATCACCCTCAAACCACATAGTACGTCTCCTATCAAGAAACCCTGCAATCGATGGAACAACATAACTCTATTCAAAATGAAAAGGGGAAAGGGATACAAGTAGAAGGAATAATAGAACCTAGAGGAAGAGCAACACAAAATCTCACAAGCTAGAATTTACTTGTGAAAAAAGCCCAAAAATTTTGGGATCTACTCCAAACATCCTCGTGGAGACCTCAATACAACCGGAAAGCCCACACCTCAGTAGGCTATTGACACATTTTCCAGCAATCTAAAGCAAAGATCTACAGTGGCACAACTTCAATCCTCCAAGCATTAACATGTCGGCACCAACCTCACCCAAATTGAACAGAGAAGAAATAAATTATTTTATTGTTAATGCAATCTCATCATCAGCTAAGACAAGACTGTAACTCCCATCACTAGGGGGAAATTATGTCCTCAATGAAGACTACTCAAGGCTCAAGGCTTTTACAGAAACGATGCATCTGGAGGGATCCCACCTTTCAATAGTACAGAGTTAGATGAAAAAAGCCCATTATCGCTCTCAGTGGAGACAACTCCAATCGGCAATGCAAGGCTTCAATCCACAACAAATCAAACATAGAGCCCGCCAATACTCGGCCCTTTAGAATGAGCCCATCTACCATCTCTCTCATTTTATATTGCAAGGCCCATTTAGAAATGACCAAACCTAGTAAGCCTCAAGTACTAAACTAAGTGGCCTAAAAAAATCATAAATCTGCTGACCAATACAATACCCACTACTGAGCCCCCCACCAGTGCAGATAGCCCAATAGGAGTGATAGAGCCCACCCCACCCCCTTGACAAAGTCAGAAACAACAAAAAGGTTGAGCCCACACATGCAAGCCTCTGATGATTAGCAGCTATTGAAGAAAAAAGCACAAAAAGGCCAATCTGTGTGTGGAGAAAAACCAAGGTCTCCCGAACTCAACCCCAACGACTCAAATATGGCCATTATGCTTTTGAAATTGAAAACTTACTCTGTGGAGAAAATAAATAAATTCAAAGAGCAATCAAGAGCTACCCCGTACCTTAGATTCTACTCACCTGTGTCTAAAAAATTCAAAAAGAGGAAAGAGACAAGCTCAAAAATGCCTTCCTCGGCTATATGAAGACACTGTTTGGAATTGTAGGGGATTGGCCTGACCCAAAGTAATCAGATTTCAAAGATCTAATATTAGGAAATATAAACTAGATATTATCTTTTTGTTGAAAACCATGATGCCTATAAAGTGTACCTTAGCTATTGCAAATACTATTAATTTCCACCATTTTGTAAATTTTTTGACCTCGAGAAACGAAAGGGACCTTCTGCTTATATGGCGACCAAGTGTAGATATTGAACCAGTCAATATTAATATAAATGTTATCTCTATTTTATTCTACTATAATCCTCCGTATCATCTATAGCTAATTACTTATTTTTATGTCTCGGCACAATGACACTTCAAAGCAAATTTTTGGAAATACATGGATTCTATAATCAAGGCTTTTTCGAGATCATGATGTTGCATTATAATGGATGCTGAGCACTAGTTTTCAATATAATGCATGCTTCTTTCGGGAAAATCATGTAGTGACACTGTAGATATAATGCATCTTGAGTATCTATGCCTAATCCAATGCAGTTACAATTTGGGTAAAAGTAGTCATATTATTGCTTCCTATATCAAATGGCTATACGGATGCTAGTGCTTAAATGTTTCCATAATCTTTAAGATATTTTATTATGTTTTTTTTGTCTTTTTAATCTCAATATAGAGTGTTAGGCCCCGTTTGGATATTAACTTGGTTTTATCTCATTTCAACGTCCAAATACTACTCAAACATAAATACTTTTTAATTTCAAATCTTAAGGGGAGGTTTGGATAGTGAGTTGAGATGAAATGAGAGTTGAAAGTTGAAAGGTAAATAAAATATTATTATAATATTATTTTTGTTTCAAGATTTGAAAAAGTTATTGTTTATTGTATGAGAAATGATAGTGTGCCGCCCGGATTGTACCGCTCATCAATTTAATTTTTTTTACTTAATGATTAAGGGAATGATTTTTAGTGTATTAGTGTATTTTTTATTTTTTAAAAATATTTAAAAATGATAAAAAAATATGAATAAAAAAAAGTGATTTTACATTAGCAGTCACTTGCAGCATAGTAGCGGTACTCTTATTATATTTTGTGTGGGAGTTTAGGAAAATTGTAATGATTGGATTAGATGAAATGAGTTGAGAGGTTCTCTCAATCTAAACACCTCCAATTTTTTTCATCTAAGCATTATCTATTCATTATAACTCTTCCAAACTTTTAAATAAAAATAGAAAAAATAATTTAATTTTTTCAAATCTTAAAATAAAAATAATATTAACAAAATCATATTCTGACAATATTTTAATTTTATAATATTTTTTATCAACTTTTTCTCTCCTTTTATAAAGCCCAATACTAGTCTTAATTCAAATTTTTTCACTACTATTTACAACTTATCTCACTACTATTCATAAATTTCTCATCTCATTGCTCTTCACTGACGTGGCTTTATCTCATCTATAGTTTGAGTTAAGATTATTGAATTTTGGGAAATAACAGAGAAAAAGTTGAATAAAAATATTGTAAAATTAACATATTGTTAGAATATAATGTTTTTAATATTATTTTTCTTTTGATATTTGAAAAAGTTGAATTATTTTTTGTGTTAATATGAAAGTTTGAAAAAATTATAATGATTAGATGGAAATGTATGAAAAAGAAAATTGAAAAGTGTTTATATTTTGCTCACATCTTTTGTTTTCTTGATGGAAACAAAGTGCAAATGGTATAAAGTTGAAACCATAAAAATAGAGATTGAATTTTGAAAACAGTTTTGTTGTAGACTGTAAAGCCCTTAGTGGAGGGATTGCATTTCTCTAGAAGGAGGAGTTTGAGGTAGTTGTTCACTCCTATACCCAAAACCACATATCTCTAATTATTAAGGTGGTCGAGGAAGGCATGGAGTGGCTACTTACAGGCTTTCATGGTTGCCCATTACAGCTAAGAGAAAGGAAAGCTGGCAGTTATTACAAACACTCAAGCCACTGGATCATAAAGGGTATGGTGTGTGTTGGTGATTTTAATGAGGTGCTCAAATTTGGAGAGAAGTGTGGGGGCCCTCTGAGATCCCACAACCAAATTGTGGCTTTTTGAACCACTGGGGGGGCATTTACTAAAGAAAGGCTTGACAGAGCCCTCTGCAATGCTATATGGTCTGAATCCTACCCTAACTCGTGGGTGTTCATTCTCCCTGCATTGTCCAAAAATGAAAAGCCTTATAGATTTGAGGCAAGTTGGGCACTAAGAGAGTAGTGCTATGAGGTGGTGGAGGAAGCTTGGCATCATCCTAGATTGGTAGAAAACAAATTGAGCTATGCAAATGAGGGATTTACTATTTGCCAACAGAAACTAATGTAGTGGAGAAAGGTGGTTTCTGGCAAGATACAGGAAGAAATGATTGCTCAATTAGCTCTTTTAACTGATCTACAAAAAGCTAATAGAGGCCACCTCAATGGCAATTAAGCAAGTGCAAAGAATAGTGAACAAATTACTTGAAGAAGATAATCGCAAGTGGAAGCAAAGAGCAAAACAAAAGTGGTTAAGGGAGGGGGACAGAAACACCAAGTTCTTCTACCAATTTGCTTCTCAAAGGAGGAAAACCAACTTGATTAACAAATTGGTTGATGGAGATGGTTAGGAAGTACGCTCCGAAGAGGGAATTCGTGCACTCTTCCAAGGCTACTACAAAGATTTGTTCACCACTTCAAAATCAGACAATATCTCTGAGTGCTTAGCTTCACTGGAGCCTCGAGTCATAGAAGCTCAGAATGAACTACTCACAAGACCTTACACACAATAGGAAGTTGAGGATGCGCTTTTTCAAATGGAGGGACTAAGCTCCCCAATACCAGAAGGCTTTTCTGCAGCCTTTTACCAAACACACTTGCCTATCTTTGGAGCCAGGTCTGTGAAGCAATTTTATTGGTGCTAAATTCTAATGGTAGCATTGCAAAGATTAACAACATCTTCATCACCCTAATTCCCAAAAAAATGCCATTTCTAAAGTGACCCATCTCCCTTTGTAAGGTGCTCTACAAGCTGGTCACTAAATTTGTTGCCAACATGTTAAAGAAACTGTTGCCTCGAATCATTTCCTACACTCAATCTGCATTTGTTCCTAACAGACTTATCTTTGATAATGTTATAGTGGCTTTCGAGGCCTTACATACTATGAAATGTAAAATGATAAGTAAGGAGGGCTACATGGCATTGAAACTTGACATGAGCAAGACCTATGATTGAATTGAGTAGAGCTTTCTTAGAGCTGTGCTAGACAAGGGGGGATTCTGAAGCCAATGGGTGGAACTAGTTATGTAGTGCATTGAGACAATCTCCTATGAAATTCTGGTGAATGGCATACCTCAAGAATCCTTCCATCCAACTAGAGGTATAAGACAAGGTGATCCAATCTGACCTTATCTTTTTATTTTGTGTGCTAAAGCACTTAGCAACTTGATCACTCAAGCTGAAGCTAATGATTTGATTCATGGTGTTCCAATTGCTAAAGGCCAATTCAGAATTTCTCACATATTCTTTGCTGATGACAACCTTCTCTTTTGTAAGGCTAATGCCTTCGAATGGAGTAGGTTATTTAGTCTGTTGAGAGTGTATGAGTTAGCCTCGGGACAAAGGCTTAACCTTGTGAAAACCTCAATTATGTTCAGTAAGAATATAGCTCAAGTTGCTCAGCAGTACATCATTTCCATTATTGGGATGAGGTCTGCTATGTCCTATGAAAAATAACTTGGGTTGCCCTCTGTTGTTGAAAGGGATCGATGCAAATCCTTCAAAGGCATTCTGGACAATGTAAGAATGAGAATAAGCAATCACAAAGTGAAGATGTTGTCACAGGCAGGGAAGGAAATCTACATCAAAGTTGTGATCCAAGCCCTTCCCACCCATATCATGAGTGTATTCAAGCTGCCTTACTCTCTCCTCAAAGAAATTAATAGTGTCATTTACAACTTCTGGTGGGGGTAGCAAGACAGAGAGCATAGGATCCATTGGATTTCTTGGAAATGGATGGGGAAGTCTAAATTAGAAGGGGGTATGGGTTTCAGGGATCTCGAGGCTTTCAACAAAGCCATGCTTGCCAAATGGTGCTGGAGACTCATCCAACACCTTGAATCCCTTGTAGCCAAAGCAATGAAGGCCAAATACTACCCAAGATCCAACTTTCAGCAAGCAAAATTGGGGTCCAAGCCATCTTTTATCTAGAGGAGCTTCCTTTCAGCTAGACCTCTTGTTGAGGCAGGTGCTTATTAAAGGGTTGGGAATGGTAGTGATATCCACATTTGGAAGGATAAATAGATTGCACATCCTACGCCTAGCAAAAGCCTAAGCACTATCAAGGTACTGGACAATAATGCCACTGTCTCAAACCTGATAGACCCTATATCAAAGCAGTGGCATACTAACATTGTGAATGAGGTTTTTGACCCAAGAGAAGCTGATATTATCCTGAAAACTCCTATAAGTACTCTCAACAGCAAGGATATAATTATTTGGCAAGGATCCAAAGATGGCACCTTCTCTGTTAGAAGTGCTTATCACATGGAAAATGCAAGGATCTTGTCAGAGAAGGGTCAAGCCTTGAGCAGTAACTCATCCAGAGAAGTATGGCAACAACTTTGGTAGATCCAAGTGTCACTTGGAGACAAGGTTTTCTTATGGAGAGCTTGCCTCGAGTCCCTCCCAACCCAATCCAACCTCTTCAAGAAGAGAATTGTGGAGCATTTCCTCTGTCCCATTTACAGATTGGAAGTAGAAGACACAGTGCATGCACTATGGAGGTGTGATTCTGCTAGGGATGAATGGAGTGCTTGCTCAAACAGTCTACAAAAATGATACCTACCTCAGCTGTCTATGTTGCAGCTCCTTGATGTCCTTTTAAGGACAATGAGCACTCAGGTTATACAAGAATTTGCAGTTGTGGCCGGGAAAATTTGGTGGACGAGGATCTGTTTCATCTTTAAAGAAGAGTTTACCCATCCTTCTGTCCTTATTAAAGAGGCTAGAGTCACTCTTGAGTTGCTAGCAGAGGAGGATACAAGAAGAGCCCTTAGAACCAGTAAACTGTGCACCTCTGCAGACACATGGTAGACTCCCCCTTTGAACTGGTTTAAGTTGAATTGGGATGGGACAGTAGACAAGGTGCAAGGTTTAATTGGAGTAGGAATGGCTGTTAGGGAGAATGTAGGCCAGGTTATTGTCACTATGAGAACAATCAAACATCTTTTCCCTAATCCCTTATTTGCTGAGGCATTTGGTGCATTACAAGCAGTGAAATTTGGGTTAGACTTTGGCCTACCACAAGTTATCCTTGAAGGGGATTCACTACAAGTTACTAAGGCTCTCAAAAGTGATAAAGAATGCTAGAATAGCACTAGCATGTTTATGTGTGAATCTAAACAGTTAATTCAAAATTTTGCTAAGTGGGAGGTTTCTCATATTAGAAGAAATTGCAACTCTAGGGCTCACTTGTTAGCAAAAGACTCTTTTTCCTTTTCTGATCTTATTTAACATTGGAGGAGATTCCTTATTGTATTTCTTCCTTGGTTTAATGGAATGGAGATGAGATATTCCTATCAAAAAGGAAAAAAAAAAGGGTCTTTATCCCATATGGTTCACAAAATGTATATTTAAATACAAATACTTTTTTACTTGTATAGTTAGAAATTATGAAAATGGAAAATAAATTTTTTTAAAAAAATATGCCTTAACAAGGTAGATAAAAAGAATAAAAATAAAAATAATATTTTATTATTATAAATAGTAAAATGGCTAATCCAATATGAGTTTAAGATTTTTAGTAGGGCTATACATCGATGGGTTCGGCGCCAAACCAAGACACCACCGTCGTCTGCCATGAGTCTATTAAACAAGCCGAAACCGTGGGTTTAGGGAGAGAACCGATTATATCGATCTCGACATGCGTCGGTGCTGTCTTCGGTTTACTGTCGGCGTCTTCTGTGAAGGAGGAGGAATTGAAGAAAAAGGAAGAAGTATCGTGCCGTCGTCTACCATGGAAGAAGAAGAAAGTTGCAGAGAGGAAGAAGACAACGCGGTGAGGAAGAAGAGGGGTGGGGGGTTATTAATTCATTTTGAAATGGCATCGTTTATTCTATTATATATTTTTTTAACATCCAAGTCCTAAAACAAAGCCATTTCACTTAAATTAGTGAAACGGTGCCGTTTCATATACATATATTCTAAAAAATATATAAATAGACCGAATCAGTCGGTTCAGCGGTTTCTCAGGGGTTCAAATCAGCGTCGAACCACCGATGTCGGTTTTCTTTCAATTCCTCTAGCCCGCAAACCGGTTCTTTACATGTTTCGATTGGTTCCGTACTCTAGTGGTCGGTCTGATTGGTTTATGGCCGATTCAAGCGGTTCCTGTACACCCTAATTTTTAGTGGGTAAACAAAATACAAAAAGTGGCATATCTATTATATATATATATATAAAAAAGAGAGAATGTATAAACAAAATATCTGCAGCTTTAGGCAACCTTATTTTATTGTTTTTTCTTTCTCATGTTGCTTATAGAAACAGTATTTCTCTCGTATGGCTCACAAAAAAATATATTTAAATACAAATATTTCTTTACTTGTATGGTTAGAAATTTATGAAAATGAAAAATAAAAAATATTTTAAAAATATGCATTAACAAGGTAGATCAAAAGAATAAAAAGAATAAAAATATTTTATTATTACAAATAATGAAAGAGCTAATCCAATATGTATTTAGGATTTTGAGTGGATAAACAAAATGCAAAAAGCATCATATCTATTCTATATATAAAAGTTTATATCCCTTACAAATAGTAGATTTTGTTTGACATATAAAATTATATTTTTACCCTTTTTCCTTTTGTTGGGGTTATGTTGCTTTTATTTTGGTCTCTTTTTAGCCGGGCTCACAACCTACTCAATTTTGTAAACTAATTTAAATATGTATGCTTATTAAAAGTATTATTTTTATATTTTAAATTGAGGGATGCGACAGTTACAAAGAAATTATACAAAATAATCTCACAAACTGACCTCATTTCATATGATTTGTTATATTTACTTTATAATAAAAATAATTTTATAATATGATGAACTGCATTAAGCCATATTGGTTTGTAAGATTACTTTTATATAACCTCTTATAGATAGAGTATTTCCTATTTGAGCTTAATTTTAGACATACATATCCAATGTCTTTACTAACATAAATTAAAATGGGCTTGCTTAATGCACTTCACTTATTAGTTATCATTCTGATTAGGATTTACTACAAATCTGCATAGGCTCTAGGCTTTTTCTTGAAGTTGAAAATGGTTTGGACTCAAAATCTTTAGACACAATTTAAGATGGTTTGAAGTTACGATGCCATCTCCACTTTGAGGTAGCACTGACTAACGAGTAGTCTCACCTGGTTGGATTTTTTGTCTTTTTCATTACTTTTGAAGTTGTGTTTTACTTTACATTGTGTCTTATATCTGTCCCAATTTTATTTTTTATTTTTGTTGGATTGTTTGATGATGATTTGCCTTAAAGAGCTCTAACATGCATATATTAATATGTTATTATCTTTTTATTTGTATTGTTTGCTATCTTTTAAATATTATTTTCTATTGTAAACAATAAAATTTTAAGTACTACATGTGCTTATATGGACTGTTTCACATATTTACTGTTAAGATAGAGAATTAACTGCGTCATTAAAAATTTGTTGTAATCGAATTTCTCCTTGTAGTACTTCGTATCACATCGTGTAGAGGTTTTAGTATGGCATTTTTATTGTACTTTGCTTATATTTTGATATTTATGGTACAATTGTTGTATTAAATTGTCAATGACTTCTAATTTATATTAAATGTTTTTTTATGTGTCATGTCAGTATTTTAGATACTGGAATAGTAATACAATTATGACAAGTTGTGGATATATGGAGCTAAGCACGTGCAAGTCACGTGTAGTTTCCATTATGGTTCACACCTAAAATGCAAAAGGTAGAAAATATATATGAACTAAAGCCCTCAATAATTTTGATATATATAAGTAGAAAGTTCATCTTCAATATTATATTATATGATTTTTCTAAGTCCACTAGGGTTCATATATGATAACATCTAGAAATTTATATTTTTTTCATGTAAAAAACACAACACTTTCAACAGAGCACACGTGCCTTGCACGTAATGTCCTACCTAGTTCGTTCAAAACTTCAAATATGCCTAAACTTTTACCTAGGCCAATGCAATGATTAGTCCGAGTCCACGACAATGCAAAGAAAGAGGAATTGGCAAGGCACGGACAAATTGTACTACAGTAACGACTGAAGCATCCATGCATCGTAGCGCACTGCGCAAGGCAAGTAAGTTAAGATGGGGCCCGCAACTAGAACGAAGTTGTCACAACTCTCTCTGGGGTCCACCCACTACAGGGCCCTTAGTGCTTCCGATACATATAATGTGACACGCGGTGGCTTCCCACTCCGTCCCATGACAAGAGCATTTTGAACGCCCCACCTCATCGCTGTACCTACTACTGCCACAAATGTCAAAGAATATCTCCAACGACCCAAACACACCCGGCACCTCGCAATTTCGCAGACGCTACACCATCCCACCTAATAATTCAAACGGGCCTCGGCCATCAGAAAAGACTTCCAGCATGCGAAAAGCTACCAACCGGCATATATTTAATTGGATCAATCATCGGATACAGATATTGACAATATACAACTCGGCATAATTTTTAATTTTTAACGCAAATTCGTTAAAAGACCAGTAGCGTACAGCAATAATCGTTTTTTCTGACTCCGTAAAGGGGAAGAAATATTTAGTCTGACCAATTGTAAAGTTTGGAAGTAAAGCTCTTCAAGACAAAATCAATGGTAGTTAGGCATAAAGAGAAAGGTCACTGAATTCCCTTGCCAACCAAACTCCACAAAACCAAGCAGAAGTTCTCAGCAGCCAAGCTCCTTAAACTTATGGCTGGTCAACCAGACAAGGCTAGCGCGTCTTCTTGTTCTTTTTCTTTCCTTTTTTCTTGTCTCTTTTATTTTGTGGCTTTGGCCGTGATTTTTGCTTCCCAACTCTCTTGAATGTTTTCTTCTTACTCAAGGGTACATTGTGCTTCCTGTCAGCTCCAGTTGATTGGGGCACTGCTACAGCCAGTGTTTTGTCGATGGGGGAGATTTCTTGTTGATGGGAGATCTCACTTGTTGTCACTGTGACTTTCATGTTGCCATTGTCATATGTTGTTGTCCCTTTCAAGAATAACAAAAAACCCAACACAAATATCAAATGAGTATAACACATAATATTCCATAAAATATTTTGTAACATATTTTTTTTGGGAGGAGGCGGGCCGAACAGGGACAGCAGTTAGATTCATATATTGCATGAACCAAGTCAGCACAGAAAGTAAATTTGGAGTATTTATAGGAAATTGAATGAGTCATCAAAAGTATTAATGCTCCGCCATTTCAGCCCTCATAGGGTTTAATTAGGTATAAGCAATGTGGTTATTGCAAGAATTCTCACAAATATTCCAAGACCCAAAGTGCCCCTCATGAAGCTTTGCTGCTAATATCAGAAGAATGTCTTCTATTACGATTTTTGCCCAGAGTCATTGATCACTGTTTAGATCTGCAACTATACCACAAATCGACCCATTGAACAATCAATGGCCTTGCAACCTCATAGAATTTGTCCCCCTTTTATGAGGAATGTCCGGGGATCAAGTCCCTGTACTCCAACCCCACTTAAAAAGAAAATACTCATTGAGCCACAGATCAATTGGCAAGTAGGCCTGCAGCCCGAAATGACTGGATCCAGCAGTGCACAAATGTTTGTGATAAGTATTGACAAAAACAAGCAGCTTATATATGATTGAAGCCCATCGATTAGAGAGTTTGAAAAATACCAGAAATAGATGCGATTGGCTGATCATCTTCTTCCTCTTCTTGGAAGTCGTCACTTGCATTGGGTGTGGAACCAGTGACTGGTGGAACTCCACCATGGAGAGCCAGTTCTTTCTCAAATTTTCTCTGCAACATACGTTATATAACAGAAATGGAACCATTAAAACCTACAAAATGCTTTTGGAAATACATAAGCCAATGAAAACACATAATCAGAAATGCTATGAGTGATACATATAGGGACAAATCAGTACAAGAAAGACTCTTGAAAACGATGATGATATGCATGGACATTCACAAAAAGGACTGCCAGCCAAGTTAATATGCCACGGCCTTTCCGGTCCTCTCCCCTATTCCTTGTATGTCAATATCCTCCCTGAGTTTTTTTCCATGCCCCATTTTTTTTCCTGACAGGTCCATGCCTCCAAATATGTTGAACATAGCTGTGTGCACAACAGCTTGAGAAGTGGGGCATTATGACTTTATACTGTACCAGCTTATGTCAAGACTAATGTGGAAGTGAATTCACAAATGAAAGTGGCCACACAAAAAGTTGGGACTTATGAATGTAAGATAGAGTGATAGAGTATTTGTGTCTAACTCTAAGAAATCATCAGCCTCTATCCCGTTTCCGTTCCTAATGTTTCCATTACTTTATTATAGATAAACATCTTTCAGTCGACGCATACACCCCTCCCGAAGAGCAGAATTTAAATCCAAAAGCCCTAACATAAGCAGTCCCCGGTTGTATGGGTGCATTATACATATCGGGACATTTTACTTGTAAAAAAAGATGTCGGGACATCTGATTGAGAATGAGTTGGTGCATTATTATACATAAAAGCACAGCATAAAAAGGGTGCATTGTTACTACAAAATAACAGAGAAATTTATCAAGCTGCCTTAATTTGACAACTTTTTGTATGAAACTATTGATTCGCAGTGCATATTGTAACGAAACTACAACCTAATACGGATATCAAAGTTCGAAAGACCGAAGCTAAAATAGAAATAGAACCTTTTTGCGCTGTTCAATGCGTTTTCGCCTATCCGCCTCCTCTTGCTGCTTCTGCGCTTCCTTTCTCCTTTTCTTCTTCCTCTTATGAAACCCACCCACATAGTCCCTTATCGTAGCAAAAAAAAACCCAAATCAAACACAAACAATGAATACCAAATTTTCAACTATCCAAACCACCGAAAAAAAAAAACAAAACAAAACGAGAAGAAGCAGCAAATTTAGGGTTTGGTTCGAACAGAGTACTTGAGATCTTTCTCATTGAAACTGACAGCGAGAGCTTTGTTCTTGAGAGCCCTCTTCTTTATGTGCCTCCCTCGCGAGCGCGCAAGCTGGACTGCTTCCTCTTCAATTTCTTCTCCCATGGCTGTTTCAGAGCTCGCTGTTGCGGTTCCCTTGGGTTGCTCTTGCTCCCATCTATTCACGTTGCGTTCGGGTCAGGTTGTGGATGGGTTTTGTTTGGCCCAATACTAAATCTAATCCAAAAAAATGAATGGATTTATGTATAGATAGGGCTACAAAAACTCTAGCCCAATATAAATGAGCGGGTTAGTACAGTACAATAATTTATAAATAGTAATAAAATAATTCAATATTTTAATAAATTTTAAAAAAATAGAGAAAATAAATTAAATAAAAATATTAAAAAATTACTTGAATATAATTTTTATTTTGAAATTTAAAAATTTATATTATTTTTTGTATTTTATTTTAAACTTTGAGAAAATTACAATAATTAGGTAATGATTAAATAAAAAATTAAAAAATTTAAAATTAAAAAATATTTTATATTTGACTAATGTTTGATAAAAAAATATCTGAAAATGTCTGATTGTATTCCTAAAGAGACCCTTAGATTAGCCAAATTGGAAAGATTACGAGGTACTCTCAAATGATGTGATACTAACGTTTTATCTTATTGTATCATATAATTAAAAGTTTATGTAAGCATTGATTTTACTTGATATGACATGTTGCGACAGGAAGATAATACCATATGTCCATCCTTGAATAACACTTAATAATTACTCGACGAAGTTGATAGAAGATAAATATTTGATGTACAAAACAATATTTATAAAGTAAATTTTAAATTAATATAACTTGATAGGATAGGACATATTGTATATTTTTAATTTATAATAGATCTAAAATATTATATATATAGCCACCGATACTTATTTATATAAAGAAAATGCTATTCTCATCGAGGATTTTTATCTATTTTTTATATCGATAAGTTTTTTTTATTAATTTATTGATTAAAAAAGTGATTTTTAATGAGTTTGTGATTTTTTTTTATAAAAATTTTTATAAAAAAAAATTACACACTTAATAAGCTTTAGCAGTGACTCCCTTTGTAGGTGTAGCTAGGTGTGTAACCAGTTTGATTTTATACATTTTTTAGAATCGAACCGGTATACACCGGTTTTGAAATTTTAATAACCAATACCAAACCGATTCACCATTAAAATCGAAATTTTCAGTTTCAATCTGGTTTTTCGATTTTATAGATTATCTATGTTGGAGGGTTTTTCCCTAGGCCCAAAAGATCCATAGGCCGGTCCAATATCCAAAGGCTTGTACCCACCAAGTTGCTTGGCGGCCCAATCAAGGACTCTTGACTCATATAAGTCAGTTTTGGGGCTTCAAGTCGGAGGACAAACTGCTGTTTTAGGAGCATGGAAAAGCTGTCTCAACGAAAGGAGAAAAGAAACACGCCATCTTGATAGAACTGAACCCTAAGGGGAAACAGAGAGAATCATGTCTCATTAAATGCACTACTCAAAGGGCAAGCCGCATTAAATGGCTATGACGGAAAGGACTTAGGAGGACATCCCTCCCCTCAGCCATAGGGCATGGCTGTCTAGCCCTCGAGACAAGGTATAAAAGGAAATCCCCACATATCGAACAAGGATTACATTCTACACCCTTGTTATACTTTTTGAATTCTCCACTTTTTCGCATATTCTCTGAGAACATTACTGACTTAAGCATCGGGAGCTCTCCTGGCTACTCAAGGGCCACCTCCTACCGATCCATTTTTTGTGTTAACAGACCCTCAAGACTAAAGACCCAGACTTCTGAGAGCCTGGCCTATAGGCATATGAAACACAACATTAACAATCTATGTTAGTAATAATATAATATTTATATATACTAAATTATTAGTCTATTTATATTATAGTATACGTATATTATTTTATAATAATTAACCTATATTAGTATAGTATCAAATTTAATTATAGTCTATATAAGTTCTAAACTCTTTATATGAGTACATATGATCAAATGTGTAAAAATATATTTAAAAAATATATATATATATTATAAATTATTATGCCAAAAATGTATTTATCATTGATATATATATAAAGTAAATTTATATTAAGAACTTAATATTAATATTAATCTTTATGTTTAAGATTAAAATTTATATGTTATATCATGTTATATTAAAAAGTATAAGATCAATTTTATGTTATATCACATGTTATATTAATCTTATATTATAAAATTAATAGACTTAAATAATAAAATTAAACTTTTATATTATATTAATTAGTAACTTAGTATATAATATAATATAAAAATTATAAATATATATATGCCGGTCCAATTCAGTTTAAACTATATTTCATAATATGAAAAGTGATACCGTATTGATTTTAATTCTTAAGAATCAATACATCAAATCGCTTAAAAATTAGACCGAATGCACCAGTACGATTCAACAGATTTTTTCAAACCTCTAAGTGTAGTATCAACCTTTACATCATCTAGAAAAATTCTTCTCATCTATTGTTAACAAAAAGAGGATGGATCCATTTATTTAAAGAAGAAGAAAAAGAAAAAGTAAAAGAAAAAGAAAAAGTGTGGTTAGCTTAAAACTCTACGCGGGCCCATTTATTTAAACCGCCTGCTCTTTATTGAACTTTTTCGCTTTAATATTGTTCTCTCGAACATATTTATATTTACTTTTAAAAGTCTACGAATGTTTTAAACTAAGAGTAATGTCTAAGTTTATCATTTTTTTAAAGAAAAAATACGCTAAACTTATTGACAGCAGTACCACGTATATCATTTTCCTTTCGATAAAAAAAAAAATATATATATTTTTTTTAATTGAAAAATAATATTTATAACTGAAAAATATTTTTTAAAAAATAAATAAATATGAGATTTATATAAAAATATTAATTTTTTAATAATATATCTTATTAATTTTTAAAATAATTGTGTACTTCTTACACACTTTCCAACTATATATAATNAAAGTATAAGATCAATTTTATGTTATATCACATGTTATATTAATCTTATATTATAAAATTAATAGACTTAAATAATAAAATTAAACTTTTATATTATATTAATTAGTAACTTAGTATATAATATAATATAAAAATTATAAATATATATATGCCGGTCCAATTCAGTTTAAACTATATTTCATAATATGAAAAGTGATACCGTATTGATTTTAATTCTTAAGAATCAATACATCAAATCGCTTAAAAATTAGACCGAATGCACCAGTACGATTCAACAGATTTTTTCAAACCTCTAAGTGTAGCATCAACCTTTACATCATCTAGAAAAATTCTTCTCATCTATTGTTAACAAAAAGAGGATGGATCCATTTATTTAAAGAAGAAGAAAAAGAAAAAGTAAAAGAAAAAGAAAAAGTGTGGTTAGCTTAAAACTCTACGCGGGCCCATTTATTTAAACCGCCTGCTCTTTATTGAACTTTTTCGCTTTAATATTGTTCTCTCGAACATATTTATATTTACTTTTAAAAGTCTACGAATGTTTTAAACTAAGAGTAATGTCTAAGTTTATCATTTTTTTAAAGAAAAAATACGCTAAACTTATTGACAGCAGTACCACGTATATCATTTTCCTTTCGATAAAAAATATATATATATATATATTTTAATTGAAAAATAATATTTATAACCAAAAAATATTTTTTAAATAATAAATAAATATGAGATTTATATAAAAATATTAATTTTTAATACTATATCTTATTAATTTTTAAAATAATTGTGTACTTCTTACACACTTTCCAACTATGTATAATATTATATAACTATATTTTCCAAAATCTAGATCTGCGTTTAGAATGACAGTATATTTTTAACATTTGAACTCACATGGTTGTTCTTGATGTGGCACGTGACACGAGAGCATTGCCATGTGGGCGTTTGTTGTCGATAAATTAGTGAGATAGCACTTTGAAATACGATTTATAACATGGGGTTAGTTATTTGTTTTTTCAAAATTAGACTAGACCAATTTTAAAATTCAGTATCAGCTCAACTTTGCTTGAAACTAGGGGTGAAAAAATAAAATGACAAATCGAAAAATCGGCCCAGACCGGACCGGACTGGTTGGTTCGGTCCGATTTTTGACCGGTTCGATTTAGAATCGGTTCTTTCATTTTAAAAATTGGTCAAATCCGATCCGGAATCGGTTTTATGTTTTCCAATATCGAACCGGACCAGACCGATTCACATATTATATATATTTTATTAATTTTTAATATTATATACAATATATTTCATATATAATATTTATCATAATGTAAGAAATAATATATTATAATTTATAACATAACATTTTAATCTTAAACATAAATATTTATTTGATCATATGTTTTAAATACAAAATATATATTAAATACATTTTATTGCCTAATAAATTCTCAATAGATTTTTTTATAAATACATTAATAATACTAATATACTTAATATATTAAAACCGGAAAATCGGACCGGACCCGATCGGAACCGATAAAACCAGACATACCGGTTTATGGGGGTAACCGGTGCGTAATCGGTTTTTAAAAATATAAAACTGGTACATACTGATTCGGTCATAAATTTTATCTAAAATCGAATCGAACTAGACCGATTACACCCTTACTTAAAACTCACAACTAAGGAAAACTGAGTAAATATATTTTACACCCCAATAACTATCATTATTTGTATTTTTTGACTCGTACCCAAATGATCAAAATTATCATTTTATTAATTTTTAACAAAATATCTGAACAGTGAAACCAAAGGAGGCAACCAACCAGCTTAAGATATATTTGGGGCCAGATATCGATATTTTTCAGAAAAAAGAAAAAAAAAAGGAAAAGAAAAGAGAAAGGTTTATAATTAACCAATCAGACACTGACGCCAAAGGCGCGCGCCGTGGACTCTACCTAACAGCCAAAACCAAAACGGCAAAGCATACGAAACAACTGCCAACCTCGGCCTCGCCTGGCGTACAACAACGAAGCAGTTCTTGTTCTTTCGGTTTAGGACCCGATCGTTTCGCCTAACCAACAAAACCGAACATATAAAGGGTTGAATAGAGAGCCTACGTTGAGTGTGTGTGTGGAGGACTGAATCCAGAAAATGGACCAACCTGAGAGCATGCCCATCCTCTCCGACCGGGTCCTCGTCAACGGTGGCGTTACGCCATTGACCCTCACCGCGGATGGCAGGCTGAGGTGGACGGAGAGAAGTCAACGGTCTTTGAAGGTGGAGAAGGAGGTTCTCGGTTTCTCTGCTGAGGGCCTGAAGATCAGGATCAGAGCAATTGTGGAGGGTGGAGGCGGAATCTTCTGCATTGGGAGCGCCGGAAATCTGGTGAGGAAAGACTTCGTGTTTCAGCCCTTGTCTGAGGATTCGCTGCTGCTCTGGTGCCAGAGACTCCGTGAATACATTGACTCGCTCGGTAAATTTCGCTTCCTTCCTTCTTCTTCTTCTTCTTCTTCTTCTTTTTTTATTTTTTCATTTTGTTTAGGCTTGTGTTCTGTTTGAATGATGGGGAAATGCAGGAAATGGAAGGATAAATCCGTGTTGTGACGGCTTTTTCTAGTGTTTCAGGATTTAAATTTCCTTTACTTTCCCTCCAATTTTGGTAGGAACCTGATTGAGAATTGTGTAATTCCGGTAATTCAGCCTGTTTAGATAGTTTTCATAGTTTCCTTTTCTTTTGGAGATTGATGGTTCTGTTGAGTTCTAATTTATCCGTGGACTTCAAATGATGAAATAAAACTTGAATATCATCGGATATGTATTGTTTAATACAATTGTTTTTAAACTTCATTCAAGTGTTTTTGTAACTTGTGTTCATTTGATTAGAAGCAATGAGGATTATCGGTACGGTTGACCAGTTCGAGGAACTGAAACGAAATTAAAAAATATTCTGGGAAACTATAACCCAAACATGTTAAAAGATTCCAAATTTCCTTCATTTTGTGCAAACAAACTGGAGCTTAATGTCATCTATTTTATTGTTGAACTTCTTGTAGATTGTTTGGCCATATTCCAATTTCACAGTTATCTTCTCAATAGCGTAATCTGTTTCTTTTTAAAACAGGACGGCCTAAACATCTATTTGTTTTGTTGAATCCATTTGGTGGAAAAAAATCTGCATCCAAGATTTTTGTGGATCACGTGAAAACTCTTTTTGAAGATGCTGATATCCAAATTACGTTGCAAGGTTTGGATTGTTCTTATAACTATGCAAATTGATAGTTTTTATCTTTCTGTGCTTTAGGATTATTTATCATGCTTTTTTTGTTCTTTTCCTTTCTTCAATTCAATCTCTCAGAAACTCAATATCGGCTTCACGCAAAAGAAGTTGCTAATTCACTTGATCTTTCCAAGTATGATGGCATTGTTTGTGTTAGTGGGGATGGAATCTTGGTTGAGGTAGGTTAACTTTTCTTAGTTGCTAGAATATGCATTATGTGCTCTAATAGTGAAAATGATAAATCTTTTACCTATAAAAAAAAAGTAAGTAGTGAAAATGATAAATACATTGAACGCCATTAATTGGTTGTTTTAACTACCCCAAAAGAATGAATTATGATGGTGCCCACATCACTTCCCAAAGGTAATTTTAAGATCTAACTCTAGGATAGATCTACCAGTTGACAGCTAGTGTGTGACTTCATCGTAGCACTTGCAGTTTGAAGGGAGATGTGTCATATTTAATTTTGTCCGGCCTTATTTATCTGGAGCCCAATCTGTAATCTCAAAAAATCGATTGACGTGGTTCTTTTTCCCTCTCTTTTGAGTATGGTTATATATTCATCTGCTATAATTACACGCATTCCAAAACTTTTTTAATTTAAGGACTTTCATTTTCCCAATTTCTGCTATTCCTGTCGGTGGAGATCTGCTATTAAGGATTGTGCTCCTGGATTAAGACGACATTTCATTAAGCCACATTGAAATTTCTATATACTTGGCCAGCAGTTCTATATTTTTCCTACCTTAATTATATGCAGATATATTAATATAAGATTGTAGTAAATTATATTAGTCTAACTTTGTATTGTTGGGTACTGTTGGGGGTTTGACCTTTTAATGTTAGGTAATTCCCACAAAGCCTAAATGCATGTCAAAATGTAGTGCTAGAATTAAATCAAAAAGTCTATATTTGACTAATCATTTTTGCTTCAGTGAAAGCCATGAAAATTGTGGTGTAAATTCACAATCAACGAAGGCCACAGTTATTTTACTGCAATCATGTTTACTTTCTAGCACTTCTAGCACAACTTAATTCTCTAATTCCCGAATGCTGCCATCTTTTTACCTCTATTCCTTTTCTTGCTCTGACAAGCATTGGCCTATTTAGTAGGTAGTTAATGGGCTGCTCGGAAGAGAGGATTGGGATGCTGCAATAAAGATGCCTATTGGAGTAATTCCTGCAGGTTTGTTACTATGTGTTGTTATCATCACCTTCGATATTTATGATACTTAAATTATGGTAGTTGAGTGTGACTAGATGAAGTTATCATTTGAGTAATGGAATGATATATACATGATGAGGCTCCTTTTTGGCCCCTTCTCTTCTTTAGGTTAAATTTTAATAGCACTCATGTATCACTAGACATTCTAATGATGTGCAATTACGATAACCTACTCGTGGAAAAGTATGGAACTTGATTATTGGTATGATATGATTAGGAATTTGTTCTACGTTAGGGATAATTCACGTAGTAGACGAAGATATAGTCTATTTGATTGAACAGCTTCTAATGCCAATTAATTTTTATCATGTGCTGAGGCCTATTAACACAGTAAACTTTTATAGTCCCTCCCTGCCATGGACTTTATGGTGACACAAATCTACCTTTGTCAAGATTCTCATGTGGGCTAATAATGATAATGGAATGTTTTAGTTTCAAATTTTCTTTTCCTATTACGAAGATGAGTATTTCTAACTTGTTCTGCGATCTGTACATTCATCATTTCCACAGTACTTTGAAGGGAAATTTTATTTTGTGATTAGCACAATTATAAATAAGCAGTAGCCATGGAGAGTTGCATGTTTATTTTTGTATTCCACCAAATAATTCTCCCACTGCACTTCTCATTATTATTCAAGGTGAAGGAGAGCCTTCCGGTTGTTTGCTTAATGAAGTGAACATTATTAACGACTAGATTTTATTATTTTATCTGACATATTTCTGCTTGCAGGTACAGGAAATGGCATGGCAAAATCCCTTCTGGATTCAGTTGGTGCTCCCTGTGCGGCACCTAATGCTGTTCTTGCCATTATTCGAGGTTATAAATGATCTCTGCCATATTTTGATTTGTGTTTGCTTTTATCATTATTCCAGTAGTGGCTTATTTCAATTCAAGAGTTTTCTGCTGTTTGCTTAAATTGTTAATAGGCCACAAGTGCTCAGTGGATGTAGCTACAATTGTCCAGGGAGAGGCGAAGTTCTTTAGTGTTTTGATGCTTGCATGGGGTATGCGGAAATATCATTACCTGATGCTTGTTATGTTTGGAGTATGATCTTTCTAAAATTGCTCTGGTTTTTTTTTTTTTTTTTGTGTGAAAATTGTCTGGTTTTGGCTAAAGACTACTACTACCTTTAATATTTCTAAAAGTTTCTTTAAGGAAATCTTATTTTATTCAGGTCTGGTGGCGGATATCGACATTGAATCTGAAAAGTATAGGTGCTTGGGAAGTGCTCGTCTAGATTTCTATGTATGTTTTCAAGTCTCATTTGTTGTTTTTATATAGTACTTCTGGTTATTTTGTGTGTCTGTGCGTGTATATTTCTACATGACTTGTCACCAAATTATTTCCTCACTGTGCGTAATCTTATGTTGTAATCTAAAGTTCCAAGTAGATTGAACAAAATAAATATTTTGAATAAATGTTTTATTTTGAATTAGTTGCATTATAGTTCTAAGAACCTGATAGTTTCTGCAAGCATATTATATAAACATTTCTAGAGTTACTACGAACTTGATAGTTATTATGACACAGCAGTATTATCAAAGTTTTGATAATATATTGGCCTATCAAAAATTATTTTTTTTTATCATTGATTGATGATTATTATTATTTAAGTTGGGTAGATTGGAAAAATTAATCTTTCGCTTAAGAATGCTGATTCTATTTGATTTTTTGTCCCTTTTCTTGTAGTTGTAACTGATTTGAAAGATGTCTTGGTTGTATTTACACTGTTGTTTTAATAGTGGTCCACATCAAGGCAGTAATGCTAGTCGTTTTTTTTATTTAGGCACTTCAACGAATTTTACATCTGAGGAAATACAATGGACGCATTTCTTTTGTGCCTGTACCTGGCTTCGAAACTTATGGAGAGCCAACTAATTTCCATGGCAAATCTACTGGCGAACAAAATAGCCACATTCCAAGTGAAGAGGAGCCTGCTAAGGCTCAACAGCATGGTTACCAGGGACCTTATATTGACTTGGAGGGTTTAGATTGGAGAACTATTAATGGACCATTTGTCTCAGTTTGGCTTCATAACGTACCTTGGGGGGGTGAAGACACCATGGCAGCCCCTGATGCCAAGGTAAAAATCATTAGATCACTGAATCTATTATTTGTTCCTTTTGGCCTTTTTAGTTTTGCTGTGTTGCAAGCTTTTATCCGTACTAAAACCAAATTAGCACATTGCATTTGCTTCCCCTCCTGGTTTACTCTATACAATGGATCAACCCTCAACAATTTACTCCTGGTTTGCCCTCGCAAGTTGATGCAAAAACATTAGAGAGAAGTTTGTATTCACCTGTATGATTTCAATACCATTACCAAGTGAAAATAAGCTTAGTAGAAAAAGAAAAAAGAAAACCAGCCATTGAATATTTGATGCATGTGTTCAAAACCAAATCCAGGAATTGCATGAGTTGCCATGTGGAGATTGGCATGCAATGCCATTTCTCTTCTTGGAAGAATTCAGGTGAAGGGATATCTAAGAGAAGATTAGGTAGAGGTCCATCTTACTGGTTTCAGGGGACGCATCTGTTGGAATATAAAGTATTGAGAACCATGTTCTCACTTGCACGACTTTCTCGCTAAATTGAGATTCTTATGAACATCGTGCTTAATTCATGCATATTTTCTCTTCCCTTTCTGTGTTTTTGCAACTATAAATGCATGAACTGTGTCAGGCCAGAGCGCTTTATGCTAAAGATGAAGAATGAGAGTTATCATGTGGTCTCATGCACAAAAAACTGGTTGTTTTGGAGCCTAACAATTGCATTTTTTCTCTGGATCAAAGTTTATGTGTCATTATGAGCATAAATGACCATTTGAGTTCTCTTTTGCCCGTTGATGTGCAGTTCTCGGATGGCTATCTGGATTTGATCCTTATTAGGGATTGCCCACAGCTACCGTTGCTATCATTGATGACAGAATTGAAGAGTGGAAATCATGTCAAATCACCATATGTCATGTACCTTAAGGTGAGTCATCAAAATAGTAAAGAGAGATCTTGTTTTCATTATATTTTCTTCTTGACCCTTTAGCTGCTGCTATAAGATGTCAAAGAATTCTCCATTATTGCTTATTTTGTGGAGACAATTTTGTTGTTGTTGTTGTTAACTGCACCTTCTATATCTTGCAATGAACTATAGGTGAAGGCATTCATCTTGGAACCTGGTCCCCGAACTCAAGACCCAACAAAGGAAGGAATCATAGACTCCGACGGTGAGGTACTGGCCAGAGGTAAAGGAACGTACAAATGTGACCAGAAGACACTGATGGCCTATGATAAACTTCAAATAACTGTGGATCAAGGTTTAGCAACCCTATTTTCTCCCATAGAGGACTGAATTTTCGATTTCCTTTTTTCATGAACTTCATTTGATTCAGAGGTTCATGGTAAATAACCGCTAAAGCATGTGCATTGATGTTTATAAGAAGAATTTCATAGGTGGTTTTATTTTATTCTCCCTGTACAGGACCACACGGTGGAAATAATGCGAAAGAAAAGCTGAAAACGTTTTTTTTACCAAGTTTTTGCTGTAAAGAGTTTCCTGACGGCCAGCAGTACTGGTTACCATTTATGGAGTCAGAAAATTGAAAAATTACTGCCTAGGGCGCATTAGTGAAATTACCTAGGGGGGAAAAAAGACAGGCATTTTGCCTTTTGGATTGAAATTATCTCCAAAAACTCCTAGGGGTTCGATCAAGTGATAAAGGTCTTGGGTTTGGGGTTATGCTTCCGGAGGTCTAAGGTTCAAATTTCCTTGGGTGCAAATAATTTCTAAGAACCATCGGATTGGAGGATTTTTTTCATTCAATTACCCGAGATGCACTTGTAGAAAACTTCTTGTCGAGGGGCTGTAAATGCCCGGGACGGGATTAGTCAGAACGTTGTTTCTGGACATCCAGTGCCAATTAAAAAAAAAAATCTCTAAATGGACTTCCAGCTTGCAGAAGGCGAGACCTCATTTCATCTTTTTTATTTGTATCAGATTCAAATATCATCTCGCATGTTTTACTTAAGGAATTAGAGCAAGTCTAAAATCTTAATAAATTAAATCAAGTCTTTACATGGGGCCCATTAATATCACATTTAAAAATTTCCATGCGACTTTATCATATCTGAGAAAGCAACTAAAATAGGAGTTCGAAGGAATCATGAGAGGCATGAACCTCAACCAACACATGATGAAAGCAGTCGGTACAAAGGATTAATCAAGGAAAAACCACTCCATAGTTGAGTGGTAAAACAAGCCAAATACATTTAAGCAAGTCCAAACATTTCACCATTCAAAATTTCAATGCGTGACAACTTCAATTATCAAGCTTTAGTCGCATACTTTGGTAGGAACCTTTTGCAAGCCTCAACCTAGGTTTCGTCATCACTTGCTCGATCGCCACTATATTATTTTTCAGAGTACGCCAACAACCACTTGAGTCATGGCTTTGTAAATGTACGTGTGCTCAAGACTAGAGACCTCCTTATTCGATTTCAAGGCACTTGATCTGGAAACATCCTTGGGCACGTTAATCTCATGGACTTTATAAGCCAAAACGCCACCCACACGAACTCTCAAACAATGTTTTCAAAAGTCTCATAACTCATTCTCTCGAACCCAAAACAATGGATCGAGCCTCGTATTCATTCGATCAACTTTTAGGTAGTCCTATTGTAATGGGCTTGCTTTTTTCATCTGTAAATAAAATTTTAAACTCTATCACTGTCATCATTGCTATCACCACCATTATAATGAACTCTTCTAACTTTTTTTTTTTGGGGCCAGTATGAACCGTACATGAATATGTCAGTCAATATTGTAGGGAAGCAATTCACTCCTTAATCACGATTCTAAATAAGTTTGATTGTAGTAGTTGAGTCATAGTGGTTAGTACTTATTTTGTGATGAACCTCACGAAAAAGTTTTTGCGAATATGAAAACATCGCATTTCGATTCTCTTTTTCACTAGATTTCTCATTTAAGAGGATGTTTTAAACGTGTGTCATGTGTTGGTGTGCGATGGTACATGTTGATGCAAAAAATTGCACCATAAACTGGAATGGAGGAAATAGTCATCCCCAACCCATGATGATGATTCGAGCGTTGATTCGGATTTGCATAATTCGGTATAAAAGCTTACATGCATCTGCGGATAATTTAGGGATGAAATTTACTATAATGGACAATTTTACAACATCTCATAACCTCACGTATCTCTCAATACCATGGAGCAATGAGTTTTGGAAGGTTGAAGATGATGCCTCCCTTGAGATAGATCTTTTGGAGTCATTGTGCATGGTGGAGTTCGTGCATGAGAAGTTGTTGAGAGCCGTCCAGAATCGTAGAGATCTCCTCATTTTATAGAGATTTGTTTATTTCATTGGAGTGATTGAGTCTTACTTGCCTTACGATACCCTTTTCTTTTAGGAGTTCGAGTCAACTAATTGCCTTATCTTTTCTTATTTTATCTCTTAGCTTTATATTTTCTCTTATTATTATTGATAGGTTTTCAATGGGCTAGACCAGTCGGGAAATGTAGCCTCCTCTAATGGAAGGGATTTATATGCATTTTATTTTACTTTGTTGTGTGTGGGGGGTTGTGATTTGAGAAGGAAAAAGGTTCATGTTTCTTTTTTAAAAAATCACACAAACTACAAATCCAATTTCAAACATGAGTTATGACATATACCATTTCTTATTTCATTTCTGTTACATTGGGTTGATATGACATTTGTAACATCCCGCTCCCACAACGTTAAAAACAAAGTCATTTTTACAAAATCTCGAGGAGTTGGAGTGCTATTATTGACTTTGACTTAAAAATTTTCTTATTCAAAGTGCTAGATACAAAAAAGATTCCATGTAGTAAATAAAATTTTTATTTATTAAAAGTATTGATAATATAAAAGAGATTACACGGAAACATTTATTAAAATTTCTCAAACTTTGTACTTTCAAAACTCTATGTGCATGATCTAAGCCACAGCTTTAATCCCTAGGCTAAGTCTAGTCTTGCAGCTCCCTTCCATAAATATTTTCACTTGAGGTGGTTTAAAAATATAAAACAAATTAAAATGAGTCGATAACTCAGTAAGAAACTTATTACAATGTAAACATACTAAACATAAGGTTTTTCATAAAATATTTCATGCTGAGAACTTAAAATTATGATTGTTCATACATATGCTTATGGCATGCCAGACATGTCTTGAAATATCTTATTTATTTGACTAATCTGAGTTATCTGTCTTATCTAACTAGCCAATACATTTAACCCTGTGTGCATGGTTGTGCATCAATCCCACATCTTGTGGCCATAAGGGGAACTGCTGATATGATCTAATAATAGTACTATGGTGGATTATGCTTGAATCCATGACTTGCACATCTACCTTGACTGCATTGGTACCATACATTTGAATGACTATTTGATTAATCTTAATATGTATCTTGCACTTGGTCTTATAAAAACTTACGTGTCTTATGCAACGTGCAATGCATCACATACATAATGCATACATAACTATAGTATATGGAATGAAACATGATCATGAATTATGCTGAATGGCATACTTGCAGATATCATGATATGCATGGTACATAATCATTGGCTTCAAAAGAACTGTCTTTAACGATAATATACATAACTAGCTAATGTATGCTAATCCTAATTTATGATTAAGCTACTTATCTCGAAGTGTTATTTCCGAAATCTCACTTTGTAACTGGTTCCCTATACGAAGTACTATCCGTCACTAATTATGATTTACTACATAAATTTGGTTGTAAAAATTATAATTTAAATTCTCATAATATTTATTGTGAAGGTGTAAATTTTTTTAACTAAATATCATATTCTTAGAACAGAATCCAACATAACACAAGCCGAATCTAAAAGCTTAAAGACATTGACTTTTTTTCAATTTAAGGGCATGAATGTAATAATATTTAAAAAGGATTTCAAGATACCTTTTGGAAAAATGCTACACGGGCTCTGAACTCTGACTGGTGGAGTCAGAGCCTTGTTGGAATTTGGCCAAAGTTGAAAAATCGAGAATTTTGCCCACCCCTAGATATATATCCACCATTACGCCTTCCAGATATTTTCTTTCCTTAAGATGCATTCCAACTTATGAGCCTAGTATTGGCTTGTTCACTCTATGATTAATGTATACACAAAAATTTGGTCATGGTAACATAAAAGTATGTTATATGAATCCATGGGACATGACTAGATGTTACCAACTTTTAGGACCTTCATGTAGCAAATGGCAAAATAGTACAGTATAAATATGACATTCTTTAACTCTCTAGAATGGCAAAATTTTGCAGAACCTAATAAGATATTGATATGGGTATTGCTCCCTACACAATAATGCTAGTTTAAACCTCCTAAACATACAACCAAGTTTCGTGTAAAAACTCTATGATAAAATATAACAAGTTGTTATTATTTTAATGATGCAAGTTGAGTTTTGGTCATAAAAACTTACAATGGTCAAAGATTAATTTTGTATTTGACTGAAAGCCTCTCTCATTGCCATTATGCTGGTCATTAATGGGATCATCCTTTAATTTGCCACTATGGCCATTATTATAAATAAAAGTAAGGTTGGCATCTTCGAACATGCACGGTGTAATATAGTTAACTCATCAACTACATAAGGTTCTTCATTCTCTTGATACAATTTATTGACCGAGCCATTATCATTTTAATTAACTAGACAATAAAAGTTGACATCATCTTCCTCTTGATATACATCACCATTAATGGAGGCCTCTCCATCATCCTCAACTATTGGGATTGGTAGAATGTAGTACACATTCCTATTAGTTATCTTTTTTACCACTTGCCAATTTCCTACCAAACTCAGGTCATTTAAGTAAAACACTTGTGAGCACTGACATGCAAGGGCAAAAGGCTCATCTTGATACCATTTTCTAGATGTATTCACACTTGTCAAATGTACGCCTACACGTATGCCTTATTTCTGATAACCAAAATCCCACTAATCACATTTAAACAAGTATACAAAATGTTATTCCATGTAGTGTAATTCTAAAATATCAATCAACATACTGTAGAACTCAACAAACTTCGACTGATGTTCTCCATTAACAACTAACTTGCTATTTTGAATGTGTCAGTATTGTTTGTGATCCTCTTTGTGTGTAACTTAATTCCATTCATTATATAGTAGCTGTATGACCCAATCTATAGATCTGGTTTACATGTTAGATCATAAACTTCATTAGTAACTTTATCCGAATTCAAGAAACTCAATTCTCAAATTTGTTGAAAGCATTGAACAAAATTTTTAGGTTTGAAATGATATTTATATTATATACAAAAAAATGTATCCATTTAGGTTCATACTAAGATAACTCACATGGCCCTTGAACAGTTGTGGAATTCAATTTAGTGCCTACGATCAACGTTGTTCATGATTTGATAAGTTGCATAATTTAATATATTTTATCGCTTCTTAATTTTAAATTTTAGTCTAATTTGATTTATTTTTTAGTTGATTTCAGGCTTCATTGTTATCATTTAAATTTATTTCAAATTAAAGAAAAAAAGAAGATCAAAATTTTAGAAGCCTATCGTCTAGGGACTCTCTTTCATTTGAATGAAGATTTTATTTGAATAGAGGAGCTGCTGCACCAAAAGAGATGCACGCTGGGACCTTTTGGACGTTAGACAAAGCAGGGGCAGATTTCATTCTTTCGGTTTGACTTATTATTTATAACAGCTGGCCAAATACACGCTGGGGCCCTCTTTTGGTTTGACTTGATTTTTACTACGTAACGGACTTAAGTTGGGATTTTGGGAATTTTTTACAGAACGGATGTGAATGCAACAGCTTTTATCTTTATTCATTTTGATTTTATGCGTGGGACACGGATGCAACCTAAGGGCTCTTGGACATGGGAGATGCAACATATTTCATTTGATTTGTTTTGAAGAGAGACTTGAGCTGGTGGTTTGGATTTTAGAAGCTGCCATCCTTGCTTGATGCGGAGAGGAGTTTCATGCTAGGCTGGACTCTATTGACGAAAAGGCAAGATGCAAGATGCACACTGAAGATAAAAGCAAGACACGCACCACTATTGGTTCTTTTGAAGTTTTACGAACGGACATGTATAGGAAAAAAATTTAATTGTTTTTGGCTGGGTTCTTTCACAAGAGGGACGTAGCATAGCACAGAAAAAGGGAGAGAATGGAAGAAAAAATGGGAGAACGATGCGACTTGGACGATGAGTATTTTTTTAGTGTTCATTTTCTTCCATTCTTATCAGGAAAAAAATATGGTGAATTCGTTTATGTTGAATTTAATTTTTAGCATGAACTAACTTTTTTTATTCTAGGAAAACAATGTAATCTAGTTTCAAACTATGCTTTTTTTTTTAGTGCTAATTTGAAGTAATTATCTTCTATGTTTATCTGATTTATTATGATCTTATTGCTTCTAATTGATTGACCATTAATAAGATGATTTTGAACTTATGATTTGCCATTGAAATGGGGAATTATAGGATAGAATTTGGATATTTTAATATAGGTAAATATAGAGATCGAAAGATTTGTATGAACTTATGCAGTTTTAAAATTGTTGGTCTTAATGTTTTCTTATTTTATTAATTTGCATACTCTTGTGTAAAATGATGAATAAGAATATTTTCAATTGACTATCGAAATAGGCTTTTGGATGAGTTTGGAGATTTTGTTAAAGGATTTTATATTCATTATAGTTGTACTAAAAGTTTACGCAGATCTAGGGCTGAGCACTGACTTTTCGGAGTCGGTATTGTCGTCCTCCGACTCCGATATTGTCGAAGGTCGAATTCGACCTCCAACTCCGACTCCGACTCTGACTTGTCAGAGCGAAACCGGAGCGGAGTAGGAGTTAGGCTTTTTTATTGGACTTTTTTCCTTAATCCATTTGATATTTTAATTTTACAATTTTGGACTCTAATTTGATTTGTCCATATCAATTTTTTTAAAATATAATTTCTAATTTATTTAACCAAATTTGTAAAAAGAAATCATTCACACAAGGATCATTCATCTTTAGAACTTGATACACACATTAAAATCTTGGACACTATAAAATAAAACAAAACTCAAACTTGCAACAAGAAAATTTTCAACTATGATACACACATTAAAAATGCATAACCAAAATTAAAAATTAAAATCATTTATACAAAATTACAAATTAAAAATACATAACCAAAATTACAAACTAATTATCCATCATCATCTATCCTCCCAAATTATCCAACCAACTCATGGCTCATCATCCATCAAGTTCTAATTCCATCAACAAGTTACAACTTACAGCAAAAGAACCAATACAAATTGCAACAAATTTTATTCCAACTTGTGCCTGAAGAAAAAATAACAAAATTAGTATTACATGTTATAAGTTATTATAGAATCATAGATTTATTACCATAGTCTATACATTACTACTACATGGTATATTAGGTACATTAGTGTTACATGTTATTATAGTATAAGTGTATTATTTTAGGTACATTTGTTCATACTAGTATTTAACTCATTATATAAGTTATAGTTATATAAAATATATATGATTAATGTATAAAGAATATAGATATTTTTATAATAATAATTAACTCATGCTAGTATATATATTATTGAGTTTAACTAACCATATAAGATATAGTTATATAAAATCTACATAATCAATACTTTAGTTATTATACATTAGTATTATATGTTATTATAAATTTATTATTTATATGTTAGTGTTTATCCATTGATGTTACATGTTATTATGCATTTTAGTATTTATACATTATTATTACATATTATTATATTTATATAATTAATATATAAATAAATACATATATTTTTATTAAATATGTACAATATCGGAGTGAAGTCGGAGTTAGAGTCAGGGCATCGGAGTCGGAGTCGGAGCGAATCGGAGTCAGTTCACCTCCACCTCCGACTCCGACTTTCCTTGAAAAAAAAACTCCGACTCCGACTCCGACTTGTAGGAGTTGGAGCGAAGTCAGAGCGGAGTTGGATTTTCAGATTTCTGCTTAGCCCTACGCAGATCTGTGTACTTGGTGGGAAGCTAGCTTTATCATGCATGGTATTCTTGACCGGTATTTAGATCAATACTAGAAAAAAGCAGTTGGGGAAGCAAAATCATTTGTTTGCCTTGCTTTTCTATAAACTTCCATTTTTTTCCACTTTAATAGATCAATGGTGTTATCAATTAAATATATTGGATGTAAAAAACACTGTGTTGGACTAATGTACTCACCATAAGTGTGAGTAGATGCACATTTAGGTTGTTGAAATTGTCTTGGAATGATAATATTGATTGTGATGGTTTCCACCTTATACATACTTAGACTGCCTCCTTTTATGCGGTAGGAAGTTATGAGCTATTTTTCAAAATATCTGTGGGTGTGTAGGTAGGAGGGGTATATACACTATTTTGCATTAACATGATTTTTGCTAGTTACTTATATACATTAAAAAGTAGCTTATTGTTAGTAGCTGTTTGCATAATTAATTGTTTTTCCTTATTGGTTGCTTTATATTGATGCATGGAGCTTTAGTTGTACAAAAATGACACTTCCTCTTATTTGATATCTCGCAGAGGCAATAGTGGATGATTTGGTCGTATATAAACACTCTTTCATGATGGGTTGAAAAGCAGCATGTTAAAAACAAGAGTTGTTGGATTGAAATGCAGAGACTGAGATTGATGCTAGTAGATAGAGAGTTCATCTTGGTTGCAGTGATGTTGAAGATAATTCACATTTTCTTGTCAGAAAGCATATTATTATTGCTGCCCATAACTTTAAGTAATTTACTTAAAGTTTACCCCATATATATTCACTATTCAGTGTGAAGTAAATATTTCGGTTGGGCTATAACGTGTCAGATATATTCACGTGTCTTGGCACTTTCCTTCATATATGCACAATATATAATGTGTATATGTTAGTACATGTATAACTAATGGGGTGGCTTCTAATAGGGTGGCTTGCTACCAATCACGTGTATCTAAATACAATGTATCAACTGCATGTTGTTTGACACTTGGCTGTATGAATGTGCAGTTTAGCAATATCATGGCACATGTACATTTTCATGTGGATCCCAAATCTTTCTATCTTGGTGGATTTGGGTTTTCATTTGTGTTTTCATTCATTTAATTTCATTCTATTAAAAGGAATGTAATTGTGGCAGTTTTTACATTGCCAGTTTTTAGGAACGGGCAAATATTCAGGGAATGAAACATGTTCATGGGAATGTGCAGTTTTTGAAAACATTTAGGAATTTTGAGAGAATGGATTAATCTGATGGGAAATGGAAAGAGTAACTCAATTAACTATATATTTTCATATTTGACTTGAAAATTGTTGGAAAACACATATAAAGGAGTTGATATGTATTTGGGACGATACAATATCGCCACAAAAACCCATTTTCATCAATTTCATCGGATCCCGACACTTTTTTCGGCTGTTGCTACTGTCAGTCCCAATATTTGGTCGGATGATGTTAAAATCTTATTTGTTGTAGAATAAAAATTGTTGAGAAAAGTTTTAGCAACAACAATCAAGAAATTGTGACGACATCAATTCAATCCAAAAAACTAGGTAAAACGGCGATTAAATACATTATCAATAAAAGAGAAGATTAGTTGCGGCATTTTTTTATGACATTTGCAGCGGACAAATGTGGTTGTAGAATGTTGTAAATTTATTTGAGGTGAAATAAAAAATTGTTGAGAAAACTTTTTGCAATGACAGATATGCAAATTGCGACAACATCAACTCGATCCAAAAAATGGATAAAACGGCGATTGCATATATTGTAAGTAAAAGACGTAGACTTTTAGAGGCAAAAAACAATATTTGTCTGTAAATGTCTTTCCCAACGCAATGGGTGATCAACCAATTGGGTTTGTCCTAGCGCTTAAATTGGTTATTTGCGGCAGTTAATGAGAGTCATAAATAATGTTTTTTCGACAATATGCATGCATGCATGCTTACCCACCAAACCAAAAGATCACTTCACATATATATATATATATATATATTTATATATACTTCGACTTTGGCTCTTATAAATTCAAACATATAGAACAGGAAAAAAAATAATTTAAAAGAAATTGTCAGGCGTACTAACAACTATGAATATATAAGAGAAAAGATAGAATAATATCGTCATAAAAATCAATAGTGTTGAAACTTATATAGAAGATCGAAAATGTGATCATGTGTGTAACGTTGGGAGATAAGTCATTAATGGCCGCATATTAGTAAAAACAAGATTAATAAATAAATAAAAAAAAGGACCAAATTACGTGTTGCAAACAGTTAGAAGAGCCCAGGAAATGACTTGTCTAAGCGAGTTTCACTACAACATAACCAAGCTTTTGCTGCGTTTTTCTTTCCTGCGGCTTATTTATCGTGGCAAAATTTCCCCAATTGGAGAACATCCGTTGATTTAATTGCGATTTAGTATACCGCAGGAAAGAAATACTTTTTTTGGCGCTTTTAATGTGCAGCAAATCCCACCGCCGAATTGAAGGCTGCCCCAGATGATTTGCAGAGGTTTGAGAATGGGTTTATTTGCTGCTGCTATAAAGTCTCGCCGTAAATTTTGGGATTTGGAGCTTTTACCGCGATACCGTGTCGCTGCAATAACGATGGGCCAGGGACATGCGCTGCAATAAGCATCTGGGAGGGTAATTATGGCAAACCTCTAGCGCCGCAACAACCAATCCTATTTAATAGACTTTCACCGACAGCTTCAAAGCTGCAGCAGATTTTCCCCAAATGCTTCCCATGCTACACCGACGAAGTTGTCTCCACGAGTTGCTGCGTCGCCGCTCGTCGGACCGTCGCCTTTATTGCAGGCGTCGTCTCCTCCCTGGTAATGAAACACTCTAAACCTTAATTATTTCTCTCCTACCAGCTGTTCATCCTCTCTCTCTCTCTCTCTCTCAAGGTTGCCCCAGTACCGTGGCATTATCCCCACCGTGTTGCCATAGCAGCCCATGCTATTTTCATTTCCGCCACCTCTGGTAATTACCTCTAGGCCTAGATGTAAGCTTGACTCATTCAAAGTCTAATTTTCTTCCTTAACCTTCCATTGTTTTTTTTCCCAATTAATAGGTGACTGAGCATAGCTCATGTGCTGTTCGAGTAGTTACATATTTCCAACAGCATGGTATATTTCTGAGCTCTGTTTTGCCATTTATATACATCATGGTAATGTTGTATTCATGCTTGTTGAGACTTCAGAGTTTTTTATGTATATACTCTATTGTCCTGTTGAATATTACTGCTTGTGTAGCCCGGATGTTTTCATGAGTTTGCAAAAAAGAAATGTGATCCAAATTGTTTTCATGAGTTAATACTCTGTTTAGTAAAAAACAGAGTACCGAACATTGGAATGCCAAAGTAAAGATTTGCTTTACTTTAACTCCCCAATATTTTGAACTTGCTTATGGTTCATGAATTGAAAATATGGTTCATGTCAGGCTAGTATTATATCCAAGGAGGATTTATCTCATTTTAATGTGGATATGCAGGTCATGTATATATTTTTATTTTTAAGGTGAAAAAGTTACAAAAACGACACATGGGTAACAATTTTGGTTTTTTCTAAGTTGTTGTTACTAGCTAACCTTTGTAGGTAGTATCTGATACTTGGAAAGCTAAGCTTGGAAAGCACATTTTGATATACAATATTTGCAAGGTTTTTCGTTTATTTCTGTTTCTTACATCTAGCCATTATAATAGGTTTTTATATAATATTCTGTGATGAGGTTGAGTTTATTGTGAAGGTTGTTTACAAGGAAAAAATGCAAAGGAGTCCAGCGAGGAAAACACGGACTCTCCCCATGAGCTGCAATTCTGCATCAATTAATTCAGCCCCAAAGGAATATTGAAGAAGAACCAATAATGATGAACCAAGTAGTTGATACTGTGAAGGCCTTGCATGAAGAACCAAGTGAAGAGACTGTGTTATGTTCAAGGACCATTATTTTTGTGTACATTGGAGATATGACCACCATGCTGTGTTCAATGGTTATAATGAATTGAGGCATGTAACCTTACATCTGGTTTTTGCTTCTTTGTGAAGGGTGTAGATAGGTCAACGGCACCAGAAATGACAGTGGAAAATGTAGTTTTCCTACCGTTCATTTTGGTTTCGATTGTATGAATTGTAAGTTTATAACAATTAAAGGGTAACCTTACGGAGTTCAAGTGTTGTACACGTTCCATCAAAAAAAAAAAAGTGTTGTACACGTGGTGATGAATACTAAGGCCAGGTTTATATGTTTGCAAAGAAATATACATTCTTGTTTATATAGATATATAAATATATATATATATAAAGTATATAGTTGATATATACATTCTTATATATATATATAATTATATATGAATGTATATATACACTATATTATATATCAGAATGTATATAGAATATGAGTCATATTTGCGTACGTGAGTACGATTGTTATAGTTGATCTTATAGATTGTATATAGAATCTAGAATATATATTTGCGTACTTGGGTACTAATTAAGACGAGCTGAAAGAATACTATGAGGAATACTAATGCATATATATATATATAAATTAAGAATGTACTTAGTATCATTATTATCAATGTTGATGAGTAGTACATAATATGAGGAATACTATATTACTACATATTATATATCTTAAAATGAGAACCATGCATGAAGCCATACAATTGGAGGATTTAGCCCCTCTCGCATTATCCATTTTAAGTTTCACTTCCAATTGAAATCGAATATATCATCCTCCCTACCCACCGAGTGTTATACAGCAAGGAAATACTAAAGAAGATTAAAGGCAAATTCTATATATTGGTCATGATGGCTAGCTACTGCCTTCAAGCTGTCATCTGCAGTTTCGGTATAGATACAGCAAATCCTATCACTAGATTCACTACTCCTGCTCAGCCCATGCTTTGAGAGGACTACGGCTGCACTTGCGCGGGAGAGGGAAACAAGTAAAAGCGGGAGTGTTGGTTTTCAAAACCAATGTAGAAATACTAATATCCTTCATTAAATAACAACTGCAAAAAAGCTAGCCAAGACAGGGAGCCACACCGTGTCTGGAGTTCTTCATTTCTGCTGGCGGGATAATTTCTGCAAACCATTAATCTGCTTCCAGCTCTTACTTCTAACTTGGTAAGACTTCAGAAACTCCAATTCAGTACTTGCCCACAGCTTGAGTACAAATCGTTGCTGTTCCATTGTTTTGTAGTTTCAGAACCGTTCATCATTTTCCACTACTTCAGATACTATGAATATTGTAGTTTATTTTCTTATCAAAATAGTCCAAGTAGTAGTTTCATGGTCTTCCCTTAACTTGCTGTTTTAAGGAAACTGTATCACACTCCAAGGAAACTTCTGCAGAAGAAATGAATCACTCAACGAGAGGGAGAGGCCGAGGACGAGTGTTGCCTGCTGCATTACGACACCCGCAACCAGAACCAGCAAGTTGGACTTTGAGAGATGAAGCTGAGGTTCATTCTGATCAGGATATGAACCAGCAAGTTTGTCTCCAATTTGATCAGGATATGTATGTGATTGTGTGTGAAAATTAAGTTATATTGTGCAAGCCCAATGTGATAAAACAGAGAAGTATAGTTCCAGAGGGTCAAAGCTTCAATGTAGACGTTTATACATGGTGCTCAATAAACGGCGCTTAATTTGTAATAATCCATCCAGCCTTAACTCTACAGTGTCGATTTGGGAGAACCATGATCTCATCCAATCCCAGAAATTTAACAAATGACACTGGAAGTATTTAAATGGTGGACCTAAATATTCATGAGCTTGTAAATTTACACCAAAATTTGATCAGGATATGCGAGATTAACCAGAAATTTTGGGGAAAAAATAATCGCTAGACATTTTATACCTAGCTGCCGAATANCATATATATATATATATATATATTTATATATACTTCGACTTTGGCTCTTATAAATTCAAACATATAGAACAGGAAAAAAAATAATTTAAAAGAAATTGTCAGGCGTACTAACAACTATGAATATATAAGAGAAAAGATAGAATAATATCGTCATAAAAATCAATAGTGTTGAAACTTATATAGAAGATCGAAAATGTGATCATGTGTGTAACGTTGGGAGATAAGTCATTAATGGCACGCATATTAGTAAAACAAGATTAATAAATAAATAAAAAAAAGGACCAAATTACGTGTTGCAAACAGTTAGAAGAGCCCAGGAAATGACTTGTCTAAGCGAGTTTATTTTCTAATCTAAGCAAACCATTGTGTTTTACATATACTAATTAGTTAATATGTACTTGTGTTGAGTTATGACGACTATATTCTTTTTCTTTTCTTTTTTTTTTTGTATGAGGAGATTATATATTCATGTTACCTGATCTTGTGTCACAAATGCAAAATGAAAAAAGAAGATCACTATAAGAAAAAGGACATTTTCCAACGCCAGATTTAGTCAAAAAAACTAAAAAGTGTCCAAAATTACTGCAATTACATTGTCTCGTCAGTTTCTGCTTCGACACACGTTGAACGCCAAAGTTTCTTTACAAACAATTTTTACCAATGACACGAAATAGCACGGTCCGGCTAATAACATGATAACGTCTGAATGCATGTTTAATTGCAGCATGCTTCAGGCCGGCCGTAATTTTAAATACTTTTGAAAACCTGATCTGATCGTGGGAATTAAAGATATATTTGTGAGGTCAAACTTTGCATGTTTTCGTTCTTTTCTCCCATACTTTATGAACATGCGCGCTGTTTAACTAGATTTGTATAATAACAAGACTTTTCCAACGGAAACCTCTATCATGATCAATTAATATAAATATCCAAGCACATCGTATTCTAAGCTTCCAACAAGCTTTTTCAATAATATAATCCTCGTTATGTATACGTTAGCTAGTTGTCTCAACCTCGTGATCATCACACTGATCTACCCGGCCAATTTTTGTTATGTGAAATAAATATAAAGTAATATAACAGAAATTAAGATGGAGAAGAACATAGAAGGAGAAGAATGCATATCAGAGGGATTCTCAGGAATATTGCATATTTACTAGTGTCAACTGTGATTGATTAGAAAGTGTAAGTATGCAATATAACAAAAGTTTATAAGATGAAGGCCGAGAGAAGGAGAAGAATGCATAGAGAAATTTTAAAGACTGCGGGCTAGTTTGGATTCAGAGATGAGATGATATGGTTTTAAATCGAAGATGAAAGTTGAATAAAATATTGTTAGAATATTATTATTATTTTTAGATTTGAAAAAGTTGAATTGAGATTTGAAAAAGTTGAATTGTTTATTATATTTTATATAAGAATTTGAAAAAATTATAATTATAAGATGAGATGCAACGCTTTTCGAATCCGAACAGCTGGACTGTGTCTTTTCTATTTCAATAATGATTAAATACAAAACGTAGGTTCTTATTTATAATAAAATTATATAGAGATAAGATGAGATCATAAATATTTTGATCATTATGAAAATTAAATTAATCACTTTATTTATATAACAATAACAAGACAGCTTTGTGAACGGTTATATACTTTCTACCAATTAATATTATCTCCAATTTACTATATTCTAGCTCTAATGATCATCTCCTAAGAACGAAAGATCTAGGAAACCCACAATATTGTCAGATGCGGCCGAGATTCAATCAATGCTCAGCTTCACGTACGTACCTTATACGTACGTACGATTCAATTAATTCAATTAGAAAGTAATTATATATATAATGAGAACACCTCATATATAGTCATAGAGACAAAGTTATATATGATCATCTTATCATGTCCATGAATGCATGCATGTTTTGTCATTTTTTGCGTCCCTAGCTAGCTAGCTTTGCACGGCCTATCCAGAGTTTTCCATAACTTGAAAATTCACGTACGACTTGTATGCATATCATGCGGATCACGTCAAGCTACGTACCCATATGAAAAACTTAGAGCTGGGCCATGTACGTACGTCACGCGCACACACACATGACATATACACACGCACACACACATATTGCTTTAAACGCACTAGTCCGGCCTCCAGAGGGCCGAAAAACTTGTCCTCTTCTCGCGAGCATTTTATATTATTAATAAAGATAAGATCATAGGGAAGTATTTTAGAGGAGAATTACATGATCTATTAACTTATGTCTTATTCTATTTAATTAGAAATATAATATTGTTCATAATTTTATCTTATTGGTTCAATTTCTCATCAAGTACTAGCAGTGGTACACTGTCACTACCGGCCGGCCCATTGATCACGTACGAGAAACTCACATGCACAACATGATTAATCTTAAAATAATAATAACAATAATATATAGTAAAATATCCACCACCCCAAATGTCAAAAGTAGACACGCATGCATCACGTCGTAGTGAGTTCTATAATTATTAATTAACAAGTTACGTACCATGCCCGTGAACTTAGGGACTATATATATATATATTGGCCGACTGTATTAATATATAATTAATCATAAATATGACTTACATAAATATGACTAAGTCATTGTTTATGAGCTAGCACCTCCTCGATCACTATAAAAAAAATGAGATTTTGTGACTAATTTATTGTAATGAAAATAATATTCGCAATTAAAATATTTTTTTTGTAGTGCTCATTTCCCATCTAAACCACATTGATTGTTTAATTTCAGGACTGGCCAACCCCAGATCTTTCTTGTAATAAGCTCACGAAAAGCCAACTTTTAAAAAATGCGTAAATATATAGAATTAGATGTCTATATATATATATATATATAATTCCCACCGCAACCATGCATGGGCATATATACCCGATTCATCACTACTGCATGTCATGGAAGCAAATCCACTCTGGACTTTGAATATATATATATATACATTACAAGAAAATTGTTTAGTCATAGTTATTTTTTACGAAAATGATTAATGACTCTTTTCTATTACACTACAAGATAAACGAATTTTTGCTATTAAAATTTTACGACCAAAAAGATTATTTTCAATGGTTTTCCGTTAGATATATATATAGACCTTTTGGTTGTAAAAAGTCGTAAAATTTTAATAACAAAAATCCGTCTCTTTTGTAGTATTAAAATGAGTTTGCTTTGATTATAAATAATCATTTTTTGTCTATTATAATCTATCATTATTTATTTATTTATTTATAGTGATATTCACAAATATGCCGGCCCCCGTACTCCACGACCTTGAAACTTTGACTAAATCCCATGCTTTCTGTTCCATATTCTAGAATTAATTAGTGGCCCACTGGACATTTAAAAGAAAAAAGTGACCGACTGCTATAGCTAGACATCATGCCAGCTGATCTTATTTTATCTTAGGTTGGTTAATTCTTAATTAATTTTCTGTAGCTCATGATCAGCTGGCTTTAATTGAAATTTACTTTGGCAAAAAGAAAAGTCACAGACGAGAACCAGAAACAGTGAGAACTCGTGTTTGAGAACAGATCGAAGAGAAGTGAAAAAAAGAGACCATGCAAGTCGTCTAAAAGCGACAAAAGCGCGAACGTGTTTTGGAGAAAGAAGGAAGCGTTACGTACGTACGTTAGTGAGTGCATGATCCTCGTCGCATGCAGTCGCAATCGCGGGCCATGCAAAATGATGAAAATTGATACCAACCACAATTAAATTTAATTAATATTAATTAATACCCGCCCCCGCATGATGACTCGCGAATTAATTAACAATTCTCTGCAAAACGAAGCCACCACTCTACGTACTGTTCGCTCCATCTGACGCTCACGCAACGCAACATCATGATCACCCATCGTTCACGTCGTCATTATTATTATTATTATTATTATTTTTAATTATTGCTGTTAGTTGTTATTGTAATCAATGTATTTTGAATTACGTGGATTAATTTTGAAAGAGTACTTAATGTAAGTTTAAATATCTTGGATATATACGATTTTATATTATATATTATTGGATGACATGAATGTGTTCAAAAAGAGTTCTCATCTTAGGAATAGATCATTCCTTCTTTAATTTGACGTTACATGGCGTCACTACATGTGAAAATTTGATCTATTCCTTTCCTTTTTAAATGACTAACGAAAATCTAGAAAAGGAAGAAGCAACGTTGATGTTGGGTATCATTATTGATAAATAAATGATCCTATGCGATTCACACGATCGGAGGCGATCGAGCACATTATTATTTTAATGCATTTTGTAAAAACAACGTCAAGAGAGTGAGAATGAGCATTTTAACTATAAAAAGATCATATAAAAATAAATTTATAAATTAATATAATTTAATGTTTTATATTAAATTATAAAATTTAGATATAATGTATTATATAAAGTCATATTAATTTATAATTCGTAACACTTATAATTTAGGATTAATTATAAAGTGTAAACTCAAGTTCATTTATGATTCTAACAAGTTAGTGGCGTGCGTCAAAGATACCAACTTTATGGATCCAAATTATTAAGGACTCTACTTATATGATATTTCATGCCGTACGTTATGAAAAAAATATTAACTAACAAATTAAATAAGAGAAGAAACGACTGCATATATATACATTATTTACGTACAATTCTTTTATAACAATCTTATTTAATTAAAAACTAATTTTAATTTTACATTATTTACGGGTTCTTTCACATAAATTGGATGCGATTCGTATAGGAAGTTAGTATAAAACTTATAAAAACCAATTTATGTGTAATCGTGAAGTGTGTAAATACTGCATAATCGTTTTGAAACAAGATATATTATTAAAAAATTAATTTTTTTTTATATAAGTCACGTATTTATTTATTTTTTTAAAAATAATTATATAATATTTACAAAATCATAACAACTATAGTTTATCTTCATAAACATAGGAAGATTGTAATTTGGAGGTGTTTAAAGTTTCCTTTTTTACGATGGAACGACTATACCAAGTATTCGCGTCGTAAAAATATAAATGAACGAACCAAAAATAGAAGGGAAATGCCGTTTACAAAGCATGATCTAAACTTACATATAGAGCAGCGCATTAAGAACTCTCTCTCTCTCTCTCTCTCTCTCTCCTCTCAATATTTTTGTATCTCTCTAAAACCCTCCCCAATTCTCTCTCTTAGTGCACTTCCAGGCCACGATTATAACATTTCAATTTTTCAGTTTCTCATTGATGTGTTCCATGCGGCTTTGACTCTCTAGGGTTTATGTTGCATTCTTTGTTGTGCTCTCTCTCTCTCTCTCCCTCTGTCCTAGTATTCGATGTCGTCTGTTTCGTCGTCGTCCCAGGTGTGCTACAATTCGGACTGCAAGGAATTGAAATCGGAGCAACCGAGAAAGGGCTGGAGGCTCCGAACTGGCGAGTACGCGGAGCTTTGCGATCGATGCGCGTAAGTGAACTTTGTTTCTTTTCCCTGTTTACTGTTGTTGACTTATACATTTGTATTCGTTGCCCTCTCTCTCTCTTTATTTTTTTTTGGAGTTTGAAGCTTAACATGCTGTAATTTTGAGGTTTGGAGTGTGGTGGATTGGTTTGAGCTTCGAGTTTGGTGCGCGGTGTTGAGTTCTTGTATGGCTGTTTTGGGGATTTTTTTTCTTTTGCTAAAGCTGGATGTGGTTGTGGTTTTGTCCACTAGTGTGGAGCTGGAGATTTGGCTTGCTAGAAGGCAATTTGGGAAATTGGGTTTGGGTTTATTTGATGTCTGGCGTGAAGTTTGATTGAGGAAGCTAATAATCTACTTTTGAATTTACAATGGTTCTCTACCTATAAGGGACTCTAAGAATAGGGAAATTTATTTCCGGCATAACACTTCTTACGTAGATTAGGTATTTCTTAACGGGGAATAGTTCCTTGAATGAATGATTCTCTGGAAATTTAAACGGGATTTTAATTCTTTGGAATTTTTGATGTGATATCAATTTGGTAAATAATTATTGTGTACGACTTATTTCCGAGAAGAACCTCTGTATGTGACTGCACGTGTGTTACTTTTCATAAAAAAAAATAAAAATAACAATTGAAGCCTTTACTGCGTATTTCCATTTTTGTTAAATTGCAATTAATAGGTGCATGCCGCTTTGATTGCAATTGCATAATTTTTGTTTTGTTTTGTTTTTTTGTTTTTTTATAAATACATTTCAATTGCATAATTCTAAGTGGGGTTTTTAGAGATTATTAAATGCAAGTGTTTTTCTTCTATTGCTTGACGGTTTGGGTTAGTTCTGAAGCTCCCTCAAAAAATAGCATCTTGTTTTTGTTTTATAAACCTGTCTGAAATATTATTAAATTATTCAATACTTGATGAGCAGAAGCTAGGGGATACTAAATCGGTGCACTTCTTATTGGTCGAATTCTCAGATGATGATTCTTTGCCTTAACCATTGTCATTCTGCTAATGAGTTTGTCATGTGGGTTTCAGTCTGTTTTTATTCTCTTGGAGGATCCTGCATTCTGAGATGTATCTGCAAGATCAATATAAATATTTTCAAAGTTGTTGAAGTTGCCAGTCTTAATCCTCGGAAGAGGTTTATGTCAATCTGTTTCTTTTTGTATGTTGACTTTGAAGGAATGTCAAACCGATCTAATCTCCAATGATACTTCCTTCTTTTTAATCTTGAAATCCAATTATAGACTTCGCTTATCATAATCTTTCTTGTTTTTGCCATCGAGTGTTGGGGGATAAAAAAGGGTAAGGATTAAAATGAAACTAACTTCAAGTTCCTTTACATTCGGTCTAATATTGGTGCACTAGGAAGAGTACATCATGTGTTTACCACCCAGATGGTGGCTGTAGCATTCAGCAGTAATGTGTGAATAGGCTAAGCTTTCAGGGTAAGCTTTCGATGTGGATATGATGTATCAAAACCTAACATTTTGTTGCCATGGAGCATTTGACTACTTTTCATTCATTCTACCATGACAGTGCAACACAATTTCTTGGGTAGCTACTTGGTTATGTTTCTTCCATGTCATAAATTGTCCCTGGATTTTGTTAAGCTTTTTTAGATAGTTGCTACATCGGATGCGTGAGTTCTGCCAGAATGAGACATGCCAATTCTTTCGTACTTTTATGTTTCTTATTAACTTATAGCTCTGCTTTTGTGTCTACATGTGTATTTGTTAGGGGTGGATGACAGCGGTTGAATGGGTTTTCGTTTATATGCTGTCTGTTTTCGGAAAAGATTAGCTATTAGGATAATTAGATCAGCAAAAGGGAAAGCCTCTGTATGCGTGAATGAGTATTAAACCAGCGTATTGACTGTGAGGGTGATCAAGTGTTTTATCATATAAGGTAGCCAGTTTGGATGATGGTTGTTAGTTTTCTGAATGGAAAATCAAGATTAATTTTATTTGTAAGAAACCCCAAACCTACTTAATATTTCATATGTTGCTTATTTAGTTATATGGAAATTTGACACTAGTTCTATGTGACACTAGTTCTGTTTATGAGGAAGGAAGATTCTGTGAGACTTTCCACTTGACTGCTACTGGTTGGAGGTGTTGTGAGACTTGTGGTAAGGTGAGCTGGCAATTTTTCCTGTTTTATTATTATTCGTTAGTGGTGTAGTAGATATCACATTGGTATCTTGCATTCTTGAAACAAAAATTCTGAAGTTTCTTGTAGAAATGTTCTAATAATTAGTCTTCCTTTGCAGCAAGTTCATTGTGGATGTATTGTTTCGATTCACACCTTTACATTGTTGGATCGGGGAGGGATTGAATGCATGAAGTGTGCAAGGAAAAGTGTCCTTTGGGTACAGATTTATTTTTCTTCCTTTATGATTCTTTTCTATTTTTTTTTTTTACTTATAAAAAAAAATGATTCTTTTCTATTTTTCATTAGCTGTATGTATTGCCACATTTTTTATACTGTCCAATTTGTTGTCTTGGTGTTTTTGCTGATATATTATTATGAGTAATGCTACATACTGGAGTGCACAAGCGCCGTGCTTTAAAAAAGGTGGGTCTAATATTAAAAAATTAATTTTTTCTCACGTGGGTCCCATATTTATTCACTTTTTCCAAAGTGATTGCTTGACACTTGCACACTCATGACTACAACTATCATTTCTCTATCATTAGTATGACTATCAAGTCACAAAAAATTATAAGCCTGATTAGTCAGCTTGGTGGAAGGCCTAGAGAAGTAAGCATAGGACTCCCTAATATTGCGTAGAAAAACTTAGCTATGTGTGTTTGCTTACATGCATGATTGAGCTTCATGCATGAAATTTCTTAGTGTGAGCATGAAGTTTATAATATCTATTCCCATTCTATAAACTATCATGCATTTTACTGCTTGCATAATTGGGGAAAAAACTGCCTCATCTTAGGAGATAGTGATATTGATTTAAGGTTCTTGTACTACTTATAAATGTCAAGCTTGGTAAACACAGATATGATCAACTTGTGTACATTTTTTTAAGTCGTCCACATTTTATAAAAATTCAAAAAGGCACAACCAAGACTTTGATACTCATCTTTAACTGTATATGTATACGTATACAAGCAATACTAAATAACTTAAGAAACACTACCACAAGACACTGATTCCCACACTACACATCATGCCAAAATCTTACCTTTGAACTGTCACACACTTCAAATATAATAAATCTGGAAACCTCCCCCAAACCCTCCGAATATTTTTCTAGGGTCCAACCCCAGACTATCTACAAACATCATTAGAGCACTATCCACCCCACAAATAATTATATTTAGTATCCACTATTAACTTTCACATACTCTCAGTAATAATCATAGCCTCCTAATCGCTTCCCCAAAATAGCTTGATTGAACAGAATTTAATTTGCATACCAGCAAACCTTAGGGTAGTTTATTAGGTGAAATTTGAACCCTTTACCAATACCCCCACAAAGAACTCTGCTGTAACTTCTCTAACCATTTAGCAACACCAGCAGGAAGAGGGAAAAGAGACATGGTAAGCAGGGAGATTTGACAAGGTGCTCTTAGTTAAATATCTTTCTCCCCGTAAACAAGTACGACTGTTTCCAACTAATCAAATGTCACTGAACCTGCTAATAATGCCATAATTTAGAGTATGTTTGGGTAATTTAGAGTATGCCATAATTTATTTTTTATTTTTTTATTGAAACCTAAGCAAATGATTGGATGCAAAGTTTTTTGGAGACAATTTTTAGACTTACAGATGTTTGGATTGAAGTTGAAAATTTTTGCAAAAAAATTTGAAAATATCTGGTAACCAAACATGACCTTTGATCGGTGTTGTTAAAAGTGTGCTTAGGCGCAAATCACGCTTACAAAAGCGTGCTTTTTGTGTGAACTTAAATCTCAAAAAAGCTTGCTCTTATAATTCTTTTTTTAAAAAGAATTAAAAAATATCATTTCAAGACCCATAAAATGATGTGAAGTGTGAACAAATATTCTTAAGTATTTAGATGATACTGAAGACCATTTACATACCATAGCTCCACATAATGTCATGTGTGATGTATGCTTTAACTCAATATAATAGTCTAAGTTGGCTCTCTTGATGGAATGATATTTGATTGCTTATGTTAGCATAGAAGTCAATACCTACAGTTCTTGAGCTTTTTTGGTCATGACCCCTTTGGTATATTTTGATTCAAGCTTGTATATTTAGAAAAAAATAAATGAGTAGCTATTAACATCATATATCTGTATATCAAGTAAAGCACAAGAGAATTATATAAAATGTATGTTTAAGTAAAGCTTGTCCTCCACTTGGGTGGGGCCACACCATGGTGGCCGTTCAAGTTTTTTTTTTCTTTTCTTTTTCCCTAACTTTGAGAGATTTAAATAAAAAATGTTTTATTGTAAAGATTTTATTTATTATTATTATTATTTAAAATTATTATTTTAAAAAAGTGAAGTTGACATGTGGCAATCTATGAAGCTGCCACGTGGTTTCAATTTAACTAGGGTCCCTTTCTAATTAACTCATAAGTCATACATGTGGTTAATTCTCAAAAATCTTTACAGGATCTTAAACCCAAGTACCCCATAGCACAAGGGTGTTGGACCAAAATTTCCTAAATCTATGTAATTAGTTGATTTCTTGATTTTTATGTTGCATTACTATAATAACTTTAGTTAATAGGCTAAATATAATACCATCTTGCTTTTCGAACCTTTTTAGTGTATTTTGTGGGTTTTTTTATTATAATTTAATTTAAAAAATATGCGTTTTACAAGCACTTTGCTCCTAGGCTCTAGATGATGTTTGCGCTTAAGTGAGCCTAGCGCTTTTAACAACATTGCCTTAGATTTTCTTTTGATTGGTAAACAGCACTGCCTTAGTTTTAGAAAAACCTCACAGTGGAAGACCTAGATATGTATGGGCAAAGTAGAAACCTTGCATCCAAGAATCTGGGCCAAGCCTTTGACTATGTCTTACTAGTAGGGATCAATTTTGAGCCAAATTAACCTTCAGACCTAAGACAGCTTCAAAACATAGAGATGAGCAACACAAGTGACAAGACTAATCTAGATTTGCCCCAATGATTACTTTGATAAAAAGTACTCTATCTAACTTGCCTACCTATTTTTTATCTTTGTTCCCAATTCCAGCAAGTGTGGCAAGCCGTATTGAGAAGCTCCAACGAGATTTTTTGTGGGGGGGTCTGGGGGATGGTTTTAAATTCCACTTGGTTAAGTGGGAGCAGGTGTGTCATATCCAACCAGGAGGAGGTTTGGGGGTCAGAACTTTAAGGGTGTTCAACCGGGCATTATTAGGCAAATGGTTATGGAGATTTGCCAGGGAGCCGGATTCCTTATGGAAGTTGGTCATTGTGAAGAAATATGGCGGAACATGGGGGGATTGGTGTACGAGAGAAGTTAGAGGTGCCTATGGAGTAGGGCTATGGAAATACATTAGAAGAGGTTGGGAGGTGTTTATCCGTTTTGTGAAGTTTCAGGTGGGTGTAGGGTCTCGGATAAAATTCTGGAGCGACATGTGGTGTGGAACTAGGACTTTAAAAGAGGTATACCCTTCTCTCTTCCAGTTGGCGAGTGCAAAGGAAGCCTCAGTGGGGATCTCATGGAAACAACGGGGGGACGGACCATTTGGAATGTTCACTTCAGTAGGGCGGTACAGGACTGGGAGATAGGTATCATTGCAGATTTTTACAGTTTCTTATACTCCATAAGCCTTGATAGCCAGCAAGAAGAGTCATATGGTGGACCCCACGAGAAAAGGTATTTTTTCAGTCCGTTCTTTCTACAAGGCCCTGCTTCCTGAATCCAACATTCAGTTTCCTTGGAGAAAAATTTGGAGTCATAAGGCACCGCCCAAAGCCTCGTTCTTTGTTGGACCGCTTCCTTGGGCAAGATTCTCACCACTGATAATCTAAGAAAGAGAAGGATCATCATCGCAGATTGGTGTTGTATGTGCAAAGGGGGGGGAGAGTCGGTAGATCATCTCCTTTTGCATTGTGACATAGCAAGGATCCTATGGAATGAGGTTTTCAGTCGTGTAGCAATGACTTGGGTGATGCCAAAATCTGTGGAAGCAGCGCTGACTAGTTGGCCAAGTATGAGAGGCAGACATCCGATTAAAGCTATGTGGAAGATGATCCCTATTTGCATTATGTGGTGTTTGTGGAGGGAACGAAATGATCGGACTTTTGAAGACCAGGAAAGATCAGTGGAAGAGCTCAAAAGTTTATTTTTTAGAACTCTTTGTACATGGGCCATAGCGGTAGATTTTAATGGCATGGCTTTTCAAGATTTTCTTGCTCCCAATGTTCCCACCTAGGTGGACAGTGGAGTTGTATTTTCAGGCTTTGCCTCTCTTTGATTAATAAAATTGTTTATTTATCAAAAAAAAAAAGATTTGCCCCAATGAAAATTAATATCTTCCATAAACAAAAGATGAGAGATGTTAAGTCTAATACCATTCTTCAATTCCATAGAAAGACTAGAGAAAATAACCCCATTGATTGTAGTAGGGATTATGTTACCTATCTCCACCATAGCATTGACAAATATCAAAGGAGACAATTATAGAGAATCTAGTGGGAGTGTCCTTTACCAATACGGAGAAATACATTGATGAAATACAATGAATTTTCTAATCATAATATTTCTCCCCGATGTCACATCTTCTCAATATGTACAACAAGAAGCCTTAATTAACATGATCATAACTATTTTCTATATCCAATTTGCTTGACACTCAATTCTCCATATCTAATTCTACTATCAAGGCATTCATTAGCAATGATAATTGAATTTAGAGTCTACCTTCACCTCATTAATTCATTTTGAGATTGGCATTGATTTTGTAAACTTCACTCACAAGACTGATATGTCAAAAGTGGAAACATTCATGATATCTTCTTTTGATTTTCCCAAGGAGCTTGGAAAGATGCCATAGAATAACTGTCAGGAACTGGAGCTTTATCAGGGTTCAAAATTTTCACCACTTCGAAAATCTCACTTTTCTCAAACACTCTAGGAAGAGGTAGAAGTCTTGATCACTTGTTGGAACAAGTAGGGATGCTTAATGGGTGCCTATGTTGTAAAGGGGAAAGCAGGATTGGGATTTAGTTTAGCAGGATCTGTGAAACTAAGGTGGTTGTACCTTTGCCCTTACTGTTAGGTTCCACTTCATCGAATGGAATTTGATCCCTGGTTCATCAATTAATTTTGTTTACAATGAAAGAACTGAAAGATGACGAGAATTTTCTCTCTACTTTAAGGGTTTCGAAGAAGGGACTGAAGGAGATAGTGAAATTGGGGCAAGAATAATTGATGGTTCAAAACATTTAATGAATAGTGACTTTTGTAAATTCATTCTAATTGATCGAGAATCATATCATAGTGGGTGCCCATGTAGCAGAACCGTTTTTTCTTGCTAAGAATCCGATTATTGATCGAGTCAGGGTGGATGATCCAATTCATTGGCAAATTAAAAATCTACCATTTTAATACCAAACCCTAGAAAAGAGTAAGAGTCAACAAGACGAGCTAGGTAAGCAAACAAGAAGGAGAGGCTAGAAAAAGCAAGGTAAGGAGCCTCAACCTGTCCTATGGAATCCGAAGAAAGCATACCGTTCGGAGTGGTTATAAGAAATAGTACTATTAACAAGCAAGGCATCAATAGAGTTATTCCTTCGATTTGAGTCGGCCACATAGTGGAAAACTTTGTGCACTTAATCACCCTGTCTTGAATACAATGTCTTTGATTTTGCTGCCAACTCATGTCCTCAGTAAGAGTTGTTCTCTTTAAATCACAAATAGCATTAGCCTTTCCCAACATAAATCTCTCTCAATAATCTCAAGTCCTTGTTACTCATCAAAGTAAGTTTTTTCTTTCTCTACATTACCAAACACCTTTTTCAAAATTTTTAGTTTGTGCACTGGAATATAACTCAAGGAACCTTGAAAGTGGTAAGTCCACAACTGTTACACCCTTTCCACAAAACCCATTGATTTTAGCAGCATAATTTCAATAAACATTTTCTACCTCCATGAGGGGCTCCAGTTCTCCACACTCAAGAGGGATAGGGAAGTGATGGAGCAAATTCTTGACAGCCTTTATGGGGGGTCACTTCAGGAAGCTAAGCTTCGCAATCAGGAGATATAACAAATCTGTCAATTCTAGACTGAGGGATTCTGACTGACAAGAATTAGCAAAAACATTTGACTGCTGCATTGATATACAATAGGGCAATCTTTAATTGAAAATGAAACCTGTCCTATCACGATCCTGGTGATCCATGTGTTCGTTGTCCATCAATTCCCCTCTCCCTCTTGCTTGACCTCTGTTTAATATATCGATCTGTTTGTCTACTGTAATACATCTCCTGATACTTGGCAAAGTTATTACCAAGATACTATTTTGCCTCTGATGTTATGCTTCAGAATTTTTCCTCCCTTTCTCCTTTACCCATCCTTTTCGACAGTCATTTTGTACTTAAATATTTTCATCTTTGGAAAACCTGTTCATAGATATATGATGTGAAAGCATTTAAGTATTCTCTTTTTCTTTGATTACTGCAGCAACATAAAACCATGCTATAATGCTGTATTTCTGAGCAGTTCAAACTTATATTGAGTGGGTCGGTTTCTGGATATGATCCCCCAAAAAAATACTTACATTCGAAGTGATATGCAACAGGTGCAAGTTGCAATGATGTACTATTGATTTGTTTATAACTATGTGTTCCATAATATATTGCAGACGTCAAATCCAGCATGGCCAGCATCTTTGTGTTTTAATTCTCTTTTACCTGAGAGACTTAAAGACCTATCTGTTAAAAATTGGAGTCAATTAGCTGGATCAGGTCCTGTACCATGGCGGCAAGCACCCAGTTTGTTCAATTCAATAATACCTCCTCCACCAGAGTTACAGTCAAGGATTCCCTTTGAGGTTGACATGTCAAGTGGCATAAACAAACTTAATTCCAGTGAAAGATTATCTACCTCTACCCTGGAAAAAAAGAAAATTGATTACTTTTCTGAAAGATTGATGAATGGAAGCCTGAAGCTTGGTGCCCGGGAAATGCTTGAAAATGGGAATGCAGGTACTCACTTTATTTTGCATATGATGATCTTTAAAATAACAAGGTAGAAATAAGTAAGCAAAACTGATGATTTGTGATGGCCCTGCTTCCATGCTGGAGATTGTCCTGTAGAAATAACTAGTTGCTACTAAATCAATGTGATAATTTGAACATTTTATTTCAGGCATTAAGTGCGAGGAAAACCATAGTTCAGGTTTATCTCAACAGTCTTCCCCCTTAAAGGAGGAGCCATCTACCCCAAAATTTGGTGTGACTTTACCTCATTCATCTCCAAACGAAACAAATGGTCAAACTGGGGTTTGTGGAACTCATTTGGGAACAACTCCTACATCTCTGCCAAAGCAGTTTCATGGTAATTTACAGAGTGGAGTTGACTTGTCTGGTGAAGCTCAGGTTCGAAATGGAAAGCCTCGAATAGATGCACGAGGAAGAAATCACTTACTTTCACGGTACTGGCCCCGGTTTACCAATCAAGAGCTTCAACAAATAACTGGAGAGTATCCTTGGACTAAATAATATATTATTGTTATTTTACAGTTTTGAAGATGAACTAAGATTCTTATATTTTCTGATTGACGAAAGTTGCAAATAATGAATTTATTCTGATTTCTGAAGATGGGCTTGGCTTTGCCTTATATGGTTTTTGATGCCCGACCTGCCTATTGTTTGTACTTATAATCAAGCATCATGTAAGCCTTAACCGTGCTTAAGTTCAAATTCTGTAATCACTCCTTTGTTTGAGAAAATGTTAAGTGCCAGTGATGCTGGGCGGATTGGGCGTTTGGTGCTTCCAAAAAAATGTGCTGAGGTGAGTCTGATGGTTCCCCAGCTGGTGTTTGGCTTTTTTAAGCATTTCAATTCTTAAAGCTTTTTAGACGACAGAATAGATCCTACTTTTTTCTTCAGTTAACAATGAATTTTATTGATGCGTTTGTTACGATCAATCCATAGAAACTAAATAAATTCATTAGTCATCATGTGAAATGACCATGTTATCTGAAGTAGGCTCACATTAGTGCTCTTGCTTCAATTTCTAATAGGTTGTATGCAAAGTTGTTCAGTCCATTTATGCTAGAGTAGCATTCTTGTTTTCTTTGTACTTGTTTCCTTAGCAAAGTAAACAGAACATTAATCCATCGACAGTTGTTGACGAATATGGCAAGATAAGTTCAAAATAAGCTTCAGGAGTTTTTTCTTTTTTGGTGATGATAGGAAGATAAAATTACCAGTTTATGGAAGTTTAAATGATTGCCTACTAAATGGCAAAACAATGGTCATGTAACGATTCAGGAAAAGGACTAGCCTCATAACCACCATAACCCTAAAAAGACTAGTCAATTTAAAACTTCCTTAAAATCCACTTATAAAACTCATTTTATTTTATATTTGACCAATCTCATAACAATCCACGTTTTTGCTTGGTGCCTAGAAAGAGCTACTTATCATGATAGTATGGAACCAGTAGTTCGTGGTTTCCTGTGAATTTAAAGCAGCTAAATTGTTGACAATGTTATGGTCTAGAAAAGCTATATAAAAAAGCTCATTTTCACCAAGTATGTGGGACTTAGCACCCATGGGTACCTTATAACTTATATACAAGGTAGTCCCATGTACTTGGCTTTGCCTTTTTTTAATAAAATTCTTATTTACTGATAAAAAAAAAAAAAAAACTATGTAAATTATTCCTTTTCCCAATGTGGGATTGGGGTATTAAAAATTATAATGTCCCCAGATTTAGTATGAGAGGGTGGTGAATGAAATCCCACCTTACTCGAATGGAGGGTAAGTTATTTCTGTTTATAATGATCTTAAGGGGATCCAATTGTAGTTTTTATTCGTCTTTTTAGAGTATAAACCTAGATGTGACTTAAGCTTGCCTTAGGTCGTTGCAAATGGTGTCCAAATTCTAATTAGAAGTGTCCACAACAGAAGGGCTTGAGGAGGACTCTATAGACTTTATTACCAAACTAAGTTGCCTACCATACTAATTTCTCTCCCAGGCTAGGTATCTAGAAGAGAGGGATTTGGCCTTGGACCTTATTAGGGATTTAATGGGGGATATTGTAATGCCTTGGATTTAGTATAATACGATGAATAGGATCTCGCATGTGTGGGTGGAGAAGTTTTTGTAGTTTATAACAATTTTAAGTTGCACCAATTACAATCTTGACTAGTCCTTTTGGAGCATATATCAAGATGCGGCTTAGGTTTTTCTTGGGTCGTTGTAGGTCAATAGAGAATCAGTTATATTTAAGTACCTGACTAGCTGTTATATATTTTAGTGTAGTTCTAGTTCATATGGTTGATGAGCAAAGAAATTTCTATGGCTGTCATTCCTAGTATGATGTTGATTAGGTAATCTATTGTTTCAAAAGATTTACATTATGCTTTGTGTTAGTTGTTTTGACCTTAATCAAATTCCATCTTTAGCATGAGATGCATGTGGCTATCATGCCATATGCACATAATGGATTAGTTTGTTTGCCATTCGCATTTCTAGGTCATAATATCGTAGTTTGGCATATTAGTTTTAGTTTGCCACAACTTTTTATGCAGATTTTCATTCTATAACAATCTTCAATCACCATGCAACAGGCCTACTTTCCACCAATTTCTCAGCCTGAGGGATTGCCTCTTAAAGTTCAGGATGCAAAAGGCAAGGAGTGGGTTTTTCAGTTCCGTTTCTGGCCCAACAACAATAGCAGAATGTATGTTTTGGAGGGGGTTACTCCTTGCATACAGTCCATGCAATTGCAAGCAGGCGATATAGGTAATTAACTAGTTATTACTGTGGAATTTCTAGATTTTGGATTATTTGGCTGATTAAATTTTTTGTATGGTCTGAATGGCACCTTTTTCATGATTTAGCTCCATTCGAATGTTACCTGTGGCCAATTTCTTCCTTGTAGTTCTTTTGGACCTGGTTTTGTGCTGGCTTTAATTCACCGATTACACTTTTCAAGCATAGTTTGAGAATTTGGGCTGGGAAATTTCTAGCTTTTGGATTATTTGGCTGATTAAATCTTTCGTATGGTCTGAAAGGCTCCTTTTTCATGATTTAGCTCCATACGATTGTTACCTGTGGCCAATTTCTTCCTTGTAGTTCTTTTGGACCTGGTTTTGTGCTGGCTTTAATTCACTGATTACACATTTCAAGCATAGTTTGAGAATTTGGTCTAGCACTTGTGTGCTGAATGCTTCCCTCTTAATTGATGATTATGTTTTAGTTCATCTCCCTACTTATAAAAAAAAAAAAAGTTTTAGTTCATCTCCCTAATGAGTGTGGTGTCAAATCACCAGTACTGAGTGCATCACGATATCATAATTTTCTTGTTCTGCGACTGATGCTTAATTTTGTCTTCTCAGTAACATTTAGTCGATTAGAGCCAGGAGGTAAATTGATTATGGGATTCAGGAAGGCTTCGACTGCCCAATCTTCTGATCAGGTTTTGCCTTATACAATAGCCTAGCACCTTTTTCTTACCATTTTTTTATGTTTAAGAGTATAGAGACGATAATTTTTTAAATAATTTTTTCAAGAACCGTCCTGCTTTCATGCTGATGATGTTTATAAAAAAGAATGATATGGCATATGGTAGTCAAGATAAAATCAAGAGCAATAATACTGCTATTTGAGCATAAAGTAGTCACTTTTAACTGAACAGTTCTTGTAGATTTGTTTATCAGATAATCAAATTCAGTTCTTTGTTGCATAATTTTAGCATGGTAATATATTTTAACCAATAGACATCTAGTATGCAAGAAGATTAACAGGTTTCTATTGACAGGATAACGAAACAAGTAAGACTGGGAATGGAGTTTCTACACATGGAGATGTAAGTGTTACAAAAATCGTGATTGTTGAAGTTGCTTTAGATATCCGTCATTGAAGAGAGTTCAGGATCACCATTCTTTCCTTCAAACAAACAGGCTGAATTGGCTGATCCTAGTTCGTGGTATAAAGTTGATAAGTCAGGATACATAGCTAAAGAAGTACTAGGAGGTAAATCATCAATCTCTAGGAAGAGGAAGAGCAGCACCTTGCGTCCAAAGAGCAAGCGCCTAAGAATTGAAAATGAGGACCTGATAGAGCTGAAGCTAACATGGGAAGAAGCTCAAGGATTGCTCCGTCCTCCTAACTGTGTCCCCAGTGTTGTGGTGATTAAAGGCTTTGAATTTGAGGAGTATGAGGTACCTTAGTTAATTTTTGTTGCTAGTGGAAAGAAATAGCAGGGCCAATGATTGCTTGTACATTTTCTCTAGCCGCATATAGGATATCTTTTTTTTTTTTTTTTTGATAAATAAAATAGCCACATATAGGATATCTTTATGGGTTTCAATGATCTGCTTCTGCTTCTGGCCACAATTTTGATGTATTCCAGGATCAACAAGGATTTTCACCTTCAGCGGTTAGTTAGAAATGTAGTTGCTTTGTTCTAGTAATGTGCCATAGTGATATAAAATTGATAAATTAACAAATTCTGATGTGGGCCTGGCTCTTTGGTTTTTTTTGGTGGGGGCGGGGGGTGAATAGAAAAGAAAAGAAAACAAATAATGAAGTTTCAGATCAAGACTCTTGAAAATCTGATGTTCAAAACTAAAAATTCCTTAGTGACCTCCCCGCTCTGTTAGGTCAGAGTACAGTAACAGACATCAACATTTCTTTCTTTATATATATATATATAGGTAAAAGTAAATTTTCTTGATATAAGAGGCATTGCCCGAATACACTAGTGGTATACAAAGAACATGCCTGATTACAACTTAGAACTAGTGATAGTTACTAGCAAATCATGAAGGTTATCCATGTTACAAATAATGGCCAAAGCCCAAGAAAGAAGTGTATTGTAGAAAAATCGTTTCAGTTCATCCACAGATGTCTTGGTGTTGCTACCATTCCCTGCCCTCTTACTTATAGAACACCACGGATTTCTTGAACAGTTTGTGTTGCCACTAGCGATCCCCACCGAATCTCTTTGGGGTGAAGAACATTTAACCTGGCCTCGTATCTAAAAGATTTTCTTGTCAAACAACAAAGTGGGCCACAACCCCTGGCAACATTCCAAACGCCCCCAAAAAGAAAGCACACATTGAAAAACATTGAACCCAGACCTCCCACCAGTAAAGACTGAAAGATACCGCTTGATCTAATGGCTTCCATTGCATCTTTGTTGTTCTTTAAAGTGCTACTTTTCTTTGATATTTCATTTCATTTTTTTATTAAGAAGCAATTTGTTAAGGTAAGGATGCTTATGTTTTGAGATCTAACATTTATTATTACAGGATGCACCAATACTTGGGAAGCCAACGATTTTTGCAACCACTGATGTGGGGTAAATCACTGCTCTATTTGTTGCTCGTTTCTGCATGAACATTTTAAATTCCTCCCTGTTTGTCGTCTGTTTTTTTTTTTTTTTTTTCATTAAGGTTGAAGCATATGTAGTATGATATTTCTTTATTTATTTTCATTTTTGTGCCTTTTTCGTTTCAAATTGTTTCCTGGGGTAAAATTCTGTTAAACGTCTCCTATATAAAACAGTGAGTATTTTTTTTTTTTGATAAGTAAATGATTGTATTAATAATAATAGGCATGGCCCAAGTACACAAGATGGTATACAAGAGATAGCACCTATCTAGGAAGAAACAGAGGATACAAGAAAATCATGAAGATCGCGGCCATTAAAATCTACAGCTAAGGCCCATTTAAATAGAGTTCTAATAAAAAGAGATATAAGTTCCTCTACTGTACACCTTGTCTTTGAATGTCCGATCATTTCGCTCTTGCCACAAACACCATAGAATACAGATAGGAACCATCTTGCACACAGCTTTAATTTGTGGGATACCTCTCAGCGCTGTCCAGTCGGCCAGCAGTGCTTTCATTGAGGCAGGCATCAAGCTAAGTCTAATCTGCAAAAAACTTCATCCCATAGTGCTCTAGCAAGCTCACAATGCAGTAAGTGATGATCGACGGTCTCGCCAGTTTTCTTACACATGCAGCACCAATCTATTATGATCACCTGGCGCTTCCGCAAATTATCGGTCGTCAAAATCTTACCTAGAGATGCTGTCCAAGCAAAAAATGCCGCTTTAGGAGGTGCCATTAGATCAGCCACTAAAGCTTTTTTCTCACTTGCAACATGGAAAACTGAAGGGAAAGAATCCTTTTAAGGCATTATTCCCACACCAAAGGTCGTTTCAGAATTTTATTCTAGAGCCATCCCCTAACACAAGTCTAGTGTGACGAGTAAAGATCCCCCACCCACGTCTAATGTGTTTCCACACTCCCACCCCATAAGCTCCACTTACCTCTCTAGTGCACCAACCCTCCCACACACCTTCATATTTGCAATCAATCACCAACTTCCATAGGGCTTCCGGTTCCATATTATATCGCCACAGCCATTTCCCAATTAAGGCCTGATTAAAAACCCTTAGATTTCTGATTCCCAAACCACCAAATGAGATTGGGGAGCATACCTTATCCCAATTGACTAGATGGAATTTGAGTTCATCCCCCATGCCACTCCATAAGAAATCACGATAAAGTTTCTCAATCCGTTTTGCCACACTTGCTGGAATTGGGAATAGAGAAAGGGATCTAGAGACTAGTTTCTAACATCTGTTCTATGGCTAGAAATATATTTTGTTTTAGATAACTTTGCTCTATTTGTTGTGGATTGCTGTAGTATGGCAATCTGCTGGGCCTTTATTACAATGAGAAATTGTTGTTTTTCCGTTTAGCCCGTCAGTATTATAATGCACATGGTCTAATTATGTTCACTCTTTGAGCCTGGAGAATTCCAATGATGTGTTTCATCTGTGTTAGTGAAAAGATTCAGTGGGTTCAATGTGAAGACTGTTTCAAGTGGCGCAAATTGCCTGCAAATGCTTTGCTTCCCTTGAAGTGGACCTGTTCTGACTCATCGGACCCAGAAAGGTATACCATAATCTGTTTCAAACTTTGCCACTTGTGTTTCCATACCATCTAATTCTTTGAGCACCTTATACCATCTTGCAGCCTGAAAGCTCTGATCAAATGAAGAATTCATTGGTGATTTGTGCTATAGATTACTTGCCCGCAATGCATATTTCAGGATAAAACTAAAACTTGTGGACTCTAGACTGTGTTGTCTTACCTGCTTGAAAATATTCCAAATACATAGCAAACAAGTCATTATCAGCCATTCAGCTAGATCTTTGTTGTTAAATCATTAGGGCGTATGACATTGCAGAATTGTCACTATCTTTTTATCTTTACAAAGAGACGACTTTTCCTTGTTTTTCCCCTTTCTTCTGTGAGAGTCATCTTCTTATGTCCCAAATGGGTACACTAAGAAAATTAAAACATAGGACGCAAACCAACCCCCCCCCCCCAAAACAACAACAACAACAACAACAAAAGAAAAAAAAAGGAGTGAAATATATAAAATGTTGAAATTATGAGTTGATGAATTGGCACCTCTATTTATTCCCTTAATATCTTTGTGGTCCTCTCTGGCACCAGATCTATCTGTTCAGCAGCCCAAGAATTGACAGCAGAACAGCTTGAAGATCTTCTACCCCAGTGTAATTTAGGTATGAATTACTTGAAACAAATGCTAGATCTTTCAGTCATATATGCAGAGCTAATAAAATCAGGTATCATTTTATTAGGGGACAAACTAGGCTTGTTGTCCAGCATGGTGCTAGAGCTAAAAAATCTGAGTTCTAAACTTGCTACTATTGCTCTGTCTCTGTCTCTCTCTCTGTGCCTGTGTGCGTGTGTATGTGTGCACATGTCCTTTCATGCCTAATCGTCAAATTTGCAACTTGTTATGATTGGACAAGCTACCAAGAAAATCAAAGCTGCTAAACAGGAGCTAGATAATGTTGAAGCTCTGGAGGGACTTGACACTCTTGCAAACCTAGCCATCTTGGGAGAGGGCGAGCCACTTCCAGCATCATCCCAAGCCACGACAAAACACCCCCGGCATAGACCTGGCTGCTCATGCATTGTGTGCATTCAGCCACCTAGTGGGAAGGGCCCAAAACACAAGCAGAGTTGCACCTGTAATGTCTGCCTAACTGTGAAGCGCCGTTTCCGCACATTAATGTTGCGTCGTGAGAAGAAACAATCAGAGAAAGAAGGGGAAACAACACGCAAAAAGCTGCCACAGCAGCAGCCACCGTCGCCTGAGAAAGTTCAGGCTGATGATTCCCTGCCATGCAGTAATAAAGGAAATTGTAGTCCGAAGCAGATTAGAGGGGCCAACGATGTTTCTGATGATGAAACTAATAGAGGGAAGTGCTCTTCTCCTTTTAAAGGTCAAATTGACTTGAATATCCAGCCGGAGCGGGAGGAAGAGCTTTCACCTGGTTCTGATTCTGGCAGCATGATGAAGTTGCTACGAGATGCAGCTGAGAGGTTTGTCATGCAGCAGAGATTACCAAGCTCTGGGGCCAGTGGAAGTGCATCCACTAATCAGTCAAAGCCGAGTGGAGATGGAGCTGGGGGGGGAAAACTCAGCAGTCTTGTCGCCCTTAGCAGCAATCATTGCGATGCTGATGAAGACTCTCCTGCAACTCTGTGTATAAAAGAATCTGGATCCACTCCGGCAACTGGGTAGATTAACCTTTGCTTTTATGGATGTTGATCAGCCACCATGTGGGAGTGTTGGTGGTGGCTGGGGCAGTTTCTGTTGTACATTCATCCATATAAGCTTCATGATCTTTCCCATCTTCGAATCTGTACATAAAGAAGAGGGATAGTGCACGTATGGTTGACAAACCAGTAATCTCCCCTCGACAGTAATTAGTTGACACCGAAAAGGCCAGGTAGGGAGAATTATAAAAATGCAACTGTAGTGGGTAGTGGGTTGAAGCTATACAGTTTATTTTTAGGAGCTCACCTTTCTACCCTCATCCAGCAACTTTGAGGATGTAACTAAATTAGAATTTTTCGGCTCCGTATAAAAAAAGTACTTTTTGGTAAGTTAATTTGTATTTGTTGGTAGTTGGTTATCAAGTTCAAATATCTATGCCAAGAAAAGGAATCCAGATGATCTTACCTAGTTAAACACTTTGATTCTTGCCATAAGGGTGGACACGGACGTGTCCATATGAATGGGTTGAAAATCCTCCATTTTCTGTATACTTCCTGAATGCTTGGACTATGCCTATTTATTTGGTAATAAAATTTTCTTACTACTTATACAAAAAAGAAAAAAATTAACCATATCCGACTTTCTACTGGATGAGAATCGGAAGCAAAACTTAATTTGCAGCCAACTAGGATCTATTGAGTTGAGCCGACTTTGGATCTCTGGGATGCAGCTTTTGATTTCACATGTACAAAACCTGCTCGAGTTTAAGGTGAAAATAACAATAATAAGTATAAGAAATTACTTATTGTCGACCATAAGGGTTTTATACCAACAGGTCATCTGGTCCTTTAGGTATTTGATACTCAAATGGTAATACAAATGTCTGTCAAAGAAGGATTAACCAAGACTAGTCGGTCGGTCTTGGCTCGAGATTCAGAACTACGGGTTGAACATCTGTCTTAGGTACAAGCCAATCACACACCATAAACTTCTTTGGCTAGCCAAGACTGATTTGTCCTTACTTCCCCGAGCCCATGGATATTTCTTGGTTGTTGAGAGCTTGGAAATGGACCATGTAAACAGAACCATCTTGGTGTCCAATGCAGTTCAAAATGCCACTCGTTTGCTTGATGAATAAACTGGGACAGATCAACGCAAGTCCCTCCTACTTCTCACCCTACCAAGAACCAAAAAGCTTCACCTGGTGTTCGTTTCTTGTGACAGGTTTTTTGCTCGTCACCTTCGCTCTGCACCTTCATTAGGCAGCACGTGTGGCAGAGAAGGAAGAAGCCCCCGAAACCTTACAAAACTCCAATACAGCGAGGAACATAAAAGTGCAATCCAAATCTTCTAATGAATTTCTCGATCTCTTCCAAAAGAAGAAGAAGAAAGAAACAGAAATATTTGGTTCACAGGTCTGAAGCAGCAGGCTTACTTGGATGACATGGAAGCCGGCAAGGAGTGTCAATCTCAACAAGTTCTTCGAACACGCCGGTAATGTCAAGAAAGACATGAGGCGAGTCAAGAGGATGTATAGAAAGTTACAAGAAGCCAATTAAGAGAGCAAAATCATCTACAATGCTAAAACCATGAAAGTGCTGCGAGCCTGGATGGACTCAAATGTTGAGTAGGTCTTCAAACATGTCAAATTTTATCAAGGGGAAACTTGAAGGTTTATAAGTTCGAAAGTTCCAATGCAGTTCATCGAAACCTTACAGGATGTGGTCAGGGTTTTTCTGCAGATCGAACCGAAACCTTGGTGGTTAGTGGGTTGTGATAGATAGTCAAAAACTACTAAAACATGATCGATGACTTTCAGGGGCTAAGAACCTCAATGACACTTGAATATAAAAAAAAAAAAAAAACTGTGGAACACAGGTAATTCACAATCACAGGAGAGAAGGAAGAAAGCGAAGTTTTCTCCAAAATTCCGTTCAGGAACAAGGGAGAGGTCAAATATGAGATGCCATAGTAGAGATTCATGAAAGACACGACCTTGCGAAGGAGATATAGTAGAATTTGATTGAGCTCCATCAAGTATTCCTGGACGATAAATGTTTGATCTATAAAGGGATTTTATAAAATTAAAAAAAACTTAGCATATTAATGTGCAATGACATGATATGTTAAATGGTAAAGAAAAATAATGTGACGTATGATATTAAATCATATTAATTTAAAAACTTTGTAAGATGTTTTTGTAAATTGATCACTTTTATTCTTGAACATGGTTGTTAGATGAAGACTCAAGCTCACCACATCTTTGACAATCTCAAGTCTCAATCGAATGGACATAATTTATATTCTAGACCAGCTTTATATAACCCATAGTCCCATTTCCAAGATTAAGGGCTTTTTGCCTCCATTGTTGATTTTTTATAAGTAAAAATAATACTTTTTTAATTCAAGTAAATATGTGGAGCCCAAGTATACAACACTATACAAATAGTTAGGAGTTAAGAGATGGGATAAAAGAAAGTTATTCAAGCTATGTCTATAGAAAACAATAGTCTAAACCCATAGAAATAAAGAGAAAAGAGATGTCAAAATTCAGCGATCTTCAAAACAACTGCTATTTCTTTTAAAAATAAATGTACAATACATAGAGGAATCATATTCCACACCGCAAAAATTTGGTACTTACCCTGAAAGTCTCTCTGAGAAGCAAAAAGACCCACCATCCTCCCGGGCATCGCCCACATAATTCCAGTCCTGCTAAAAATTTGGTCTCATAACATCTTTTGCCTTCTTTGTTGTAGGAAGAAAAAGAAAGTATAAACATTTTCTTCTATCTTAAAAAACATGTACTCGAAATTTCATTCAAGAAAAGAAGGCGGAAAAGGGAACACAAAGGAACATATCCGATTTTTGTTCAAGATGTCGAAAAGAAGTTGGTTTCTTACCACAAAACCATGAAAGGTTTGATTTATTTGTAGATTATTGTTTCAATGTCTCAGATTTAAGTTGTGACAGAAAGAACAGAATTATTTGGTACCATCCAAAGGAAATTCTTACTCAATGCTAATAGAGGTAGTCTACGTGAAACTCAGTGCTGAAAGCTATTCGGCATTTGTAAGATCTAGTGCCATTCCATGGGAAACGAGGTTTCACCATAATTAAATTGAGTACATACTGTAACGTCACCCGTTTCGCAATGAAATAGCATTGGAAACATCACGCAGCATTTAACAAGGTGCTGACTTTGTGGTAAGAGATTAATTTGGTCGATAGATGGTCATAGACAAGATGCAAAGAAGACTCTTTCTATTTTTCAAGAGGACATCACTCCATAAGATTTTATTGGTGAACCCTGACTTTTGATAGAAAAATCCAGTGCTGACAAAGTAAACCTTAGAACTAGCAAGAGCACTAAGGGATCTTTGCCAACCAAGTATCAATTATATTTGTTTCGTGGTGTGTACGGTTCACAGCTAGGATTCAAGACTGGCATTGCGATAATAAATTCCAAAAGTTTTCTTAGCGGCACGCGCCTCTCCTGAGCCATTCCACCAGTTAGCAAGCACCATAAAGTACTCCGCGCCCACCTCAACCTTTCGTAGATTCAGCCATAGATTCAATCCCCCTAGTAGAGCTCTAACCTCAACCACAGTATTTGTGCCTACAACATAGTGCTAAGAAAAAGCAGATAGAATACCCAACACCTCCTTCCGCAAACTCTTGTGCCTCTTGCCACTTCCATCCAGCGGGGGTGGATAAATCACCCACCTGTAGGTTTCGGTGGGTAATTGAGTTATAACTTGGTCTGCCAAAGGTCCCAAGACTCCTAACTCAGAACAATTGTAAAATTAGAAGGATACCTTTCCTTTATTTAAGTTCCATCTTGAGCCTGGGAAGACAACCCGGAGGAGGGGATTAATAGATTCCCAGAAATGAGAATCTTGCTGCTTGGCGAGACCTTGGAGGCATGCTCATTTTTAAGATCTCCCCCTAAATAATTCAGCCCATAGAGAGTGTCTCGAATAAAAACTTTCAGACAAAATTCATATGCGTAGTTACTTCACCCAAGTCTCTTATTCCTATTCCTCCCTCAGGCTTTACAATTTCTACCCCACGCTATCCACTGCTTCTTGATTATCCCCTCCTTAGAAACCCAGAAAATCTATCATAAGAACCCTACCAGAAAATATCACGAAGGAAAGAAAAATTTTGGTTGCTTCGGTAATACAAGCAAGGATACAATGCATAGCAACATCTTTAGATGCTCTGCCAGCATTTTGTTTCAGTTGTTCATATTGAACGACAACTATCCCTTCTAAAGCTCGTTTATTCAAAACAGAACTCCTAAACCCCCCAACCCCTCACCCTATCTCTCCCTTGCTTTCCTGTAAACTACGAAACTGAAACATATATATTTTTTTTATTGGCACTAGGTGTCCAGGAACAACGTTCCGACTAATCTTGGGGGTGCACAGGTAGGCCCTCGGCAAGAAGTTTCCAGCAAGTGCACCTCAAGTAATTCAAGGAGAAAATCTCCCAATCTGATGACCCCTAGAGATTGTTTGCACTCAAGGGGATTTGAATCTTAGACCTGGGGGGGAGTATACCACTTGAGCCAATCCCTAGGGGTTACGAAACTAAAACATACAAACAGTTTTCCAGAATGATAACCCTAACTGACTAGTTGCTCGACTTTCGGTTTCGTATTGGCATTAGAACCTACAACTGCCACCACCAGCAAATCCCTAATCATAATACTTCAATAACTAATGAGTTTATCACTGTCCAGAAAGACAAAAACACCCACATATCTGCTCCTGCAAGTTCGGGTTAAAGGCTATGCATATTTTAATTAAATATTTCAGATCCTTGAATTTGATGCATCGAATCCCATGATGCATCGGATCCCATGATGCATCAACGAAAAACCACACCAAATATAATGCACAAGCAACTAGCAACCGTGCTTTCATCAAGATAAACAGCAGTTTACCATCACAAAAAACAGTAAGGTACTGAATATTACAAACAAACAACAACACATTTGAGTACATTCGCATTGAATAGATGAAAACCATATCTTTAGAGCACGGATCAATATTCAGACCACCTAGACAGTCATCCCTAAAAATATAAGTGGTCACAAATATGTAACCTCTTCCAATCATTGCCAAGGATCTACGAAGATGAAGTAGCTTAAAAGCACAAAATACATTATGTAATCATCAAAACAAAGAGAACATCCCCTTATATACATGCTTTCTAAAAATCAATCAGGTACCATCATTGGGCAAAGCAGCCATGAACGAATTGTAGGAAGATTCCAGATCGAAATGGAGCTGCCGAGCCTGCTGCTCCGTCAACTCATCTGCTGCCCCCATCTTTGACAGCCTGGCAATCCAATCCTTCATCTTTGTCTTCCCTTCAAAGTCCGGTGGTAAAATAGCCAACTTATTAAGTGAAGCAGAAAGGTCTGAGAGCAGCGGGTGCACCTGATCAACTGCCACCATATTCAACTTCAGCGAGTCCATCGCAGTAATGAAATTCTGAACACACTCTGCCACAATGGCAGCTGAGTTGGTTGTTGAACCGGCCGCAGCAGATCTATGCTCCACTGTGGCAGGAACTCCAGAGATAACCAGGCGGTTTATAGCTGCTGGGCAATCCATTTTATAAGTATCCGCAAACCTCTCAATGCTTGGGACAGTATCTTTGAGTGTGGAAGCTAAGGTCTTAAAATGCGCAATGAGTTTTTGGCATTCGATCTCATACTCAGATGAGGATATTATATCACGGACATATGCCTTCTCAAGCTTCTCAGTGGCCTTAATTATTGCATAAAGCTCAGCAAAGTTCTCGTACATTTCTCTCTCGCGCTTGTCGTTCCATAGCTTAACCTCCATTTCTTGTATGATGATAATATATATGTATAGATAGACCCGGTAAGGTTAAAAATATTAGGGTTTTGTTTTTCCTTCTTAGCGAGTGTGGAGGATTGGAGAAGAGAACGGGACACGCGCAAAGAGAACAAACTTTCTTCACTGAAAAACAAAAATGTCACATATTAAGAGAAACCAGTAAGGAATCGAACTTCCCATTCACCCAACAGTCAAATAAACATCGTAATGTGGGACATGGACTAGCTTGTTCAAAAATTACCTTACAAACCCTAAAAAGAAGCATAATCAGCGAAGTGATAAAATCGATATGGATGTTTTCTTCGGTTGCAGGGGAACCATATCCAAAGACGCAATATATATTTATATAAAATTTTGAAGCAGAAAGTTTCGCTAATTACTCAATAGGCATAGAGCTCAGCGATTACTCCAAAAGCATAATTCTTCGGCCCAACCAAAGAGGGCAACAATTAACAAGCATAATCTTTGAAGATCAAAAACAGAACACAAACCATGCAAATAATAAGAACCCCAAACCTCAGATCAAAACCCAACAATATGAATCAGGTAATCACGCATAAAAACCCGAATTTCAAAAATTTACCCCAAGCAAACTTAGCTTCTCGAACATGCGATTGGGGTCAGGCACTCAGCCATGACTTCTGGGGAGGGAGGGAGGGAGGGAATCGAGAGAGAGAGAGAGAGGGAGGGAGAGAGACTTACGGAGAGAGAGGGGCGCAGTATTGAATATTGTGAAAGCTCAATCTCTGAACCTGTGCGTGTGTCGGAGGAGGAGAGGAGAAGGAGAGGGTTGCGTGTCGGCTCGCGCTTGCTATTATTGCTGCTTACGGCACCTACGTGTAGCAGTTGAAAAAACAAAACCAAAAAATAAAATTAAAAAATTAAAAAATAAAAAACAGAGAAGAGCTAATCATATAAAGTAACGTTACGTAAATCGTAACTGTCGTGGAGTTATTTAAAAAAAAAATGAAATTTATTATTAAAATATTAAATTTTTTATATAAATTTTATATTTCTTTATTTTTCAAAAAAAAATTATATAATATTTATAAATTACGATTCCACCTATCATTTAAACATTTATTAACCTCTTCCGTGGGGTCGCATCCAATGCCTTTTCATTCTTAAATATTGAGTATTTGATAATTCGTCTAGTCCTGTCAAAATTCTGTTTATATTTTATAAATTTTTTATAACTTGATTTATTTAATTAAAATTAGAAAATATTTCAGTTATTGTCTATTAAATTTCATGTTAAATGTCAGTTCTAAGCGTTGAATATTGAATTCAAGTCATGTGATATGAGACTCGAATTGTATGTGACAATCCTAAGCCCGCACATTTAATTAAAAAATCAATCCTATTTAACTCGAACTCTTGAATCATGTAAAAGAAATCTCAATCTTATTTAAGTTTATGAGGTATGGATACTTGGAAACTTGATTTATCTTCCCAAATAAACAATTCAATTATATTTTCTAATATTTACCAGAGTATATGACTTTATATAAGCATGCATTGGTTGGGAAAATATATTATCAAAATTTCTCTTTTTTATGTAACTAAACAAACACTTCAATTTGGTATACTCCACAAATACCTCTTGGATGTGCAATCTAGAGCTTTCTCTGCATCATCACTGAATAAAGATGCAATGAGCTTGCCAGTCCCATCATCGAGCTCGACCTTTGCTCGGCAGCTAGAGCAAATAAAAACAAACGAGCATGAAGCAAATGGAACACGAGATAAAGAAATGAAATCACGAAATTTTATGTATTCAACATGAACCTTAAGTACATCTAATCCTTTGTTTATATACAAGAATATAAAGGCGGGAAAGGTTACTAAACAAAGGTAAAACTAACTAACGAGAGTTGAGTAAAAATTGACTTTGTTGACTTTGCATGTAAATAAATGCAAAATCAAGATAAAATAAAGTATCAAACCTCTAGTAGTTCTCCTCAAGATGATATGTATATGTTATGCACATTCATCTTGTTCAGAAGAGTATGAAAAGGTATAGAACCTAAAGGTTTAATAACAACTTGGTGAGCTGACGAAACATGAAGAGTTGTCAAGACACTAGCTTGAGTCTTTTCTCGAACTAGATGATAGTTCAGTTCAATGTGTTTCATCCTTTCATAAAACATTGGATTAGCTACGATGTGTGTGGCGCCCCCAAAATCCCCACGTACGGATACGGGGAATTCGAGGGCCCGGATGGTGACATCACGGGTCACCATCCTAACGACGAGTGCCAAGTGTGTGCAAGCGACAAATGTGCACAAGAAGATACGCAGCGGATAGCAAAGTCAAATACTAAGTACCAGAATTTTTCTTAAATAAAATACAAAACGGTTCAAAGGTACATAATAAAATATTACATGATATAAATATTGTTTTAAAACTAAGTACAAAGCATAACTTCAAATCAGAACTCCGGCGGAGCCGCATCCTCGGGCTCAGCCTCCTCCTCCTCCTCGAACACTGCATCAAAATCTACGGTACCAAAAATGGTGCCGCAGGTAAGTAAAATCCAAACACCACTAGATAAAAGCATATTAAACTCAACCAATATGCATGAATGAATGTCAATGCTCCAAAACTCATAAATCATATTTTCCACGCACGCCAAAAACCCATCTGGCTTAAAAACATAACCTTTAAAACCAAGCCTCGCCATTATCCCAGATAATGGCCCAAACCACCATTTTCCCAGAAAATGGATCACAAGACCATCGCCATTTTCCCAGAAAATGGCCCATATCCGAAAACCATGAAAACCAACCAATTATGCATGCACCATGATCTCCCCTAGGGATCATCCGCACACTCTGGCTCTGTGCCACACCGCAGGTAACGTCTACGCGTGTGACACCTACACGAGTGATGCCCAGACTCGCGCCTCCACCTTGCGCGTACCTGGCCAGGCCATCCTCTAGTCCCCGCCATCTAAAGGACCACGGAGTCGACACGACAGCGTTACCGTATCGTGCGATCCGGTCGTCGCCCGGCGACAACCCAGGGGATGTCACTCAGTATTATCCACTCCCGAGTGACCAGAGGAGCTCCACCGAGATAATAACCCATCCCGGCTTGGGCTCGTGACACGCACGCACTCCCAAAAACCATTTACGCCAATAAAACAGGATTTAATCAATTAAAATAAAATACAAGTGCATGCATCATGTAAATGCCAATTTCAATGCTCGACAAATAAATTCAACCATAGCACAACAAATCAAGCAACTCCGTCCTCCATCCATCCGACCCCCGAACTCCTCGGACTCAGTCCGGAATCAGCAACCAACCAAATAATTTATTGAAAGAGTAAAATACATTTAAATCTAAAAGTAGGTTTGGAAAATACTTACAGCGCTATATAGGATTTTTAGAAGGTTCGGCGCGAAGCGAACGGCGATGCGAAAGCAACGTAACAGTGCAAATGCACTGTTCCCGTGGGTCGCAAAATACCCACTTTTGACCGGGGACAAACCAAGACACCAAATTGATAGGGAATGGTCTAGGGATGATTATGAAGCTAGTGGAAGTGAGTTTTGGCCGTGGGTGGCGGCGAAAACGCCGGTAGGGGCGGAAAAAGGGCAAATCGGAGTTGAGCTCGTGGGAGCCGCTCCGGTGACCGTTTGAGGCCGGGGATGGGTGGGTTAGGTCGGCAAGGAGTAGGGGAAGAAGTGGTGAAGAGGTGGTGGCCGGAGGTGGAGCGACGGCGGCGGATCGAGCCACAAACCGTGCGGCTTTTTGGGCGTTTTCCGGCCAAATGGCCGGCCGGTTGGGGCTGGGAGTTGGGGGGAGTGATCACCGGCCGGAGGGGAGTCGACCGGCAGGGGTGGCGTCGGGCACGACGCCGGCGAACGGCGGGGCTGGGCGGTGGGAGCTTCACGGCGTGGGTGAGGAGAGAGAGAGGAAGAGAGGGACGCGGGGAGAGAGAGAGCCGAACGGGAGAGGAGAGAAAAAAAAGAAAAAAAGAAAAAAAAAAAGAGAAAAAGAAAAAGAAGAGGAAAAGAAAAGATGAAGGAAATTAATGAGGTCCAGTCCTCACGTCGGAAGTCCGAAGACTGATCAGCCGAAAACGGTATAAAAACATAAAACGATTAATATAACATACTCAAATAAATAAATAAACACCAATAAAATATTTTAAACACATCAATAAGCTAAAATAAAATAAATAACTAGTAAAAACCAACTATTTAAATTTTTAAAACCAAAAACAAGCCAAAATAAATTAAATCACAATTTAAATCCAACAGCCAAATAAAATCCATTTAAAACTCGATAAATATTAAAATAAAAGCACTATAAAATATTTAATTAAATTAAAATATTCTTTCAGTGAAAATACACATAAAAGCGGGTCATCACAATTGTTATTGGCGACAACATGTTATCATTAAATAATGAAGGTTGAGGACGTGTTTGATTGAGATAAGAAAGTAAGGAAAGGACCCAAACTATTTCACATTACAACATATGCCATTGAACGATACTCTGCCTCAGCAGATGATCTGGAAACGGTTTTCTACTTCTTGGATTTCCAAGAGATCAACAATTTACCAAAAAATATGCAATATCCAGAAACAAGCTTTCTAGTATCTGGACAACTTGCTCAGTTAGAGNTGAAAAAACAAAACCAAAAAATAAAATTAAAAAATTAAAAAATAAAAAACAGAGAAGAGCTAATCATATAAAGTAACGTTACGTAAATCGTAACTGTCGTGGAGTTATTTAAAAAAAAAATGAAATTTATTATTAAAATATTAAATTTTTTATATAAATTTTATATTTCTTTATTTTTCAAAAAAAAATTATATAATATTTATAAATTACGATTCCACCTATCATTTAAACATTTATTAACCTCTTCCGTGGGGTCGCATCCAATGCCTTTTCATTCTTAAATATTGAGTATTTGATAATTCGTCTAGTCCTGTCAAAATTCTGTTTATATTTTATAAATTTTTTATAACTTAATTTATTTAATTAAAATTAGAAAATATTTCAGTTATTGTCTATTAAATTTCTTGTTAAATGTCAGTTCTAAGTGTTGAATATTGAATTCAAGTCATGTGATATGAGACTCGAATTGTATGTGACAATCCTAACCCCGCACATTTAATTAAAAAATCAATCCCATTTAACTCGAACTCTTGAATCATGTAAAAGAAATCTCAATCTTATTTAAGTTTATGAGGTATGGATACTTGGAAATTTGATTTATCTTCCCAAATAAACAATTCAATTATATTTTCTAATATTTATCAGAGTATATGACTTTTATATAAAAAATAAAAATTTTATGTACATTCATTTTTGCGTATTCTTTGTATACTTCATTAATGTGATTGGTTGCGTCATTTTTTTAATATAAAATAACTGTTTTGATCTATCATATCAGTAGAGTATGCAAAAAATACATAAAAATTGATTGTATATAACAGAACTTATATAAAAAATAACAAATAGGCTTGGCTGAAACTATTCACTCCAATCTATAGGATCAATGGTTTTAAAATTTTCTTAGTTGAGCCGGTTTTTCAGTAAATTTGCAACCATTAGGACTTTGTGTCTACTTTTGCATTCGAAATAAAAATTAGAATAATGCTACATACAGTCATAAAATATACAAGTGACGTGCAATCGTTTTTTTTTAAAAAAAGGGGATATACTATTAAAAAGATAATTTTTTTTACATGAGTTTCATATTTATTTATTTATTTAGAATAATTACATGGGCTCTTATATATTTACGACTCTAACTATTATTTTTCTAAAAATTAACTTCATTGGCTATATGTCTCCATGCAAGCAAGAGCATGTCAAACGTTTTTAAAAATATAAGAAAACAAGTAGCAGATGAGGCAAAAGTAAAACAAAAGAGAGAAAAATACAAACAAGGCTGAGCTTAAACGACGGCCCATGAAAACAATCTCTCACGGCCCCTTATTTTGCCCTCATGTACAAAACTTATGAATCCTCTTTTGGAAATTTGGTCCTACATTTCTTGTGCATACCCAATTTCGGTTCACATTCCTGTATTTTTATTTATTTATTTTTAGAAATAAGGCCTGGTATTTTCAATTATTAATAAAAAAAACACAGAAAGCCAATCGCAAATAGGCATAAGCACGGGGTTATGTCCAAATTTCCTCACTCTTTCAGTGTCTCTTTTACATTAGTTAAGCGTACCTATGTAAGCACTTGCTTGATTCCTTGTTATCGTACATACTAATAATTTCAAATAGAAAAAAGGAAAACTTTAATCTAAACACACAAATTAATAATTTTAAATCGGAAAGGAAAAGTTACTAAGTATGTCACATCCACAAACAACAATGTTAAGTGACATAAGTTTTAAGTGAATGCATATGCCCGTATAAGCATTTGAAATTTCTAATGTACTTCTGTAAATCACAAAATTGTCTATCAATTTCCTTGAACAAATAGGTTAGATCTCAATTATCAATATTATAAAACGAATCAAATACTTTAAAATGAATAATCAACTTTGTAATATACAACGATTGGTTACGAAGGGTAACCCTCTAAAGAACTCTTTAAAGGTAAAACCATACGAGACAGCCAAATTCAGGAAAGTCAATCTTATTATTTGAAGAAAAATTACAAGCAATCGTCAATTACAAAACTTTTGCAATTCGACTTCCTTACTTGCCTAAACAAACGACCCGTTTGTCTTCTACCGCAGTAGTAGCCAGAACCTCTGGCGATCTTCAAATGTTAACTTCCCTTCTAAAACTCCAGAGGCTGAAATCCAATCGATGTTCCTTCATACTCAAAACACGATCACACTCAATAAGAGATGAAAACCACATGAAAATTCTCAAGTGCATTTTCTCTCGCAAATACTCATAATATCCTCTCTGGAATTCGTGGCTCAAAGTCATTTTTTTAAAGATACAAAACCAAATCCCTTTAAGTATTAGGTCTGGAAAGAGTCATTGTTGAAATAGGATTCTGCTGACAGGTAGAGACAGTCGCGAGAACGTTTCCTGATGGGTTGCTGACATTTCGCGATAACTCTTCGCTGTAGTTTCTTATCTGTGTTCAGCTTCGGGTCTTGATAATTGTAGACTCTTATGGATTCGAAATTCATGTAACTGACTTATCTAAACAACCTTATAAACTTCTAGATAAACTCAATGTTGTTAAAGATAAAGTCATCTCTTATTTTACATCTATCCAAATTTAATCAAATAATGATAAGATAAACTTTATCATTTAATCATCTAATCCTAGCCAATTTTTGCCTCTACAGCATTCATAATAAAATAACAACCATCTAACGTTAGATGATAAATAAGTTTATAATGTCATCTTAAATAATATTAGGATAATTATTAAAGGCAATGATGTGGCGCCCCCAAAATCCCCACGTACGGATACGGGGAATTCGAGGCGCCCGGATGGTGACATCACGGGTCACCACCTATCGAGAGTGCCAAGTGTGTGCAAGCGACAAATGTGCACAAGAAGATACGCAGCGGATAGCAAAGTCAAATACTAAGTACCAGAATTTTTCTTAAATAAAATACAAAACGGTTCAAAGGTACATAATAAAATATTACATGATATAAATATTGTTTTTAAAACTAAGTACAAAGCATAACTTCAAATCAGAACTCCGGCGGAGCCGCATCCTCGGGCTCAGCCTCCTCCTCCTCCTCGAACACTGCATCAAAATCTACGGTACCAAAAATGGTGCCGCAGGTAAGTAAAATCCAAACACCACTAGATAAAAGCATATTAAACTCAACCAATATGCATGAATGAATGTCAATGCTCCAAAACTCATAAATCATATTTTCCACGCACGCCAAAAACCCATCTGGCTTAAAAACATAACCTTTAAAACCAAGCCTCGCCATTATCCCAGATAATGGCCCAAACCACCATTTTCCCAGAAAATGGATCACAAGACCATCGCCATTTTCCCAGAAAATGGCCCATATCCGAAAACCATGAAAACCAACCAATTATGCATGCACCATGATCTCCCCTAGGGATCATCCGCACACTCTGGCTCTGTGCCACACCGCAGGTAACGTCTACGCGTGTGACACCTACACGAGTGATGCCCAGACTCGCGCCTCCACCTTGCGCGTACCTGGCCAGGCCATCCTCTAGTCCCCGCCACTAAAAGGACCACGGAGTCGACACGACAGCGTTACCGTATCGTGCGATCCGGTCGTCGCCCGGCGACAACCCAGGGGATGTCACTCAGTATTATCCACTCCCGAGTGACCAGAGGAGCTCCACCGAGATAATAACCCATCCCGGCTTGGGCTCGTGACACGCACGCACCCCAAAAACCATTTACGCCAATAAAACAGGATTTAATCAATTAAAATAAAATACAAGTGCATGCATTATGTAAATGCCAATTTCAATGCTCGACAAATAAATTCAACCATAGCACAACAAATCAAGCAACTCCGTCCTCCATCCATCCGACCCCCGAACTCCTCGGACTCAGTCCGGAATCAGCAAACCAACCAAATAATTTATTGAAAGAGTAAAATACATTTAAATCTAAAAGTAGAGTTTGGAAAATACTTACAGCGCTATATAGGATTTTTAGAAGGTTCGGCGCGAAGCGAACGGCGATGCGAAAGCAACGTAACAGTGCAAATGCACTGTTCCCGTGGGTCGCAAAATACCCACTTTTGACCGGGGACAAACCAAGACACCAAATTGATAGGGAATGGTCTAGGGATGTTTATGAAGCTAGTGGAAGTGAGTTTTGGCCGTGGGTGGCGGCGAAAACGCCGGTAGGGGCGGAAAAAGGGCAAATCGGAGTTGAGCTCGTGGGAGCCGCTCCGGTGACCGTTTGAGGCCGGGGATGGGTGGGTTAGGTCGGCAAGGAGTAGGGGAAGAAGTGGTGAAGAGGTGGTGGCCGGAGGTGGAGCGACGGCGGCGGATCGAGCCACAAACCGTGCGGCTTTTTGGGCGTTTTCCGGCCAAATGGCCGGCCGGTTGGGGCTGGGAGTTGGGGGGAGTGATCACCGGCCGGAGGGGAGTCGACCGGCAGGGGTGGCGTCGGGCACGACGCCGGCGAACGGCGGGGCTGGGCGGTGGGAGCTTCACGGCGTGGGTGAGGAGAGAGAGAGGAAGAGAGGGACGCGGGGAGAGAGAGAGCCGAACGGGAGAGGAGAGGAAAAAAAGAAAAAAAGAAAAAGAAAAAAGAGAAAAAGAAAAAGAAGAGGAAAAGAAAAGATGAAGGAAATTAATGAGGTCCAGTCCTCACGTCGGAAGTCCGAAGACTGATCAGCCGAAAACGGTATAAAAACATAAAACGATTAAAATAAATTAACACTACATCAAATAAATAAATAAACACCAATAAAATATTTTAAACACATCAACAAGCTAAAATAAAATAAATAACTAGTAAAAACCAACTATTTAAATTTTTAAAACCAAAAACAAGCCAAAATAAATTAAATCACAATTTAAATCCAACAGCCAACAAAAATCCATTTAAAACTCGATAAATAAAAATAAAAGCACTATAAAATATTTAATTAAATTAAAATATTCTTTCAGTGAAAATACACATAAAAGCGGGTCATCACAATGTGTAGGGAAACATGGTTATCATAGAAAAGTAATGAAGGTTGAGGACGTGTTTGATTGAGATAAGAAAGTAAGGAAAGGACCCAAACTATTTCACATTACAACATATGCCATTGAACGATACTCTGCCTCAGCAGATGATCTGGAAACGGTTTTCTACTTCTTGGATTTCCAAGAGATCAACAATTTACCAAAAAATATGCAATANATATTAGGATAATTATTAAAGGCAATAGAAGCTATCAATCGGCTATTCAACTTTTATAAAATCATCAAAGATTAAGGAAACATTATATTGACAGCCCTGCAAATGAGTCAGCATAGAAGACCACATATGCACAATGAATGATTGAGGTGGAGAGGCTCATGATCTAACCCAAGTTTTCAATGTCATCCTATAGTGCAAAGAAGAATTGGACGAGTATATATAAGCATGCATTGGTTGGGAAAATATATTATCGAAATTTCTCTTTTTTATGTAACTAAACAAACACTTCAAGTTGGTATACTCCACAAATACCTCTTGGATGTGCAATCTAGAGCTTTCTCTGCATCATCACTGAATAAAGATGCAATGAGCTTGCCAGTCCCATCATCGAGCTCGACCTTTGCTCGGCAGCTAGAGCAAATAAAAACAAACGAGCATGAAGCAAATGGAACACGAGATAAAGAAATGAAATCACGAAATTTTATGTATTCAACATGAACCTTAAGTACATCTAATCCTTTGTTTATATACAAGAATATAAAGGCAGGAAAGGTTACTAAAGGGAGGTAAAACTAACTACTTATGAGAGTTGAGTACAAATTGACTTTGTTGACTTTGCATGTAAGTAAATGTAAAATCAAGATAAAATAAAGTATCAAAACTGTAGTAGTCCTCCTCAAGATGATATGTATATGTTATTGACTCTATTTAGAATGTGCTTCCAAGTGCAGAAGTGTCAAGTTGTATCAAGGATAAGTCCAGGATCGTATTCCACAGGGACAATGGGTTATCAAAGCGTATAAAGGATTTGTGAGGAACAAATGAATCGAGTATGTGAGATGAAAATAAAATTAAAATGCTATGCCAAAAAAATAATTGAAATTGAATTTAGAGTTTCTAAAAAAAAACAAATTAACAAACACTTGGGTTGGGTTTGAGATTCTTTTTATCTCGGATTCTAGATAATTTATCGATTAACAATCCAGTCAAGGAATTGATATTCGGAACATAAAAATTAAGCTCAAGTTTTTTTTTAATATTTTCTCAAGAAATTCTCTAATTTACTAGCCAAATTTATATTCATAATCAATCGAAAGAGACCTTGATAAATTCAAGCTTTTGTTGTGCCTTACGTCAACAACAAAACAAGAGCAAGAGCCGCAATCTTTTTTCCATTTGAATCCGACTAGTAATTTAGTGAAATCAACATTAAAATATATTGCATCAAACTAGAATCTAAAATAAATTAAATCTCATTCCACAACCCAAGCTTTAGTAATTAGTTACACATGATATTTTTAGTAAAAAAAATAAATCTAAGTGGAACCATATCAAAAACTAAGAAAATATAAATAAACTTTAGAATGTAATAAAAATAAAAAGTCTATAATATCAACTCGAAGAAATAAGACAAACTAAATTAAAGAAATAAAATTGAAACTATAACAAGGTAATAAACTTGAAACTATAACAAGGTAATAAACTTGAAAACTACAAAGGTAAAAACTCGAAAACAACAAAGTAAAACTTGAAACTAACAAAGTAAAACTTGAAACTAACAAAGTAATAAACTTCAAACTAACTCCAACAAGGTAATAAAATTGAAACTCCAAAAAACTCTCCACTGCCTTGATGCCCTTTCTCTTCTGAGCTCTCTCCTATTTATAGGAGAGAGCATCCTACCATTTATCAAGAGTGGGTGGCCAAACTTTGAAGAATGGTGGAGTGGGTGGCCTAACTTGGGAGTGGGTGGCCTAACTTTGAAGAATGGTGGAGGGTGCCAATTTGAGTGGGGAGTGGGTGGCCTAACTTTGGTGTGTGCTGTCCATTTTTCTTCTGCATATGCATGTGCTGCATTTTCCTTTTCTGCATGTGCTGATTTTCTGCTTGCTCCCTTGAGTTCCAGCCTCTTTTAGTATTTTCATAAATGCCCTGCAGTACATAAAAAATGTATTTCTTTCAAAGGCAAATATAGAACTTTATGTATATAAAATATTGACATTAATTAATTTGCATTTCAATATTAGAATTTGATGCATAATTAAGTGTTCAATCTTTATTTGATAAAATAAATCACTCATTTAAACAACTTAATTATGCAATTCTAACCTTTTATCACACCCCCCAACTAGCTTTTTGCTAGACTCTAGCAAATAAAGCGAATGAATTCATGCAAAGGTCAACTTGAGAAATCTGAGAATCACATGCCATGAAAATAGATTTGTTGAGTTTAAGATACACTGGAGATAGATTAATCTGAATTTCGTATCAACTGAGAGATTTATACACAATTTAGTTAATCAACCAAGGGAATTACATGTAACAAAGCTTGCTTTCTTTCAAGTGCATGGAAATGGGGTTAGAATTCCAAGATCGACTACCAGGAGACATTAACAGTTTCAATCACAACAATCAATCTGAGAAAACCACATGGTCTTACTCTAATTCAAAACCATTGTAGCGGTGGCTTTCACGCTATTACACTTTGAAAGGCGCCTACTTCTTTTGTAAGGACCCCGGTAATAGGCAGCCTTTTCCACTACACAAATGTAATTTTTTTTGTTTTTGTTTTTGTTTTTGTTTTCGTTTCTTTTTTTTTTTTTTTTTTTTTTTTTTATCCCTGGCTTGTCCCTTTTCTCATTTAATTCAAATTTCTTCCTAAGCCATTAGGATATGGTTCATTAGAGTCTCAAACAATTGAAGTGTAAATCAACCAACAATGACTCAATGTAATCTTTCTAGGCCTTCCGGGTATGTGTTGTGTGTGTTTTAGCAAAACTCTGAACATCTTTCCCTTGGTTTAACAACTAAATAAAATGGATAAGTCCCTCTTTTGACATATACTCATATTTGCACTACATTCCACATGTTCCATATACTTCAACAAATCAATTTTTTTTTTTTTAGTACTAACACATCTTCAACAAAACAAAAAACTTAACAGAAAACTCTCCCCCCAACTAAATTTGACATTGTCCTCAATGTTCAGCAAATGAATGTTCGACAACATATATTATTCAGGTATGAATTGAAACAAGATAAACACTGCAGAACATATATTGAAACGAAAGAGTAAAGAGGAAAGATGTCACCTGAAATACTCAGGTTGTTAGTTGCTAAGAAGATACAAAAATCGTACCTGCAAAAAGAGAATACGAGAAAATTAGCAAAAGATTACTAAATTTTTTTTTTCTTTTTCGGTGGATCCGTCCGTGACCCGACAAGTGTGGCTGGAGATTTGAAAAAAACGCCTGATGTTGTTGACAAACGAGATTGAAGGCTCCGGACTTGTTCTTTATGCTCTCTCTATAAAATCAGTCTCAAAGTTCATTCAATCCGCATCAAGTTTTCTTCTTATTTCTATAGCTCATCTGCATCCTTCACATTCTCGCCTTAAGTTCTCAATCCCTTTCTCAATGGCTCATTCTTCTACATCTCAACCTCCTGTCCTTTCTGCAGCTGCCATTGGTGCCATGTTGCAGCAAGAAAATAACAGCATGGCTAATAAGTCAGACTCTGATGCTATCTATGATTTGGTGAGTCTCGGAACTCGCTACTCATCCTCCATTGTTGCTTTTTCCCAGCGGGTTCAAGCCAAAAACCATGAGGTTGAAAGGCTAAAAGAACAAATTGCTATACTTCAACGCATTGTTCAAGAGTCTCATACAAGGGAAGGAATCCTTCGGCAGCAGAATAAACAGTTGAAATCTCTATTGAGTTCTTCATTCCGCTTGCCAGCTCCCATGAATAGGGCTGACATGATTTTGTATGAAGAGAATGAGCGTCTCCAAACTTGAGGCTAAGAACCTTAAGTTTATGTAAAAGCATCTTTATTTATTTATTCTCTTTTTTTTTTTTTTACATTCCAGCATGTAAAATTCAAAAAAATGGGGAGTTTCATCTGCTTTCAACTCATTACTAGAAACAGCTAAAATAAGAATGAAAATTCAACGAAAAACTGAAGGAAAGAAGAAAAAGGAAGATACCTGGACGGCTTGAAATGAATGCAATCAAAATAAAAATAAAAACTGCAAAACAAAAGAAAACAATGAAAAGAACAGGATAAATCAATGACCATCAAATTTGGATCAAGCAAATGTAGAGTAGATTCCTCAGGTGCAAAGTTAGAAATAAAAGGCTTGAGCCTTTGACCATTAACCTTAAAAGCATTTCCATTTTGAGGATTGACAACCTCAATAGCACCGTGAGGGAAAACTGTTTTAACCACATAGGGGCCACTCCATCGGGACCTTAACTTGCCAGGGAACAAATGAAGTCGAGAATTGTAGAGTAAAACCTGTTGATTAGGCTCAAATGATTTTCTTTGAATATGCTTATCATGGAAAGACTTCATGCGTTCCTTGGACAGCTTAGAATTATCATAAGCATCCCTCCGAAGTTCCTCTAATTCACAAAGATGTAATTTCCTCAAAGATCCAGCTTGATCAAGATCAAAATTAAACTTTTTGATGGCCCAAAATGCACGGTGTTCAAGCTCAACAGGGAGGTGACAAGCCTTACCATAGATTAACCGATAAGGAGACATACCCAAAACAGTTTTATATGCAGTCCTATATGCCCATAATGCATCGGTTAATTTCAAAGACCAATCCTTTCGGTTCGGACTCACAGTTTTTTCCAAAATGGTCTTAATTTCCCTATTAGCAAGTTCAACTTGGCCATTTGTTTGGGGATGATATGGGGTAGAAATTTTGTGGTGAATGCCATACTTATGCAAGAGGGCAGCAAAAGGCTTGTTGCAAAAATGGGTGCCGTTATCACTTATGATGGCCTTAGGCATGCCAAATCTAGCAAAAATATTTTCCTTCAAAAATTTAAGCACCACCTTATGGTCGTTTGTTTTACATGGTATGGCTTCGACCCATTTTGAAACATAATCAATGGCCACTAAGATGTACAAATAACCAAAAGAAGAAGGAAATGGCCCCATAAAATCAATTCCCCAACAATCAAAAATCTCTATGACCAAAATGGGTTTTAAAGGCATCATGTTTCTTTTCGTGACAGCACCTAATTTCTGACATGACTCGCAAGTCTTGCAGAAACTATATGCATCTTTAAACAAATGAGGCCAATAAAAACCACTTTGTAAAATTTTAGCAACTGTCTTGTGTGCAGAAAAATGACCCCCACATGCCTCACTGTGGCAAAAAGAAAGGACAGCTTGCATCTCATGCTCAGGCACACATTTTCTAATGATTTGATCAGGACAATACTTGAAAAGGTAAGGATCATCATAAAAGAACGATCTCACCTCATGCATGAACTTTTCGTATATCTTGAGCCTCCAATGAAGTGGTGTTTGTCCTGTCACCAGAAAATTAACTATATCAGCAAACCAAGGCAAATTTTCAACCAACATAAGATGTTCATCAGGAAAAGAATCAAGAACAGGTGTTGGTTGTTCAGTTTCAGCAACTGTGAGCCTAGACAAATGGTCGGCTACCACATTCTCTACTCCTTTCTTGTCCTTGATGATGATATTGAATTCCTGGAGTAAAAGTATCCATCTAATCAACCTTGGTTTTGCATCTTTCTTTGTCAATAAATACTTGAGAGCTGCATGGTCAGTAAAGATGACTATAGGAGAACCAAGAATATATGCACGAAACTTCTCTAAAGCAAATACTACAGCAAGTAATTCTTTTTCAGTAGTAGAATAATTTTTTTGAGCAAAATTCAAAGTTTTACTTGCATAGTAAATGACATAAGGAAGTTTGTTCTTACGCTGTCCAAGAACAGCTCCTATAGCAAAATCACTTGCATCACACATGATTTCAAAAGAAAGTGACCAATCAGGAGGTTGAAGAATCAGGAGCAGTGGTTAGCAAAGTTTTAAGCCGACAAAAAGCTTCTTGACACTCGGGTGTCCAATCAAATTTTACATCATTCATCAATAGCTTACATAGAGGCTTAGAAGTAGAGCTAAAGTCTTTGATAAATCTCCTATAAAAACCCGCATGCCCAAGAAAAGATCTAATGTCTTTCATTGACTTAGGTGTAGGAAGTTTAGAAATCAAATCGATTTTTGCTCTATCTACTTCAAGTCCTCTAGATGAAACAACATGTCCTAGAACAATGCCCTGTTGCACCATGAAATGGCACTTCTCCCAATTAAGTAGCAACTGCTTCTCTTCACACCTGGCCAAAACAGCTTGTAAATTGGTTAAACAAACCTCGAATGAATCACCAAATACAGAAAAATCATCCATAAACACTTCTAGAGTGTTCTCAATCATGTCAGAAAAAATGCTAAGCATGCATCTTTGAAAAGTTGCTGGTGCATTGCATAAACCAAAAGGCATTCTCCTGAAAGCAAAAGTACCAAAGGGACAAGTAAAGGTGGTCTTTTCTTGATCCTCTGGTGCTATTTCCAATTGATAGTAACCGGAGAACCCATCTAAGAAACAATAAAAAGCATGTCCAGCGACTTTTTCTAACACTTGATCAAGGAAAGGCAAAGGAAAATGATCTTTCCTAGTGGCGGCATTCAACTTCCTATAATCAATACACATGCGCCAACCAGTAGGAATTCTTGTAGGAATCGATTCATCTTGATCATTTTTAACAATGGTAAGCCCAGATTTTTTTGGAACTACATGAATGGGACTTACCCACTTGCTATCCGAGATGGGGTAAATGATACCCACATCAAGCAATTTCAACACCTCATTTTTAACCACTTCCTTCATTGTGGGATTCAACCTCTTTGCATTTCCCGAGAAGGTTTTGCATTCATCTTCTAAATAAATCCTATGGGTACACTCCAAGGGACTTATACCTTTTATATCAGCCATTGTCCATCCAATAGACTTTTTATGCTTCTTAAGCACATCTAGCAATTTATCTTCTTGTTCACTAGTTAAGTGAGAAGAAATTACCACAGGGAAAGTGCTTTGTGGTCCTAAGAAAGCATACTTCAACTCCAATGGAAGAGGTTTGAAGTCCAAAGTTGGGGATTGCTCCTCCGAAGGTTTGAGAGTTGATGTCAATGGTGGAAGTTGCTCAAATTTTGGCCTCCATGGTGGTGTAACTTGCTGACCTATTGAGGAAACAAGAGATGAGTCATTAATATTATCAACTATTTTCAAATCTTCTTCAAATTCCTCTAAAGAATCAATAAGTTGAAAGTAATGTGCAGAATTGTCATCAATGAAATTTTCCAGTAAATTCACTTCATGAACTTCTTCAACTTCTTGCGGTTGCCTGCAAAGATTAAAAATATTTAGCTCCAAGGTCATATTTCCAAAACTCAATTTTAAAACTCCACTTCTACAATTTATGAGTGCATTAGAAGTGGCCAAGAAAGGTCTTCCTAAGATAACCGGTGCTTGGAAAGTAGAATGATTAGTCAATTGCATGTCGAGTACGACAAAGTCTACTGGATAGTAGAATTTGTCTACTTGAACCAAAACATCTTCCACAACACCTCTAGGAATCTTTATAGACCTATCTGCCAACTGCAATGTGATAGAAGTAGATTTCAACTCACCCAATCCAAGCTGAACATAAACATTATAAGGCAATAAGTTCACACTGGAACCTAAGTCTAATAATGCTTGGCCTATTTTTGAGTTCCCTATCATGCAAGCTATGGTAGGGGATCCTGGATCCTTGTATTTGGGAGGAGTGTTGGTTTGGATAATAGCACTAACCTGCTCAGTAAGAAAAGCTTTCTTTTGCACATTTAATTTTCTTTTCACAGTGCATAAATCCTTTAAAAATTTAGCATAGGTAGGAATCTGTTGAATAGCATCCAATAATGGTATATTTATCCTAACTTGCTTAAAAATTTCAAGGATTTCAGCGTGATGTTTATCTTTATGCAAAGGGATTAACCTTTGAGGAAAAGGTGCAAGTGTAGTGCTTGGGACACTTTTAGATTCCAAAGGACCATGAGCCTCATTTTCAGAAGGAGGTTTAGAAATGTTACCATTCTTTTCTACCTCTTGATCTGGGATGCCGATCACCTTACCACTTCTCAAGGTTGTAACAGCCTTGACTTGCTTGACATTTGGATCTCCTGCCATACCTTGAAATTGCTGGTTTTGGCCTTGTGGATTAGGCTGAGATTGTGCAGGGAACTTCCCTTTCTCTTGAGTGCTCATGGTTGTGGTCAACCTTGTGACTGACCCTCGAATGTCAGCAATTGCTTGTGAATTTTGACTGTTGATAGCAGCTTGGCTTTGCATGAATTGTTGAAAATTGGTGGACAGCTGCTGAAAATTGGTGGATAATTGCTGGAAATTGTCTTCAAGGTTCTTTTTCTGAGCTGGCACCATGTGGTTGGCATATTGAGATGGTCCTGAACCTCCTGGGGTTGTATAGGGTGCAAATTGTGAAGGACCAGCTATGTTGGTTGCAGGTACAGCAGCTTGTTCACCCCTCCAACTAAAATTAGGGTGATTTCTCCATCCCGAATTGTAAGTGTTGGAATAAGGACCTGAAAAAGATTTAGCAACCATATTAACAGCATTAGATTGATCCAAAAGAACTTCTTTAAAAGCTGGAATGGTTGGGCAATCATTAGTTGAATGCCCTTGGCCCTCACAAATATTACAGCTCAAGGTAATCTGAGGTACAGCTTGTACTTCATTCACTTTCTTCAATTCTATGGTTTCTAATTTCTTAGAAATCATAGCCAACCTAGCATTCAAATCATCTACTTCCCTCAGATTATATTTCCCACCCCCTGAAATTGTCTTTGAACTTTCCGACCTATTATGAACATCAGATGTATCCCATGATTGTGCATTTTCAGCTAGATAATCAAAATACCCAAAAGCTTCCTCAGGTTCTTTGTTAAAAAACTCTCCATTACACATGGTCTCCACAAATTGTCTCATCTTTGGTTGCAACCCCTCATAAAAAAAACTAATGACCCTCCAATTCTCATATCCATGATGAGGACATGCATTTAAAAGGTCTTTGAATCGTTCCCAACAATGATAAAATGTTTCCACATCCTTTTGGCAAAAATTCATGATTTGTCTTTTCAAGGCATTGGTTCTATGCATGGGAAAAAATTTCTTTAAAAATTCAGTTTGCATTTCTTGCCAAGTCCCAATGGATCTTGGTCTTAAGGCATTCAACCATGTCTTAGCCTTGTCTTTTAAGGAAAATGGAAACAGTTTCAATCTTATGACCTCTTCAGTGCATGTTCTATCCATGAATGTGGAACACACTTCTTCAAACTCTTTGATATGCAAGTAGGGGTTCTCAGATTCCATACCATGAAAGTGTGGTAACAATGGAATCATCCCAGGTTTGAAATTAAAAGCATTTGCATTAAGAGGTAAAATGATGCAAGAAGGTGTGCTAGTCCTAACAGGCTGTAGATATTCTCTAAGTGTCCTGTTTGGATTACCCACTTCCCTATCCTGATGCTCATTTTCAGCCATGATGCTATCAGTGTCGGCTGATGATTCAACGGAAGATGATGCAGAGCTAAAAGATGTCAATGATTCTGTCTTAAACAGTCGAGATGTATGGTCTCTAGTCCAACCAGTCATACAAACAAGAGCAGATGATCAAGGACAATGAAAAATAAACAGAGAGAAGGGAAAAAAAATTAGATGTTACCCAGGCTGTGAAGAGGTTCACAGCTCCACATACGTCCTCTTAGCAGTAGAGAAATGCTCTAATAAGCACCAGTTGTCCCCGGCAACGGCGCCAAAAACTTGACTCGATTTAGAATGTGCTTCCAAGTGCAGAAGTGTCAAGTTGTATCAAGGATAAGTCCAGGATCGTATTCCACAGGGACAATGGGTTATCAAAGCGTATAAAGGATTTGTGAGGAACAAATGAATCGAGTATGTGAGATGAAAATAAAATTAAAATGCTATGCCAAAAAAATAATTGAAATTGAATTTAGAGTTTCTAAAAAAAAACAAATTAACAAACACTTGGGTTGGGTTTGAGATTCTTTTTATCTCGGATTCTAGATAATTTATCGATTAACAATCCAGTCAAGGAATTGATATTCGGAACATAAAAATTAAGCTCAAGTTTTTTTTTAATATTTTCTCAAGAAATTCTCTAATTTACTAGCCAAATTTATATTCATAATCAATCGAAAGAGACCTTGATAAATTCAAGCTTTTGTTGTGCCTTACGTCAACAACAAAACAAGAGCAAGAGCCGCAATCTTTTTTCCATTTGAATCCGACTAGTAATTTAGTGAAATCAACATTAAAATATATTGCATCAAACTAGAATCTAAAATAAATTAAATCTCATTCCACAACCCAAGCTTTAGTAATTAGTTACACATGATATTTTTAGTAAAAAAAATAAATCTAAGTGGAACCATATCAAAAACTAAGAAAATATAAATAAACTTTAGAATGTAATAAAAATAAAAAGTCTATAATATCAACTCGAAGAAATAAGACAAACTAAATTAAAGAAATAAAATTGAAACTATAACAAGGTAATAAACTTGAAACTATAACAAGGTAATAAACTTGAAAACTACAAAGGTAAAAACTCGAAAACAACAAAGTAAAACTTGAAACTAACAAAGTAAAACTTGAAACTAACAAAGTAATAAACTTCAAACTAACTCCAATAAGGTAATAAAATTGAAACTCAGCATTCAACTCATCTACTTTCCTCAAATTATATTTCTCACCCCCTGAAATTATCCTTGAACTTTTAGACCTATCATAAACATTAGATGTATATCCCATGATTGTGCATTTTCAACTAGATAATCAAAATACTCAAAAGCTTCCTTAGATTCTTTGTTAAAAAAGGCCCCATTAGTCCACAAATTGTCTCATTTTTTATTGCAAACCTTCATAGAAAAAACTAATTACATGCCAATTTTCATAACATAGTGAGGGCATGCATTCAACAAGTCCTTGAATCTCTCTCAACACTGATAGAAGGTTTTAACATCTTTTTGAGCAAAATTCATGATCTATTTCTTTAAGGCATTAGTTCCATGCATAGGGAAAAACTTTTTTAGAAACTTGGTTTGCATTTCTTGCCAAGTTCCTATAGTTCTAGGCCTTAAAGACTTCAGCCACATTTTAGCTTTGTCCTTTAAAGAAAAATGAAGCAATTTCAATCTAACTACTTCTTCAGTGCAGGTTTGATCCATGAAAGTTGAACAGACTTCCTTAAACTTTTTTATATGCAAATATGGATTTTCAGACTCCATGCCATGAAAATGAGGTATTAAACGTATCATTCTAGATTTGAAGTTAAAAACATTAACATTAAGAGACAAAATGATGCAAGAAGGTGGCTAGTCTTAATAGGCTGAAGATACTCTCTAAGTGTCCTGTTTTGATTTACCATTTCTCTATCATGATGCTCATTTTCAGCCATGATGTTATGAGTGTCAGATGATGATTCAAGAGAAAGGGATGCAGTGTTAAAAGATGTCAATGATTCTGTTCTAACCAACTGAGATGTGTGGTCTCTAGTCCAACCAGTCATACAAGCAAAGCCAGAAAATAAAAGAAAATGAAAAATAAATAGAGAAAGGGAAAAATATCAGACATCACCCAAGTTGTGAAGATGTTCATAACTTTACAACGGAATGCTCTGATAAACACCAGTTATCATCGGCAACGGTGCCAAAAACTTAGTTCCTTCTGAAAACTACCTCCCAAGTGTAGAAGTTGTCTTGTTGAAATATAGTGAAAGTCCCAAGGTTGATTTTATAGGGACAAATGATTACCAAAGCATTTGTAAAATTTTATTGTAAAAATATATATTGACTATGAGAGATGAAAATAAAATGAAAGTAATGTGAGGAATCCAGAAACAAGCTTTCTAGTATCTGGACAACTTGCTCAGTTAGAGTCAGCAAAAGCCTTGATATGAATGGGAGAAGATGCTGAGAAAAAAATGCTTTGACTAGGTGCATTCTTAATGTATCTTAAATTTCTGAAAGCTGCCTGCATGTATGGTAGTCAAGGAGTATCGAGAAACTGACTTAAATGATGCACTGCAAAGGTTATATCAGGTCTTGTATTAGAAAGATATATTAGTCTTCCAATGAGTCTTATGTAACCAAGGCATCTTCAAGTAAATCACCATTTGTTTTAGCAAGTTTGCAATAAGGATTAATGTTGTGAATTTCGTTTCGTAACGGTCGGTATGATTGAAATTTTTCGTTCTGGTGCAATGTTTGGTACACTATACCACCCCGTTCTGTTTTACTCTAAATTTTGACTATTTTGATCCCGTTACGGCCATTCTGGAATGGGCATTTTGGTTTCCATTCCATTTCGAATTGTTTTTGTAATTTTTCATATACTTAGATGACATTTTTGTAAAATTTAAATCCATATGATATTTAATTAATTATAGAATATAAAATGTACTTATATAATTTTAATTTTTTTTTTAACTTTAAATATGTCCCATCATTTTCTCTTTTCTTAAATATCATTATTTTTAATAATTTATCTATTCTTTTATTTTTCTTTCTTTGTTTTTGTGTCTTAACTCAAGTTTGTGATTTTATTAACATATATTCATTTTATAAATTTTCAATTCTTCCATATATATACACATATACATGATACACACTTACATATATATATATATATATGTATTTATTCTATTAGTTGTTAGTTTATATATACATATAAATATTTATATATAATATATCATTAATCCCAAAACGGTACTGGTATCGAAATATTTCGTTCCACTGCCTTAATCAAAAAGGTTACTAGAACGGTATTCAAAACTTTGACAAGGATCCATTGAAAATTTTGCAGGCTTGGATCCCAAGTAAACCAACATTAGATAAAAATTCTAAGGCATCTTTCCTTTAGAAGATGGATATACTTCTTTTTGATCTAGCAATCTTGATTCCAAGAAAATACTTTGTAGGTCTTAGATATTTCAATTTAAATTGATCATTTAGAGTTGGCTTGATACAATCAACTATTGTCATATTAATACTTGCAAGGAGTACATCATCAACATATACCGATAAAGCCACAAATGAAGTACCTTATTCTTTTGTAAAAAGAGAATAATCAGACTTAGATTGTTTAAAATCAAGCTAACATAATGCTGAAGTAAATTCAGAGTTCCATTGTTGAGAGGCCTACTTTAGGCTATAGAGTGATTTTTGTAACTTACATAGTATTGTGTCCCCCTTGCTAAAATAACCAGGTGCACTTTCATATATACATCCTCTTCTAAATCCCCATATAAGAAAGCATTGTTGACATCTAAATGGTTTAAATGCCAATATGTATTGTAACCAATGACAAAAAAACATCTCATTGTTACCATTTTAGCCATAAAAGAGAAAGTTTTAAAAAATTCAAGACCTTCCCTTTGAATGAACCCTTAGGCAACTAATCTTGCCTTATATCTCTCAATATAATCATCAACATTATATTTAATTTTATAGACTCACTTACAACTAATAGGAGTTTTGTTGGGTGGAAGATTTGTGAGTGTCCAGGTTTGATTGAATTCTAGTAAAATAAGTTTTGCAGACATGGCATCTCTCAAATGAGAGTGCTTTACAGCTTAGTAATAAAATCAGATTCTTCATGACATGAAATTGAGACACTAAAAACACAATGAGAAGAGGACAATTTAGAATATGAAAGGAAATCAGAAATGTTGTATTGGTTACTTGAGTATGAAGATGGATCTGTAGAGGATGAGACAGGTGTAAAAGTTGCCAAGTTGCAATGATAATTTTGCAAGTAACTTGGAATTTTATGTTGTTGAGTTGATTTTCTAAAAGGAGGACAATGTTTGTTATCTTGGAGAGGAGGTATACTAGAGAGTTGTTTTTAACTATAGGAGCATGTTCATTTCTTGATGTAGGAATAGATTTTGTTATATTGGATGGAGGATAAGGAGGAGATGTATAGTTATTTATAGAAAAAGTATCTGGAATAGGTTTGGATAAAATAGGCTGAGTTGATATAAGTAATTTCTAATTTTGAATAGAATGAGAATCTATTTTCCTGAAAAACTAAATCTCTTGATATAAAGAAATTATGAGAATTGAGATCAAACAACTTATATCCTTTTGTACGAAAAGGATATCCAACAAATATACACTTTCTAGTAGGAGGAGAAAATTTTGATATATTTTGATTTAGAGTTGATGCATAGTATAAACACTCAAAAACCTTTAGATGTTAACAAGATGGATCGTCTCTATATAATAATTGACAAGAAGACTTATTTTGGAGAATATAAAAAGGAATTTGATTGATAATATATGTAACAATAAGTATACATTCTCCCTAGAAACTTAAAGGAAAATTGGACTGAAATCTCAAGACTCTAGCTACATTTAGAAGGTGTTGAAGTTTAAGCTCTACTACTGAATTTTGTTGAGATGTTTCAACACATGAAGTTTGGTGAATAATTCCTTTAGACAAAAAAAAAAAAAAAAAATCCGTTGTTTTGAACTCAAGACCATTATTAGTTTTCACATTTTTTTTTTAAATTTTTGAATGAAGTCATGTGAACTAGATTATAAAATTATGTGAAGATAGGCCTCGCATCATATTTAGATTTCATTAGATATACCCAAGTTGACCTAGAATGGTCATCAACAATTGTTAAAAAATATCTAAAGTTATCATGTGTAGGAATTGAAAAAGATCCCATACATTACACTACACCAAATAAGATGGATAAGGGGCGCTATAAGAATGAACAAGAAATGAAAATCGTTTTCGTTTTGCCAATGGACATACATTGCAATGATTAAAGTGCACAAATTTATTTGGAAACTGAATATTTCAAACTGATTGAGAAAGAACAAGTAACCTAGATATAGAAGGATGTCCTAAACGTCTATGCCAATGGGTAAGTTTGATATTTGATACAAAATTGATATTTGATAGCTTAGAGATCTTCTCGATAGCATTGATTGATGGCTGTTGCAGAACATATAACCCAGCAAATCTTCTACCCCTCCCAATCATCCTCCATGGGGTGAGGTCCTGAACATAACATTCATCTGGTAAAGTAATAAAACAACATTTTTTATGAGAGGTTAGTTTGCGAATTGAAAGAAACTTATGGGGAGTTTTGTAAATTGAAAGAAGGTTATATGAAAAGGATGATACACATAATACATTCTTTAGAATCAAATGATTAGATATTTGTACAATTCCAATATGTGTGACTGAAACATTGTCACCATTTGGAAGTTTAACTAAAGTATGAAGTTGTTTTGTAATGGTAGTGAAGGATTTTGTGGAATGAATAATGTAATTTGTGGCACCTGTATCTATGATTCAAGTGTCATGATTTGAATGAATTATTATAACATTGGAAGAAAAATTGGAGTAACAAGCATTTTGAACATTAGAAAGATTACTTAAAGAAGAGGAAGATAATGAGTTCAAAGTAGAAGAAATATTTGCTACTTGATGGATATGTCTGTCAAATGATTGTGTGTGGATTAAAGCTAATAATTCCTAATAGTCTTCTTGAGAAAAAGGAAAAGAATTATATGAATCAAAAGGCTAGGGTTATTTCAGATTGAGCCATGACTTGATTTGCTTAAGTAAACTTTCCATTTTGCTTAAAACTTGGTGGATATTCGTGAATCTTGTAACACTTATTCGCTGTATGATTAGTCATTCCACAATGAGTGCACAAGAGTTGTCTTTTACCTTGCTATTTTCCAAAAGTTTTTTTGAACTTTCTACTATTTTGCTCATAAAAGCAGTAGTATTAAATTTTAAGACAATTCCAGACTTAGCTTCCCTTTGTTTTTCTTTTTGAATAACTAAAGAATGCACTTTAATTATAGGCAGTAAAGGTTCATCAGCAATATATGTCCTCTAATATGAGAGAAAATACTTCATTCAGACCCATGAGAAACTAAATAATGTGTTGTCTTTGTTGGTACTCCGAGAAACCACGCACAACTCCATAATGACAATTCTTGAATGCTCCACATGTGCGACTAGGAATTTGATTGTGATTTTGCAGTTCATCCCACAAACATATGAACTTCCTATAGTGAATACTTATCGATACTTGATCTTGTGTGAGTGAAGAAAGTTCTTTTGGATCTTTTGGATTTGAAATATTCTTGGGCCATTTCCTTGAGAAAACTGATTCTTTAATTCTTCCCACATCTTCTTTGTTGTTCTTGCATACACAATGGTTCCACCAATGTCCATTGAGACATAATTCAAGATCCATGATAAGATCATGTTGTTGTAGCATTCCCATACTTCAAAACAACAAGTCTACACCATCAGGTTGGTTTATTACCCCATTAATAAACCCAATTTTGTTCTAAGCTTTTAAAGTCATCTGCATCGATCAACACTAAGTATTATAATTGTCTCCTGTGAGGACTTGGGATACAAGAACTATACTTAGTGAATCTCCATTCTACAAGTGATACGAATTTACAGAAGAATCTGGAATGAGTGAAACAGAGGTAATGGTTGCCACATCTTCAAACGAAAAGAAAAATATAATTGGACTAAGGTATTGTCTCTAATACCATGAAGCAAATGGAACTCAAAAGAAAGAAATGAAATCTTGAAGTTTTCTATATTCAACTGAGCAAATGAGCATATTCACTGTTAAGCTATGGCCCAAGCAACATGCTTTTATGTAAAAATAGACTAAGAAAGCACCCAATGTTATAGATTACTGAGGTTGGGTAACTGTTTTCAATTCTTTGCAATTGGAGCATGCAGAGTGACTGTTGAACTCATACCATGTTTCAATGATGCACTTGGTTCAAGCCATGTGATAATAGAATTTTGCTTGTAGTTCTGCATGCAACACGATTAAGACCTTAATCCATAAGGTCCTTGATTGGTGTTCAGATTGAGGGAAACAAAAAAGGTACTACAATATTGACAAAAAACATATATAACAAAATGTTATTTTAATTTAGGTAAGACAAGAGTTTGTTACTACCTCCATGTAGCAACTACTTGATTGCTAAGATGGTTGTTAGGTTTGCACTTTTTGGAACCTTTTGCCCAATAAGATGGGCTCCAATAGTTGGTCTATTTGCCAAAACCAACTATGATCAGTTGCTATTATCATCTGCCCTACAAGAAATAATCGCTATAATTTAGATTTGTTTTGTGACAGCATGCTAGAGCACATTTTTAGTTTCTATTTAATGAACCCAATGAGAAAGAATTACTAAATTAGGAGATCAATGGCCTTTGAAGAACTTGTATTAATGAGGATTAATGAGTTCGATAACTTTGTCAACAAAGATGTGCCTGGAAAGGCACACACATGTTAGGTCATGAAATCATCATTTTTGTCAAGTTTTATAGATTTAGGCAAGAACTTACCATTATCTAGGACAATGTTGAGCCTTATACCTACAACAACAGGCATTGGTCGATGATACCTACAATTGAATTTGATTCGTTGGCCACAAACTGGTTCTACATCGTAAGCAACACTTGGCATAGATCACTGGAAAGGAATAATTTGGTTTTGTTGAATCTAAGGTTTCAAGTTTTGTGTAATTATATATTTACACATGGATTTTGATGATAACAAATGAATTCATAGAATAAAGGAGTCTCAAGCTCAAGTTATCTACACAATGGAGTCAAGCACATCAAGAAACCAAGCATGAGCAAGAAGGGAGCAAGTTCACATTAAAGTCATAGAATAATGTTGTAAATCTCTTTAAAATTCGAAATTAGGATTAAGGCTCAAAAATTAATATTTTATCATAAAGCATTAAAATACATTTTCCACATGTGCATGAATATTTTGAAAATTAAATTTGAAAATTTTGAAAGATAATTGATTGTCATCTTTCACATGTGCATGCCATGATTAAAGGGTTGAACTTTGAAAATATTAAAGATGATTGATTGTCATCTTTCACATGTGCATGTTTTATTTGAATATTTTCAAAAGTGATTGATGCTTTTCTTGACTTATGCAAAAGGAAGATGCCTTTGTTTGAAAATTTTGAAAAGTAAAGTGTGCTCCTTTTGTCATATGCAAAAAGTAAAAGATTAGGTTTGAATTTTTTGAAAAGTAAAGTGTGCTCATTTTGTCACATGCAAAAAGTAAAAAGATTAGGTTTGAAATTTTTGAAAAATGAATGATGATGTCTTTGACATGTGAATCTTTTTAAATTTGAATATGAAGTCTCATATGCCTATAAATAGATCATTTGAGAGCTTCACATTCACAACACCAAGAGCATACAACTCTCATTCAAAGCTTTCATTCTCTCTTCTCTAAGCATTGAGCCTTAATCCTTTTTCATTTTGAGAGATATAGGTTGTGCTGTATTGTTCTTATTTCACTCATTGAGGAGTGTTTTCTGATATTCTACCCACTATCAATTCTTGTATCAGTAAAAGGGTGTGTACAACCCTTGTGCGTGTAGAAAGTGTTCTACACAGGGAATCGTTGAATCACCACGTGTAAGGTGATTGCAAGTGTAGAGGGTGTTCTACACGGATCCTTTGTAGCGGTGTTGTTCAAAGGTGTAATAGGTTTTTACCTCCACCTGAAGGAGGTTGAATAGTGAATTCGGGGATCCTCAAGGGGTAGCTTGAGGCGAGGACGTAGGCAGTGGGGCCGAACCTCGTTAACATACTGAGTTTGATTCTCTCTTACCCTTACTCTTTATATTTATTGCTATTTCGTATTTTGTTTATATTTGATATTGTATATTTGATTTATAATTTTTTTTTTTTTTTAAATACAACTCAATTCACCCCCCCTCTTGTGTTAGTCATCTGGGCAACAATTGGTATCAGAGCTAAAGCTCTGTTATAAGATTAACTATCTTTTGAGTTAAGATCTTATGGCTAACATTGCAGCTTCATTTGGTGAAGGTCAATCTAGCAGTCGGCCTCCACTCTTTTGTGGAGACAATTATTCATTCTGGAAAGTTAGAATGAGAATATTCCTTCAGGCTCAAGGTCGAGAGATCTGGAAATGCATTGTAAATGGACCTTATATTCCAACAAAAGTGGTTGGTGGAGTAAAGGTCAAAAAGGAAGAAGAAGAGTTTGATCGTGAAGACGATAGACTTTATACTTTGAATTTAACTGCTATGAATTTATTATATAATGCTCTCAATGGTAATGAGTTTAATAGAGTAATGACTTGTGCTACGGCAAAAGAAATTTGGGATAACTTGGAAGTTACTTATGAAGGAACTTCTCAAGTTAAGGAATCAAAAATTTATATTCTTACTCATGAATATGAAATGTTTAAGATGAATGATGATGAATCTATTTCTAGCATGCACACTCGTTTTACTAACATCATAAACAGTTTGACAGCTCTTGGTAAAGTTTATTCCAAAGTGGAAATGGTAAGAAAAATTCTCAACTCTCTACCAAAACGTTGGGAATCAAAAGTGACAGCGATTCTTGAAGCTAGAGACCTCAAGAAGCTCGAAGTGAATGAACTCATCGGGTCACTTATCACCCATGAGTACACATTGAAAAGAGGAGAAGAAGAAGGAAAGCCAAAGAAGAGCTTGGCACTTAAAGCTGTTCCTCATGAAAGTGAAAGTGATGAAGATGAGGAAAATGACGATAAAGATGAAGAAGTTGCGATGATAACAAGAAGAATTCAGAGATTCTTAAAGAAAAATAAAACTCCTCCGAGGAAATCATTCAAAAAGTTTTCCAAGAAAGATTCAGGTAAAAATGATACTTTAATTTGTTATAAATGCAATAAGCCTGGTCATATCAAGCCAGATTGTCCCCTGCTAAAGAAAGATCGAAACAAAGGCAAGAAAGCAATGAAAGCTACATGGGATGATGATTCAAGTAGCTCAGATAGTGAAGCAAGCAATGAAGAATCAGCAAATCTCTGTCTTATGGCTAAAGATGATATTGAGGTAACAAATTTTGATAATATTGAAAATCCTTCATATGAAGAATTGCAAAATGTTTTAGAAGAGGTATATGAAGAATTTGAAAAATTGGGTATCAAATATACTGCTTTGAAAAAGAAAAATTCTTCTTTAACAAACGAAATTGATATTTTAAGAAAAGAAAATATTGTTTTGAAAGACGAAAATCTTGAGTTGAAGAAAAAGAAAACTGATTTAGAAAATATTGTTGAAAACTTTACGAATGGAAAAAGAAATTTTGAAAAACTTCTTGGTAGTCAAAGATGTGTTTTTGACAAGGCAGGCTTGGGATATATGCCAAAACAAAAGTTCAAACCTTATAAAAACTTCTTTGATAATCCTTCTACATCAAAGTCTAATATTCAAAATTCTTTTCATAATAAGTTTGTCAAAAAAGGATACTATTATAATCATTCAAGATTTTCATATATGTCACATGCTATTTGTAATTTTTGTAATAGAAATGGTCATAATTATCATACTTGTCCTATTAGAAGAAAACATACAATGACTATTAGGGCCATATGGGTACCTAAAAATCTTGTTTCTTCTAATACTAATAAATAAAGGACCCAAAGAACTTGGGTACCAAGAAAAATCATTTTAATTGTTTTTATAGGTATGCATGAAGTCCTCTACAAGCAAAAACAAATGGTTTTTAGATAGTGGATGTTCAAGACACATGACGGGAGACAAGACTAAGTTCTTTGATCTTAGATCTAAAGAAGAAGGACACGTGACATTTGGAGACAACTCGAAAGGGAAGATCGTGGGAATAGGTAAAATTGGTAATAAATCTTCTCTCATAATTGAAGATGTTCTACTTGTTGAAGGTCTAAAACATAATCTTTTGAGTATAAGTCAATTATGTGATAAAGGATTTACAGTTACTTTCAAAATGGATAAGTGCATTATTTTGAATGATCATGATTATAACATTTGTTTTACTGCCTTTAGAAGTAATAATGTTTATACAATCGATTTTGAAGAAATTACCTCACAAGATGCTATTTGTTTTTCAGTACAAAATGAAACTAATTGGTTATGGCATAGAAGACTAGGTCATGCCAACATGGAACTTATTTCCAAACTTTCAAAAAATGATCTTGTGAGAGGTTTACCAAAGGCAAATTTTCTTAAAGACAAAATTTGTGATGCATGCCAATTTGGTAAACAAACAAAAACTTCTTTTAAAACCAAGAAATATATTTCCACTACTAGACCACTGCAACTGATACACATGGATCTTTTTGGACCAAATAGAGTTGCAAGTCTAGGAGGAAAATATTATGCTTTTGTTATTGTTGATGATTTCTCTAGATATACTTGGGTCATCTTTCTTGCTCATAAAGATGAGGCACATAATGCTTTTACCAAGTTATGCAAGAGAATTCAAAATGAAAAGGGCTATACTATTTCAAGTATCCGAAGTGATAGGGGAAAAGAGTTTGTTAATAAAAATATTGAAACATTTTGTGATGAAAATGGTTTTGTGCATAATTTTTCTGCTCCTCGAACTCCTCAACAAAATGGGGTAGTAGAGAGGAAAAATAGATCTCTTCAAGAGATGGCAAGAACAATTCTTAATGAGAACAACTTGCCTAGTTATTTTTGGGCCGAAGCGGTAAGTACTGCATGTTATGTTATAAATAGAGTTATGTTAAGGTCTAAATTAGATAAAACCCCCTATGAGCTTTGGAATGAGAAAAAGCCCAACATTGGTTACTTTCATGTATTTGGATGCAAATGTTTTATTTTGAATGACAGGGATAATTTAGGCAAATTTGATGCAAAATCGGATGAAGGTATTTTTCTCGGGTATTCTACAAATAGTAAAGCTTATAGAGTATTCAATAAAAAGACTTTAACTGTACAAGAATCTATGCATGTAGTATTTGATGAATCTAATTCTCTACTCTCCAAGAAATCCATTGATGAAGAAACAGGAGGTATAAATAATACAGAAAGTCTCAATCTCAACAAAGAGAACACAATAGAGGAAGTCCAACATGGAGACATCAGGAAAGATCATCAAAATTTAATACGAGATGCAACCAAACAGTGGAAATTTGTGAAAGATCATCCAGTGGAACAAATTCTGGGAGAACCTTCACAAGGTGTAAGCACTCGATCATCTCTTAGAAATATTTGCAATCATACTGCTTTTTTATCTCAGATTGAACCTAAAAATATTGATGAAGCACTTCTTGATGAATCTTGGATTCTAGCTATGCAAGAAGAGCTTAATCAATTTGAAAGAAATGATGTTTGGACACTTGTTCCTAAACCCAAAAATCATACTATTATTGGAACAAAATGGGTTTTTAGAAACAAGAAAGATGAGTCCGGAGTCATTACTAGAAATAAGGCTCGACTTGTAGCCCAAGGTTACAATCAAGAAGAAGGAATTGATTATGATGAGACATATGCACCAGTCGCAAGATTAGAAGCTATTCGAATGCTACTTGCATATGCTTGTTATAAAGATTTCAAACTTTTTCAAATGGATGTTAAAAGTGCTTTCTTAAATGGTTTTATAAATGAAGAGGTATATGTTGAGCAACCTCCAGGTTTTGAAAATCATATTTCTCCAAATCATGTTTTCAAACTCACAAAAGCACTATATGGACTCAAACAAGCTCCTAGAGCGTGGTACGAGAGACTCAGTGGTTTCTTGATTAAAAAAGGTTTCTCAAGAGGAAAAATCGACACAACTCTTTTCATTAAATACGAAAATGATGATATTCTTTTGGTTCAGATTTATGTTGATGATATAATATTCGGTGCTACTAATGAAAATATGTGTCAAGTTTTTGCTAAGACTATGCAGGATGAATTTGAAATGAGCATGATGGGAGAACTTACATTCTTTCTCGGATTGCAAATTAAGCAAGTAAAAAGTGGGACATTCATCAATCAATCAAAATATATTAAGGAATTGCTGAAGAAGTTTGGGATGGAAGGTGCTAAGGAAACTGGAACACCAATGAGCCCATCTACTAAACTTGATAAAGATGAATCCGGTAAGACAGTTGACTCGAAAGTATATCGAGGTATGATTGGTAGCTTATTATATTTGACAGCCAGTAGACCAGATATTATGTTCAGTGTGTGTTTATGTGCACGTTTTCAATCATCTCCAAAAGAATCTCATTTAATTGCAGTTAAGCGCATTCTTAGATATCTTAGTGGTACAATTAACCTAGGGTTATGGTACCCTAAACACACATCTTTCGATCTAATCAGCTACACAGATGCAGATTATGCTGGTTGTAAAATAGATCGAAAAAGCACTAGTGGAGCATGTCACTTCTTAGGTCATGCATTAGTTTCCTGGTTTAGTAAAAAACAAAATTCTGTTGCACTATCTACTGCTGAGGCAGAATATGTTGCTGCGGGTAGTTGTTGTGCTCAAGTTCTTTACATGAAGCAACAACTTGAAGATTTTAAACTCATGTATAATCACATTCCAATCAAATGTGATAATACAAGTGCTATAAATCTTTCAAAGAACCCAATACAACATTCTAGAACTAAGCATATTGAAATAAGATATCATTTTCTTCGAGATCATGTGCAGAAAGGCGATATAGTACTAGAGTTCACAAACACACACGATCAGTTAGCAGATATATTCACAAAACCTTTACCAGAAGATAGATTATGTATGATTAGAAGAGAAATAGGTATGATGCATATTATGAATATCTCTTAAAAGATATTTCAGAGTTCATAAAAATGGAGAGTTTTTTTAAATACTTTTACATAAACTTGAGGTTCTTAGCCTCATGTTTGAGACGCTCATTCTCTTCATACAATATCATGTCATCCCTATCCATGGGAACTGGCAAGCAGAATGAAGATTTCAATAGAGATTTCAACTGTTTATTCTTCTGCCGAAAGATTCCTTCCCTTGTGTGAGACTCTTGAACAATTCGTTGAAGTACAACAATTTGTTCTTTAAGCTTTTCAACCTCATGATTTTTTGCTTGTACCCGCTGGGAAAAAGCAACAAAAGAGGATGAGTAGCGAGTCCTGAGACTCACAAAGTTGTAGATAGCATCGGAGTCTGACTTATTAGCCATACTATTATTTTCTTGCTGCAACATGGCACCAATGGCAGCTGCAGAAAGGACAGGAGGTTGAGGTGCTGAATACCTCATGGATGCATCTAGAGGAATGTTAGAAGAATGAGCCATGGAGAGAAAAATTGAAAACTTAAAGCGAGAATGTTGAAGGAATGCAGATGAGTTATAGAGATAAGAAGAAAACTTAATGCGGAATGGATGAATTTTAAGACTGATTTTATAGAGATAGTATAAAGAATAAGACGAGCTATCATCCAAGTCAAAGAGCAATGTGATTTTTTCCCGATCGGTGAAAATGACATTTTTTAGAAACTCGGAGACTTCAATCTCGTTTGTCAACAACATCAGGCGATTTTTTTCAAATCTCCAGCCACACTTGTCGGGTCACGGACGGATCCAATTACTATCTATAGTGTCTACAATACACCGTTTTCTTCAGACCATTTATTTGCTGCGGATCCTTTTTAATGATGCCAAAAGGGGGAGAAATTTTAGACTAGAACATTAACATTGTTTAAATTGTTAAACTTGTTATATATGCTTGGAATTATATTTATATTTTTTGCTTGAAAAACTAACGCACATTCTCAGGGGGAGCTTAAGTATTAATACAGGCTTCAGGTTCTATCAAGTATTTGTCATCATCAAAAACCATGTGTAAATATATAATTACACAAAACTTGAAACCTTAGATTCAACAGGTTTCATTAGGCTAGTTTGCAAAATGTAATACTCAAGGAGGTGAAATGAAGCAAAAAATGAAATTAGCTTTTATTGATCATCTAGAAACTCTTGAATTGTTGTGGCTATGCTATTTGCACGAATCGACACCCACATTAGCCCATTTTCACCATTAACGTCTAACTCATTGAGTAAGGTAATGTTTTCTTATGATAAAAACACTTTGAGAGGATAAAGTTATATCCAAGTTCTCGATGCCTACCAAGAGTGGAATGAACAAGATCACATAACCCACCAAATGGAGTATGGTCTAACCCAAACGAATTGGCCCATCGTCCAATCCCTAGTATCATGGCTAATCTTAACTTAGGCTTTTTAATGTTCACAGCATGTTTCTTTGTAACACCAGGACGTTGATCTTTCAATCCCAAGTATGAGGGCTAATCTCATTTATGAAACTGTATTCAATCATCATCGTCTTTGGCTAAGTTATTTTTCCTATAAAATTAGAGATCGGAGTAAATGTAAGCAACATTACATTTACACGTTATTTAATAATTTCTAAGCCTAGAACTTGTAAACAAAGTTCATCGTGGGGCCAAACAAACTAGAGTCACAAAGAATTTAGGAGACTAAAAAAAGAATCTTATAAATGACTCACACATAGAGTGACAATAAAAATAAACTGAAAAGCTCAAGGACTTTGGCGTAAACAATATCTTTTTGTTGAACTGTAATAGCTAGGTGAGTACATAACTGAGTATATGTTTGTACATAATGTTAATATATAAATAAGATAATAAATAAAAAAATTTCTAAAATTTCTAAATATAATAACATATCATGAGAAAATAAGTCATAGGTATGTAGGTTTAAACCTAGCTGACTACTCCAAGAGCACAGATCCATAAACAAGGAAAGGCTATGAAAAAGGCCATCTCGAGATCGGCCTCGTCATGACTAAGTTTCCCACCATGGTCTTGGTTGGCCAACAGGGTAATGCCTGAGATTGCCGTCTGTGGCGGGGTGGGTGCGCAACTAGTCAACGGGACCCTCGTGCCCACCTGACCAAGGGAGGCTCTGGTTGCAAAAGCCCTACCCTTTGAGTAAGTGAGGACCTCAAAGGATAGGGTGAACCCCTCAAGCGGGCTTGACGTTCCCATTGTCCTAGCCCCACTACCAAAAGCCCTCAAAGACTAGCTAGGACCCACTGGAGAGAAGGCATCCTCTCAACCCGAGTCCTGCTATGCTGGCTCCCGAAGCCCCCACTAAGGGCCCTGCACTCGACGCAAGGTCTCCTTCCCTTACCATCGCCTATTGAAGGGATTGATAGCTTAATCTAGCCTTGAGGGGTAGAGGATTCCCAAAAAAAAATGCTGACCTAAGACATAAGAGTGATCCGTAGTAGTAATGTATCGAGTAATATTAGTGTTCGTCAATAGGGTGTCCATTCAAACGTCGTCAAGATTCTTTTTGATCCAGCTGAGCCTCCTCCTGCTTGGATAAGGTGATGGAAATATCTTTTTCATTTGGGATGACTCCCTAGATGATATTGATCGAAAATTCCTGGTGAACAGCTTCAGCCTCAGGAAATTCTCACCCTTGGATGAACACAAAGAAGAAACTTTTATGATGCAAGAAAAACTTGTCTCCAAACGGGTGACCCAATTTTCCTATAAAAACAAATCGAGCCCCCGCTGGTGTGAAAATTTCCCTTTTTATATCCTTTATGTGGTTCCGTAGCCCATAAGATTCGTCCTTTGCTTTTTAACCCGCAAACTAGCACATGCCCCTCCAAACGTTTAATTCATGCTTTGCTTCTTAGAGCCACACATCCCAGCACCCTTGCATGCTCTCCATTTCATGATTGGCTGGCTCATGTGCGTGCGTGATCCTCCTCTGCTCCAGTGCTTAAAGCCAGATGCATTCTAACTCCTGCGACATGCTCCACGATCGTGTCCCTTCGCTAATGCTTGCACTTCTGCGTCCAAGAGCTCTTGCACGTCCCGTGCCTTTCCTTATCACAAACATTTTGGGACCACAGAAAGGTGTATTGGCTTAAAGGTAAATTGGAAATGAACTTTTCTTTCCAAAAATACCCTACAGCCTATAAGCAAGATAAAAGTGTTAGCATCATGAGAGGGGTAAAATTGGGATGTCTGTTGTGGCTTAACAGCTGCATTATAAATTTTTTTAAGTGAATAATATATGAATTTATCAATTGGCTCGAGTACCATAGTCTATTGCATAATTAAGTGCTTAACTTATATTTAGTTAAATAATTTATTCACTTAAGCAGCTTAATTATGCAGTTTAACACTTCATCACACCCCCTTAACTAACTGTTTGCTAATCTCTAGTAAATAATGCGACCAAAGAATGAAGGATTAAACTGCCCTCCAGAGTCACTGAACTCAAAAATCTCTACAAAAGATCAAATCATATTGGAATCTTGGACATTAGAACGAGGGCAGGTTAAGGTATGGCTTAACACAAAATCTTATAAAATTCTTAATACTTCAAGCAAGGGGAATGTATTAAAGTTATAGATCATTGAGATCAAGTGTGTGAGCATGTTACCATTGTTGGTTTCAAGAATTCTGAAAGTAATTTCAAACCAGTAGCTCTTTAAAAAAAAAAAGTAAGTTTTTACTTTAATTCAAAATCATTGCAATGGTGACTTTCACACTGTCACACTTTAAAATGCCTTTTTATTACTTAGACTCATCGTCTTTTTATTCTTTGAAAGCCCTGGTGATAAGCAACATTTTTCAATGCACTCATTTCTTTCTTTCTTTCTTTCTTTTGCTTTTTTATTTTTTATTTATTTTTATTTTCTTTCTTTTCTTTCCACCCTCTTCTGGTATCGTTGGCTTGTCCCTTTTCTCATGTATTTCACCTCCATTTGCTTTTTCTAAACCATTAAGATATGGTTCATTAGAGTTCTTGTTAGTTGCTTGGGTGAAAAAACAATGATGATATTAACAAAAACAGCAATAGCACTTGCTTGTGTCTATTAGGATCAGTAATCACAGCTTTGAAATTCATTGCCTATGCTTGAGTTGCTAAGAATATCATGTGATCCTATGTTGAACTAAAATCTGAACCAATGAGAATTAATATAGTCCAAAACTGCAACTTGTCTAATCTCAAAATAGAGGAGTTTGAAAACAACTACTTTTTCAGAAAAGCTAGATACCCACAACAGCAGCAAGAACTAGGCAATAAAAGATTCTCTCTACTCCCAACTCAAAATAAGCAGTGTCCTCACTGAATAAAGCATGGTAGAGATAAAAGCAAAGCATGGAAGAGAATACGTATAAAGGAATACCTTAGAAGTTTGAAAGAACATGAAAGTAAAAGGCAAAATAGAAAAAAAAAATGAAAGAGAACAATGTAGAACCTGCAAAGATGAAATGAAAGCAACAAAGAAAAACAAAACAGAAAAATAAAATAAAATAAAATAAAAATAGGACAGAGATGAGCTAATCAACAGTAGAAGAAATCGGCTCTTGTAGAGGAATGGTGGTGTCCCCAGGTGAAAAATTTTTCAGAAAAGATTTGAGTCTTTGGCCACTTACCTTAAAAGCATTTCCATTACCTCAATAACACCATTAGCGAAGATTGTTTTAATCAAATAAGGGTCACTCCATCGAGATCTAAACTTTTCAGGAAATAAATGAAGTCTAGAATTGTAAAGCAAAATTGGTTGATTAGGTTCAAAAGACTTTCTTTGTTATGCTTGGCCACTAAAATTTTTCATCTCAAATACAAAATTCTCATCTCATCATTACAACTTTCTCAAATCTCCATTAAAATATAATAAAATATTCAACTTTTTCTGAACTTTTTCAAATCCCAAAACAATAATATTATTAAAATATAATATTTTAATATTTCATCTTAAAACATAAAATTCTTATCTGAGAATTCTCAATGGCCAAGCAGAACATAAATATGCTTATCATAGAAAGACTTCATAGATTCCTTGGACAACTTAGAGTTATCGTAAACATCTCTCCTAAGTTCCTCTAATTCAAAAAGATGTAATTTCCTCAAAAAACCAACTTGACCAAGATCAAAATTAAATTTTTTGATGGCCCAAAATTGCTCAATGGAGAGGTGACAAGCCTTACCATAGATTAACCGATAAGGAGACATACCCAAAATAGTTTTATATGCAGTCCTATATGCCCATAATGCATCAATTAATTTCAAAGACCAACCTTTCCAGTTAGGACTAATAGTTTTTTTCAAAATGGTCTTAATTTCCCTATTAGCAAGTTCAACTGGCCATTCATCTGAGGGCAATACAGGGTGGAAACTCTATGGTGAATTCCACACTTATGCAAGCAAGCAGCAAATGGCTTGTTGCAAAAATGTGTGCCATTATCACTTATGATAGCCTTAGGCATGCCAAATCTAGCAAAAATATTTTCCTTCAAAAATTTAAGCACCACCCTATAGTCATTTGTTTTACTTGGTATAACATCAACCCATTTAGAAACATAATCAACGGCCACTAACATGCACAAATAACTAAAAGAAGAAGGAAATGGTCCCCTAAAATCAATTTTTCAATAATAAAAAATCTCAATAATTAAAATGGGTTGTAAACTCATCATGTTCCTCTTAGTGACAGTACCTAATTTCTGACATGACTCACAAGTTTTGCAGAAACTGTATGCATCTTTAAACATATGAGGCCAATAAAATCCACTTTGTAAAATTTTTGTAACTATTTTATGGGTAGAAAATGACCCCCACATGCCTTACTATGGCAAAAAGAAAAGGACAACTTGTATTTCATGGTCAGGCATACATTTTCTAATGATTTGATCAGAATAGTATTTAAACAAATAAGGATCATCATAGAAAACGATCCCACCTCATGCATGAACTTCCGTATGTCTTGAGCACTCCAATGAGGTAGGGTTTGTCCTGTAACTAAGAAATTAACTATATAAGCAAATCAAGGTAAATTTTCAACTAGCATTAACTGTTCATCAAGAAAAGAGTTAAGGATAGGGACAGTGTGCCCATTTTCAGCAAATGTAAGTCGAGACAAGTGGTCGGTAATTACGTTTTCAACACCCATTTTATCTTTGATTATAAGTTTGAATTCTCGGAGAAGAAGAATCCATCAGATTAGTTATGGTTTAGCATCCTTCTTCGACAATAGATACTTTAACACTGCATGGTCAGTGAAAATAACCACAGGAGAACTAAGAATATAAGTTCCAAATTTGTCTAATGCGAAAACTACAGTAAACAATTCTTTTTGTGTGGTAGAATAATTTCTTTGGGCTCCATTTAAAGTTCTACTTGCATAAGAAATGACATGTGGGAACTTATTTCTACACTATCCAAGTATAGCTCCTATGGCTACATCGCTAGCATCACTCATTCTCTCAAAGGGAATAGACCAAATAGGGGGCTGCATGGTAGGGGCTGTGGTAAGTAAGATTTTCAGCTTATGAAAAGCATTTTGACAAGAAGGGATCCATTCAAAAGCAACATCATGCATAAGTAACTCACATAAGGGTTTAGAGATAAAACTAAAATTTTGAATGAACCTCCTGTAGAAGCCAGCATGCCCAAGAATTGATCTGATTTTCTTTAATGTTTTGGGTATAGGAAGCTTGGAAATAAGCTTAATCTTAGCTTTATCAACCTTAATACCTCAAGATGAGACAGTGTGACCAAGAATTATGCCTTGTCGAACCATGAAGTGACACTTTTTCCAATTGAGAAGCAAATGCTTCTCTTCACACCTGGCTAAAACAACTTGTAAGTTAGTCAAACATGCATCAAAAGAATTGCAAAATATTGAAAAATCATCCATGAATATTCCAAACTGTTTTCAATCATGTCGCTGAAAATCTTAAGCATACATCTTTGAAAAGTAGCTGGTGCATTACACAATCCAAAAGACATTTTTCTAAATGCAAAAGTACCAAACGGGTAAGTGAAAGCGGTTTTCTCTTGATCCTCAGGTGTTATTTCTATTTGGTAGTAACCATAAAATCTATCAAGAAGACAATAGAAATCATAGCCAGCAACTTTTTCTAAAACCTAATCAAGGAAGGGCAAAGGAAAATAATCTTTCCTAGTGGCGGCATTCAACTTCCCATAATCTATATACATGCGCCAACCAGTAGAAATCCTAATAGGAATTAGTTCATTTGGCTCATTTTTAACAATGGTAAGCCTAGATATTTTTGGAACTAAATGAATGGAACTTACTCACTTGCTATCCGAGATGGGGTAAATAATACCCACATCAAGCAATTTCAGCACCTCATTTTTAACCACTTCCTTCATGGTGGGATTTGACCTTCTTTACGTTTCTCTAGAAGGCTTTGCATTGTCTTCTAAATAAATCCTACGGGTACACTCCAAAAGACTTATACCTTCTATATCAGCTATTATCCACCCAATAAATTTTTTATGCTTCCTAAGGACATCTAGCAGTTTATCTTCTTGTTCACTAGTTAAGTGAGAAGAAATTACCACACGGAAGGTGCTTTGTGGTCTTAAGAAAACATACTTCAACTCCAATGGAAGAGGTTTGAGGCCCAAAGTTGGGGATTGCTCCTCTAAAGGCTTGAGAGTTGCTGTCACGGGAGGAAGTTGCTCAAATTTTGGCCTCCATGGCGATGTAACTTGCTGACCTATTGAGGAAACAAGAAATGAGTCATATATCAAATATTTTCAAATCTTCTTCCAATTCCTCTAAATAATTTGTAAATTGAAAGTAAGGTACAGAATTTTCATCAATGAAGTTTTTTAGCAAATTCACTTCATAAACTTCCTCAACTTCTTGAGGTTGCCTACAAGGATTGAAAATATTTGACTCTAAAGTCATATTTCCAAAACTCAACTTTAAAACTCCACTTCTACAATTTATAAGAGCATTAGAGGTGGCTAAGAAAAGTCTTCCTAGGATAGCAGGTGGTTGGAAAGTAGAATGAGTAGTCAATTGTGTATTAAGTACCACAAAGTCTATCGGATAATAGAATTTGTCTACTTGAACTAAAACATCTTCCATAGCACCTCTAAGAATCTTAATAGACCTATCGTCCAACTGCAATGTGATAGAAGTAGATTTCAACTCACCCAACCCAAGTTGAACATAAACATTATAAGGCAATAAGTTCACACTTGAACTTAAGTCTAACAATGATTGGCCTATTTTTGAACTCCCTATCATGCAAACTATGATAGGGGATCTTGGGTCTTTGTATTTGGGAGGGGTGTTGGTTTGGATGATGGCACTAACATGCTCAGTAAAAAAAGTTTTCTTTTGCACATTCAATTTTTTTTTACGGTGCATAAATCGTTTAAGAATTTAGTATAGGTAGGAACCTATTGAATAGCATCTAACATGGGTATATTAATCCTAACTTTCTTAAAAATCTCAAGAATTTAAACTTGATGCTTGTCTTTGTGCAAATAGGCTAGCTTTTGAGGAAAATATGCGGGTGTAGTGCTTGGAACATTTTCATATTCTAAGGGGTCTTGTGCCTCATTTTCAGAAGGGTTTTAGAAGTATTACCATTCTTTTCCACCACTTGAGCTAGTATGTTGATCACCTTATCGCTTCTCAAGGTTGTAATAGCCTTGACTTGCTTGACATTGGAATCTCCAGCTACACTTTGAATTTGCTGGTTTTGGCCTTGTGGATTAGGCTGAGATTGTGCAGGGAACTTCCATTTCTCTTGTGCACTCAAGGTTGTGGTCAACCTTATAATTGAATCTTGGATATCAGTGATGGCTTGTAAATTTTGACTATTGATAGCAGTTTGGCTTTGCATGAATTGCTGGAAATTGTTGGCCAGCTGCTGGACTATGTCTTCAAGATTCTTTTTCTAAGCTGAAATCGTGTGGTTGGCATATTAAGATGGTCCTAAACCTCTTAGGGCTGTGTAGGGTGAAAATTGTGAAGGACCTGTTGTGTTGGGTACAGGTACAGCAGCTTGTTCACCCCTCCAACTGAAATTAGGATGATTTTTCCATCCCGAATTGTAGGTGTTCGAATAAGGACATGAAAATGGTTTAGTAACCATATTAACAGCATTAGATTGATCCAAAAGAACCTTTTTCAAGCCTGGAATGGTTGGGCAATCATTAGTTGAATGCCCTTGGACCTCACAAATATTACAGCTCATGGTAATCTGAGGTATAGCTTGTACCTCATTCACTTTCTTCAGTTCTATAGTTTCTAACTTCTCAGAATCATAGCTAGCTTAGCATTCAAATCATGTAATTCCCTCAAATTATATTTCTCACCCCCTGAAACTGTCCTTGAACTTTCAGACCTATCATAAAAATTAGATGTATATCCCATGATTGTGCATTTTTAGCTAGATAATCAAAATACTCAAAAGCTTCCTTGGATTCTTTGTTAAAAAATGCCCCATTACTCCACAAATTGTCTCATTTTTTATTGCAAACCTTCGTAGAAAAACTAAATACATGCCAATTTCCACAACATAGTGAGGGCATGCATTCAACAAGTCATTGAATCTCTCTCAACATTGATAGAAGGTTTTAACATCTTTTTGAGCAAAATTCATGATCTGTTTCTTTAAGGCATTAGTTCTATACATAGGAAAAAACTTTTAAGGGAACTTGGTTTGCATTTCTTGCCAAGTTCCTATAGTTCTAGGCCTTAAAGACTTCAGCCACATTTTAGCTTTGTCCTTTAAAGAAAAATGAAACAATTTCAATCTAACTACTTCTTCAGTGCAGGTTTGATCCATGAAAGTTGAACAAACTTCCTTAAACTCTTTTACATGCAAATATGGATTTTCAGACTCCATGTCATGAAAATGAGGTATTAAACGTATCATTCTAGGTTTGAAGTTAAAAACATTAGCATTAAGAGACAAAATGATGCAGGAATGTGTGCTAGTCTTAATAGGCTGAAGATACTCTCTAAGTGTCCTATTTTGATTTACCATTTCCTTATCTTGATGCTCATTTTCAGCCATGATGCTATGAGTGTCAGATAATGATTCAAGAGAAAGGGATGTAGTGTTAAAAGATGTCAATGATTCTGTCATAACCAGCTGAGATGTGTGGTCTCTAGTCCAATCAGTCATACAAACAAGACCAGAAAATAAAAGAAAATGAAAAATAAATAGAGAAATGGAAAAATATCAGACATCACCTAAGTTGTGAAGGGGTTCATAGCTCCACAACGTCTTCTCAGCAGTAGATGAATGCTCTGATAAACACCAGTTGTCATCGGCAATGGTGCCTATTGAATTCAAGCTTTCAAGTTTCATGTAATTATATATCTACACATTGATTTTGATGATAACAAATGAATTCAAAGAATAAAAGAGTCTCAAGCTCAAGTTATCTACACAATGGAGTCAAGCACATCAAGGAACCAAGCATGAGCAAGAAGAGAACAATTTCACATTAAAACTCATAGAGTAATGTTGCACATCTCTTGAAAAATTTGAAATTATGATTAAGGATTAAAATTAATATTTTATCATAAAGCATTAAAATATATTTTCCACATGTGCATGAATATTTTGAAATTTTTGAAAGATTATTGATTGTCATCTTTCACATGTGCATGACATGATTAAAGGTTTGAATTTTGAAAATATTAAAGATGATTGATTGTCATATTTCACACGTGCATGCTTTATTTGAATTTTCTCAAAAGTAATTGATGCACTTTTTGACTTATGCAAAAAGTATATGATTTTGTTTGAAAATACTAAAGATGATTGATTGTCATCTTTCATATGTGTATGCTTTATTTGAATATTTTCAAAAGTGATTGATGTTCTTTTTTACTTATGAAAAAAGTATATGCTTTTGTTTGAAAATTTTGAAAAGTAAATAGTACTCCTTTTGTCATATGTGAAAAATAAAAAGATTAGGTTTGAAATTTTTGAAAAGTGAATGATGTTGTCTTTGACATGTGAATATTTTTAAATTTGAATATGAAGTCTCATATGCCTATAAATAGATTATTTGAGAGATTCAAATTTACAACGCTAAGAGTATACAATATTCATTCAAAATTTTCATTCTCTCTTCTCTAAGTATTGAGTTTTAATCCTTATTCATTTTGAGAGATATATACTTTGCACTATATTGTTCTTATTTCACTCATTGATGAGTGTTTTCTGATAACCTACCCACTATCAGCTCTTGTATCAGTAAAAGGATGTGTATAACCCTTGTGCGTGTAGAAAGTGTTCTACACAGGAAATAGTTGAATCACTACGTGTAAGGTAATTGCAAGTGTAGAGGGTGTTCTACACAGATCCTTTATAGCGGTGTTGTTCAAAAGTGTAATAGATTTATATCTCCACTTGAAGGAGGTTAAATAGTGAATTTGGAGATCCTTAAGGGGTAGGTTGAGGCGAGAACGTAGGCAGTGGGGCTGAACTCGTTAACATACTGACTTTGCTTCTCTCTTACCCTTACTCTTTATATTTATTGTTATTTCGTATTTTGTTCATATTTTATATTGTGTATTTGATTTATAATTGTTAATTTTTAAATACAATTCAATTCACCCCCTCTTGTGTTAGTCATCTGGGCAACAATTGGTATCAGAGCAAAGACTCTGTTATAAGATTAATTATCTTTTGAGTTTAGATCTTATGACTAACATTGCAGTTTCATTTGGTGAATGTCAATCTAGTAGTAGGCCTTCACTCTTTTGTGGAGACAATTACTCATTCTGAAAAGTTAGAATGAGAATATTCCTTCAGGCTCAAGGTCGAAAAATCTGGAAATATATTGTAAATGGACCTTATATTCCAACAAAAGTGATTGATGGAGTAAAGGTCAAAAAGGATGAAGAAGAGTTTGATTGTGAATACGATAGACTTTATACATTGAATTTAACTGTTATGAATTTATTATATAATACTCTTAAGGGAAATGAATTTAATAGAATAATAACTTGCGCTATAGCAAAGGAAATTTGGAATAACTTGTGTTGCCCAAATAACTAACACAAGAGGGGGGTGAATTGAGTTGTATTAAAAAAATAATATTATAAATCAAATATACAATATAAAATATAAACAAAATACGAAACAACAATAAATATAAAAAGTAACGGTAAGAGAGAAGCAAACTCAATATGTTAACGAGATTCGGCCCCACTGCCTACGTCCTCGCCTCAAGCTACCCCTTGAGGATTCCTGAATTTACTATTCAACCTCCTTCAGGTGGAGATAGAAACCTATTACACTTTTGAACAACACCGCTACAAAGGATCCGTATAGAACACCCTCTACACTTGCAATCATCTTACACGTGGTGATTCAACTATTCCCTATGTAGAACATTTTCTACACGCACAAGGGTTATACATACCCTTTTACTGATACAAGAGCTGATAGTGGGTAGGTTATCAGAAAACACTCCTCAATGAGTGAAATAAGAACAATACAACACAAATTATATCTCTCAAAATAAAAAAGGGTTAAGGTTCAATACGTAGAGAAGAGAGAATGAAAGTTTTGAATGAATGTTGTATACTCTTGGTCTGGTAAATGTAAAGCTCTCAAATGATCTATTTATAAGCATATGAGACTTATATTCAAATTTTAAAAAATTCATATATCAAAGACAACATCATTTACTTTTCAAAAATTTCAAACATAATTTTTTTACTTTTTTGCATATGACAAAAGGAGCACACTTTACTTTTCAAATTTTTTCAAACAAAAACATCTACTTTTTGCTTAAGTCAAAATGAGTATCAATTACTTTTGAAAATATTCAAATAAAACATGCACATGTGAAAGATGACAATCAATCATCTTTCAAAATTTTCAAAAAATTCATGCACATGTAGAAAATGTATGTTAATGCTTTATAATAAAATATTAATTTTGAGCCTTAATTCTAATTTTGAATTTTCAAGAGATTTACAATATTACTCTATGACTTTAATGTGAATTTGTTCCCTTCTTACTCATGCTTGGTTCCTTGATGTGGTGCTTGACTCCATTATGTGGACAATTTGAGCTTGAGACTCCTTTATTCTTTGAATTCATTTGTTATCATCAAAATCCATATGTAGATTTATAATTACACGAAATTTGAAACCTTGGGTTCAACAATCTCCCCATTTTTGTTGATGACAAATACTTGATAGAACTTGAAACCTGTATTAATACTTAAGCTCTTCCAGAGAATGTGCGTTAGTTTTTTAAGCAAAAGTATAAATATATTTCCAAGTATATATAACAAGTTTAGTAATTTAAACAATGTTAATGTTACAGTCTAAAACTTCTCCCCCTTTTGGCATCACTAAAAAGGATCCGCAGCAAGTAAATGGATTGAAGAAAACGGTGTGTTACTAGACACTGTAGATAATTGAAAAAATGGAGCCGTCCTTGACCCAACAAGTGCTGTAAAAGCTTGAGGCCAAATTCTATGAATTTAGTGCGGCTGAAAATTTAAACAATCGCTTGATGTTGTTGACAAACGGAATTAAACGCTCTGAGTTTCTATAAAAAAAAATGATTATTTTCACCCATCGGATACCAAAAAAAAAAATCACATTGCTATTTGACCTGAGTTCTGTTTTTCCATAACGATAGAATGGTCGAATAATTCTCTTCCATTAAAGTTCCAGACTTGAATCAGGAACCCTTTACGCTTCAACCATCAATCTTCTCTCTTGAGGCCGTCAATACCATAATAGGAGCAGAGATCCGTTTTTCTAGTAGGGTTGATTCTGAGATTTTTGCAGAATCAAGAATGCTCAGTAGTCAATATGTTGCCTTTGTTACGACCATATCTCGGAGGTTAATGGTGAGGGTGAGTAAGATTGATCATCTTAACATCCAAATATCTAAATTACGACAGAAGCTTGCTAATAAGGATAGAGAGAATAAAAGGCTAAAGTAAGAAAACAAAGAATTAAAAAAATTTAAAGATTGGTATGCTCATGATATGCAACCACGAATAAAGGAACTAGAACGAGAGATACAAGGTCAACATCGGCAGATAATAGCAGAGGTTCATCGTTTACTAGAAAAATAGGGATAACCTACTGTTAATCTCGCTGGCTTAGTAAGAAAACTTTTGACAATATATGTCCAGCATATCTTGTATTTGTTTTTTTACTAAATAAGATTTGAAGAGACAATAGTTTGTCTTATTTTTTATGCTATCTCTATAAAATCAGTCTTAAAGTTTATCCAATTTTCATCAAATCTTATTCTCATCTCTATAACTCATATGCATTCTTTCAACATTTTCGCTTTAAGTTTTCAATTCTTTTCTCAATGGCTCATTCTTCTAACATTCCTCTAAATCCATCCATGAGGTATTCTACACCTCAATCTCCTGTCCTTTCTGCAGCTACCATTGGTGGCATATTGTAGCAAGAGAATAATAATTTTTCTAAAAAGTCAGACTCCGATGCTATCTACAACTTGGTGAGTCTTGGGACTCGCTACTCATCCTCTATTTTTGCTTTTTCGCAGCGGCTACAAGCCAGAAACCATGAGGTTGAAAAGCTTAAAAAATAAATTGTTATACTTCAACGAATTGTTCAAGAGTCTCACACAAGGGAATGAATCATTCGGCAGAAGAATAAACAGTTGAAATCTTTATTGGATTCTTCATTCCGCTTTTTAGTTCCCATGGATAGGGATGTCATGATATTGTATGAAGAGAATGAGCGTCTCAAATATGAGGATAAGAAACTCAAGTTTATGTAAAAGTATTTAAAAAAATCTCTCTCTATTTTTATTGACTCTGGTCTATCTTTTAAGAGATATTCATAGTATGCATCATACCTATTTCTCTTCTAATCATACTAATCTATCTTCTGGTAAAGGTTTTGTGAAATATCTGCTAACTGATCATGTGTGTTTGTGAACTCTAGTACTATATCGCCTTTCTGCACATGATCTCGAAGAAAATGATATCTTATTTTAATATGCTTAATTCTAGAATGTTGTATTGGGTTCTTTGAAAGATTTATAACATTTGTATTATCACATTTGATTGGAATGTGATTATACATGAGTTTAAAATTTTCAAGTTGTTGCTTCATGTAAAGAATTTGAGCACAACAACTACCCGCAGCAACATATTCTGTCTCAGCAGTAGATAATGCAACAAAGTTTTGTTTTTACTAAACCAAGAAAATAGTGCATGATCTAAGAAATGACATGCTCCACTAGTGCTTTTTCGATCTATTTTACAACCAGCATAATCTGCATCTGTGTAGCTGATTAGATCGAAAGATGTGTGTTTAAGGTACTATAACCATAGGTTAATTATACCACTAAGATATCTAAGAATGACTTAACTGCAATTAAATAAGATTCTTTTGGAGATGATTGAAAGCGTGCACATAAGCACACACTAAACATAATATCTGGTTTATTGGCTGTCAAATATAATAAGCTACCAATCATACCTCGGTATACCTTCGAGTCAACTGGCTTACCTGTTTCATCTTTATCACGTTTAGTGGATTGACTCATTGGTATTCCAATTTCTCTAGCACCTTCCGTCCCAAACTTCATTAGTAATTCCTTAATATATTTTGATTGATTGATGAATGTCGCACTTTTTGCTTGCTTAATTTGCAATCCAAAAAAGAATGTATGTAAGTTCTCCCATTATGCTCATTTCAAATTCTTCATTCATAGTCTTAGCAAAAACGTGGCACAAATTTTCATTAGTAGCACCGAATATTATATCATCAACATAAATATTAATAAAAAAAATATCATCATTTTCGTATTTAATGAAAAGAGTTGTGTCGATTTTTCCTTTTGAAAAATCTTTTTCAATCAAGAAATCACTGAGTCTCTCGTACCAAGCTCTAGGAGCTTTGTTTGAATTAATATAGTACTTTTGTGAGTTTGAAAACATGATTTGGAGAAATATGATTTTCAAAACCTAGAGGTTGCTCAACATATACGTCTTTAGTTATAAAAGCATTTAAGAAAGTACTTTTAACATCCATTTGAAAAAGTTTGAAATTTACAACAAGCATTTGCAAGTAGCATTCGAATAGCTTCTAATCTTGCGACTGGTGCATATGTTTCATCATAATCGATTCATTCTTCTTGATTGAAACCTTGAGCTACAAGTCGAGCTTTATTTCTAGTAATGACTCCAGACTCATCTTTCTTGTTTCTAAAAACCCATTTTGTTCCAATAATAGTATGATTTTGGATCTAGGAACAAGTGTCCGAACATCATTTCTTTCAAATTGATTAAGCTCTTTTTGCATAGCTATAATCCAAAATTCCTCAAGAAATGCTTCATCAATATTTTTAGGTTCAATCTGAGATAGAAAAGAAGTATGATTGCAAATATTTCTAAGAGATGATCGAGTGCTTACACCTGTGAAGGTTCTCCTAGAATTTGTTCCACTGGATGATCTTTCACAAATTTCCACTGTTTGGTTACATCTTGTATTAAATTTTGATGATCTTTCCTGATGTCTCCATGTTGGACTTCCTTTATTATGTTCTCTTTGTTGAGATTGAGACTTTCCGTATTATTTATACCTCTTGTTTCTTCATCAATGGATTTTTTAGAGAGTAGAGAATTAGATTCATTAAATACTACATGCATAGATTCTTGTACAGTCAAAGTTTTTTTATTGAATACTCTATAAACTTTACTATTAGTAGAATACTCGAGAAAGATACATTCATCATATTTTGCATCAAACTTGCCTAAATTATTCCTATCATTTAAAATAAAACATTTGCATCCAAATACATGAAAATAACTGATGTTGAGCTTTTTCTCATTCAAAAGCTCATAGGGGGTTTTATCTAATTTAGATCTTAGTATAACTCTATTTATAACATAACATGCAGTACTTACCGCTTCGGCCCAAAAATAATTAGGCAAATTGTTCTCATTGAGCGTTGTTCTTGCCATCTGTTGAAAAGATCTATTTTTCCTCTCTACTACCCCATGTTGTTGAGCAGTTCGAGGAGTAGAAAAATTGTGCACAAAACCATTTTCATCACAAAATGTTTCAATATTTTTATTAACAAACTCTTTTCCCCTATCACTTCGGATACTTGAAATAGTATAGCCCTTTCATTTTGAATTATCTTGCCTAACTTGGTAAATGCATTATGTGCCTCATCTTTATGAGTAAGAAAGATGACCCAAGTAGATCTAGAGAAATTATCAACAATAACAAATGCATAATATTTTTCTTATAGACTTGCAACTCTATTTGGTCCAAAAATATCCATGTGTATCAGTTGAAGTGGTCTAGTAGTGGAAATTTGTTTCTTGGTTTTAAAAGAAGTTTTTGTTAATTTACTAAATTGGCATGCATCACAAATTTTGTCTTTAAGAAAATTTACCTTTGGTAAATCTCTCACAAGATCATTTTTTGAAAGTTTGTAAATAAGTTCTATGTTGGCATAACCTAGTCTTCTATGCCATAGCCAAATAGTTTCATTTTGAGCTAAAAAACAAATAGCATCTTGTGGGGTAATTTCTTCAAAATATCATCTTTAATCGATTGTATAAACATTATTGTTTCTAAAAGCAATAAAACAAATATTGCAATCATGATCATTCAAAATAATGCACTTATCCATTTTGAAAGTAACTGTAAATCTTTTATCACATAATTGACTTATGTTCAAAAGATTATGTTTTAGACCTTCAGCAAGTAGAACATCTTCAATTATGAAAGAAGATTCATTACCAATTTTATTTGTTCCCACGATCTTCCCTTTTGAGTTGTCTCCAAATGTCACGTGTCCTTCTTTTTTAGATTTAAGATCAAAGAACTTAGTCTTATCTCCCGTCATGTGTCTTGAACATCCACTATCTAAAAACCATTTGTTTTTGTTTGTGGAGGACTTCATGCATACTTATAAAAAAAAATTAAAATGATTTTTCTTGATACTCAGGTTCTTTAGGTCCTTTATTTATTAGTATTAGAAGAAATAAGATTTTTAAGTACCCATATGACCCTAATAGTTATTGTATACTTTCTTCTAATTGGATAAGCATGATAATTATGACCATTTCTATTACAAAAATTGCAAATAGCATATAGTATATATGATGAACTTGAGTGATTATAATAGTATCTTTTTTTGACAAAATTATTTTTATGAAAAGAATTTTGAATTGATGTAGAAGGATTATCAAAGAAGTTTTTATAAGATTTGTATTTTTGTTTTGGCATATATCCAAATCCTGCCTTGTTAAAAACATATCTTTGACTACCAAGAAGTTTTTCAAAATTTCTTTTTCCATTCGTAAAGTTTTTAACAATATTTTCTAAATCAGTTTTCTTCTTCTTCAACTCAAGATTTTTATCTTTCAAAATGATACTTTCTTTTCTTAAAATATTAATTTCGTTTGTTAAAAAAAAAATTTCTTTTTCAAAAAAGTATACTTGATACCCAATTTTTCAAGTTCCTCATATACCTTTTTTAAAACATTTTGCAGTTCTTCATATAAAGGATCTTCAATATTATCAATATTTGTTACCTCAATGTCATCTTTAGCCATAAGACAAAGATTTGTTGTCTCTACCATTGCTTGCTTCACTATCTGAACTACTTGAATCATCATTTCATGTAACTTTCATTGCTTTCTTACCCTTGTTTCGATCTTTCTTTAGCAGATGACAATCTAGCTTGATATGATTAGGCTTATTGCATTTATAACAAATTAAAGTGTCATTTTTATTTGAATCTTTCTTGGAAAACTTTTTGAATGATTTTTTCAGAGGAGTTTTATTTTTTTTTAAGAACCTTTGAATTCTTCTTGTTATCATCGCAACTTCTTCATCTTTATCGTCATTTTTCTCATCTTCATCACTTTCACTTTCATGAGGAACAACTTTAAGTGTCAAGCTCTTCTTTGGCTTTTTTTCTTCTTCTCCTCTTTTCAATGTATACTCATGGGTGATAATTGACCCAATGAGTTCATTCACTTTGAGCTTCTTGAGGTCTCTAGCTTCAAGAATCGTTGTCACTTTTGATTCCCAACATTTTGGTAGAGAGTTGAAAATTTTTCTTACTATCTCCACTTTGGAAGAAAATTTGGCAAGATCTGTCAAGCTGTTTATGATGTTAGTAAAACGAGTGTGCAAGTAAGAAAATTTTTCAACTCCCTAGCAAAACGTTGGGAATCAAAAGTGATAGCGATTGTTGAAACTAGAGACCTCAAGAAGCTCGAAGTGAATGAACTCATCGGGTCAATTATCACCCATGAGTACATATTGAAAAGAGGAGAAGAAGAAGGAAAGCTAAAGAAGAGCTTGGTACTTAAAGCTGTTCCTCATGAAAGTGAAAGTGATGAAGATGAGGAAAATGATAACAAAGATGAAGAAGTTGCGATGATAACAAGAAGAATTAATAGGTTTTTAAAGAAAAATAAAGCTCATCCGAACAAATCTTTCAAAAAGTTTTTCAAGAAAGATTCAGGTAAAAATGACTATTTAATTTGTTATAAATGTAATAAGCTTGGTCATATCAAACTAGATTGTCCTTTGCTAAAGAAAGATCGAAACAAGGACAAGAAAGTAATAAAATCTACATGAGATGATGATTTAAGTAACTCAGATAGTGAAACAAGCAATGAAGAATTAGCAAATCTTTGTCTTATGGCTAAAGATGACCTTGAGGTTACAAATATTGATAATATTGAAGATCCGTCATATGAAGAATTGCAAAATGTTTTAAAAGAGGTATATAAGGAACTTGAAAAATTGGATATCAAGTATACTACTTTAAAAAGGAAAAATTCTTCTTTAACAAATGAAACTAATATTTTAAGAAAAGAAAACATTGTTTTGAAAAATGAAAATCTAGAGTTGAAGAAGAAAATAACTGATTTAGAAAATATTGCTGAAAACTTTACAAATAGAAAAAGAAATTTTGAAAAATTTCTTGATAATCAAATATGTGTTTTTGACAAGACATGTTTGGGATATATGACAAAACAAAAATACAAATTTTATAAAAACTTCTTTGATAATCCTTCTACATCAAAGTCCAGTATTCAAAATTATTTTTATAAAAATAATTTTGTCAAAGAAAAATACTATTACAATCACTCAAGTTCTTCATATATGCCACATGCTATTTACAAATTTTGTAATAGAAATGGTCGTAATTATCATGGTTGTCCTATTAGAAGAAAGCATACAATGACTATTAGGGCTATATAGGTATCCAAAAATCTTGTTTCTTCTAATACTAATAAATGAAGGATCCAAAGAACTTGGGTAACAAGAAAAATCATTTTCATTATTTTATAGGTATGCATGAAGCATTCTATAAGCAAAAACAAATTATTTTTAGATAATAGATATTCAAGACACATGACGGGAGACAAGACTAAATTCTTTGATCTTAGATTTGAAGAAGGACACGTGACATTTGGAAATAACTCGAAAGGAAAGATCGTGGAAATAAGTAAAATTGGTAATGAATATTATCTCATAATTGAAGATGTTCTACTTGTTGAAGGTCTAAAATATAATATTTTGAGTATAAGTCAATTATATGATAAAAGATTTACAGTTACTTTCAAAATGGATAAGTGCATTATTTTGAATGATCATGATTGCAATGTTTGTTTTATTACTTTTAAAAGCAACAATATTTATACAATCGATTTTGAAGAAATTGTTTCACAAGATACTATTTGTTTTTCAGCTCAAAAGGAAACTAGTTGACTATGGCATAGAAAACTAGATCATGCCAACATGGAACTGATTTCCAAACTGTCAAAAATTGATATTGTGAGAGGTTTACCAAAGGTAAATTTTCTTAAAGCCAAAATTTGTAATGCATGCTAATTTGGTAAACAAACAAAATTTTCTTTTAAAACCAAAAAACATATTTTCACTACTAGACCACTGCAACTGATACATATGACTCTTTTTAGACCAAATAGAGTTGCAAGTCTAGGAATAAAATATTATGCATTTGTTATTGTTGATGATTTCTCTAGATATACTTAGATCATATTTCTTACTCATAAAGATGAGACACATAATATTTTTACCAAGTTATGCAAGAGAATTCAAAATGAAAAACGTTATACTATTTCAAGTATCCGAAATGATAGGAGAAAAGAATTTGTTAATAAAAATATTGAACCTTTTTGTGACAAAAATAATTTTGTACATAATTTTTCTACTCCTCAAACTCTTCAACAAAATGGGGTAGTAGAATGGAAAAATAGATCTCTTCAAGAGATGGCAATAATAATGCTCAATGAGAACAACTTGCCTAGTTACTTTTGGACCAAAGCGATAAGTACTATATGTTATGTTATAAATAAAGTTTATGCTAAGGTCTAAACTAGATAAAACCCCCTATGATATGAGCTTTGGAATGGGAAAAAGTCCAACATTGATTACTTTCATGTATTTGGATACAAATGTTTTATTTTGAATGACATGGATAATTTAGGCAAGTTTGATACAAAATCTGATGAATGTATCTTTTTCGGGTATTCTACTAATAGTAAAACTTATAAAATATTCAATAAAAAGATTTTGATTGTACAAGAATATATGCATGTAGTATTTGATGAATCTAATTCTCTACTTTCCAAGAAATCTGTTGATGAAGAAACAAGAGGTATAAATAACACGGAAAGTCTTAATCTCAACAAAGAGAACACAATAGAGGAAGTCCAACATGGAGACATCAGGAAAGATCATCAAAATTTAATACAAGATGCAACCAAATAATGAAAATTTGTGAAAGATCATCCAGTTGAACAAAATCTGGGAGAACTTTCATGAGGTATAAGTATTCGATCATCTCTTAGAAATATTTGTAATCATACTGTTTTTCTATCTTAGATTGAATCCAAAAATATTGATGAAACACTTCTTGATGAATCTTGGATTTTAGTTATGCCAGAAGAGCTGAATCAATTTGAAAGAAATGATGTTTGGATACTTGTTTCTAGATCCAAAAATCATACTATTATAGGAACAAAATGGATTTTTAGAAACAAGAAAGAAGTTTCTGGAGTTATTACTAGAAATAAGGTTCGACTTGTAGCCTAATGTTTCAATTAAGAAGAGTGAATCGATTATGATGAGACATATGCATCAGTCGCAAGATTAGAAGATATTTGAATGCTACTTGTATATGCTTGTTATAAAAATTTTAAACTTTTTCAAATGGATGTTAAAAGTGCTTTCTTAAATGCTTTTATAAATTAATAGATATATGTTGAGCAACCTCCAAGTTTTGAAAATCATATTTCTCCAAATCATATTTTCAAACTCACAAAAGAACAATATGGATTCAAACAATCTCCTAGAGCTTGGTACAAGAGACTCAGTGGTTTTTTGATTGAAAAAGGTCATGCACTAGTTTCCTAATTTAGTAAAAAGCAAAATTATGTTGCATTATCGACTGCTGAGGCAGAATATGTTGCTGCGGGTAGTTGTTGTGCTCAAATTCTTTACATGAAGTAACAACTTGAAGATTTTAAACTCATGTATAATCACATACCAATCAAATGTGATAATACAAGTGCTATAATCTTTCAAAAAATCTAATACAATATTCTAGAACTAAGCATATTGAAATAAGATATCATTTTCTTCGAGATTATATGCAGAAGAGCGATATAGTATTAGAGTTCACAAACACACACGATCAGTTAGTAAATATTTTCACAAAACCTTTGTCAGAAGATAGATTATGTATGATTAGAAGAGAAATATGTATGATGCATACTATAAATATCTCTTAAAAGATAGACCAGAGTCAATAAAAATAGAAAGAGAATTTTTATAAATATTTTTACATAAACTTGAGGTTCTTAGCCTCATGTTTGAGACGCTTATTCTCTTCGTACAATATCATGCCATCCCTATCCATGAGAACTGGCAAACGGAATGAAAAATCTAATATTGATTCCAACTGTTTATTCTTTTGTCGAAAGATTCATTCCCTTGTGTGAGACTCTTGAACAACTCGTTGAAGTATAACAATTTGTTCTTTAAACTTTTCAACCTCATGATTTCTGACTTGTAGCCGTTAAGAAAAAACAACAATAAAGGATGAGTAGCGAGTCCCGAGACTCACTAAGTCGTAGATAGTATCGGAGTCTGAATTATTAGCTAAATTATTATTTTCTTGCTGCAACATGGCACCAATGGTAGCTGCAGAAAGGACAAGAGATTGAGGTGTAGAATGCCTCATGGATGGATCAAGATGAATGTTAGAAGAATGAACCATTGAGAAAAGAATTGAAAGCTTAAAGCGAGAATGTTGAATGAATGCAAATGAGTTATAGAGATGAGAATAAGATTTGATGAGAATTGAATGAACTTTAAGATTGATTTTACAGAGATAACATAAAGAACAAGACAAGCTATCATTTCTTTAAATCTTATTTAGTCAAAAAATAGAAGATACGATGGACACATATTGTCAAAAGTTTTCTTGCTAAGCCAACGAGATTAAATAGAAACACAGAGACTTCAAATTTATGCTCAATCCTGTTTGCCAACAATATCAGGCGATTGTTTAAATGTCCAGCCACACTAAATTCATAGATTTAGGCCTCAAGGCTTTGCAGCACTTGTCGGATCACGGGCAGTTCCAACTTTTTCAACTATCTACAGTTTTTTAACTAATACACTGTTTTTTCTTTAGTCCATTTACTTGCTGCGGATCCTTTTTAAAGATGCCAAAAGGGAGAGAAGTTTTAGATTAGAACATTAACATTGTTTGAATTGCTAAACTTGTTATATATGTTTGGAATTATATTTATATTTTTGCTTAAAAAACTAATGCACATTCTCATGGAGAGTTTAAATATTAATACATGCTTCAGGTTCTATCAAGTATTTATTATCATAAAAAAAGGGAAGATTGTTGAATCCAAAGTTTCAAGTTTCATGCAATTATATATCTACATATTGATTTTGATAATAACAAATGAATTCAAAAAATAAAGGAGTTTCAAGCTCAAGTTATCTATACAATGGAGTCAAGCACATCAAAGAACTAAGCATGAGTAAGAAGAGAACAATCTCACATTATAACTTATTGAGTAATGTTGTACATCTCTTGAAAAATTAGAAATTATGATTAAGACTCAAAATTAATATTTTATCATAAAACATTAAAATACATTTTCCACATATGCATGAATATTTTGAAAATTAAATTTGAAAATTTTGAAAGATGATTGATTGTCATCTTTCACATGTGCACAACATGATTAAAGGTTTGAGTTTTGAAAATATTAAAGATGACTGATTGTCATCTTTTACATGTGCATGCTTTATTTGATTTTTTTCAAAAGTAATTGATGCTTTTTTTGACTTATGCAAAAGGTAGATAATTTTGTTTGAAAATTTTAAAAATACAAAAGATGATGATTGTCATTTTTCACATGTGTATGCTTTATTTGAATATTTTCAAAAGTGATTGATACTCTTTTTGACTTATGCAAAAGGTAGATGATTTTGTTTGAAAATTTTGAAAAGCAAATAGTATTCCTTTTGTCATATGCGAAAAGTAAAAAAATTAGTTTTGAAATTTTTGAAAAGTGAATGATCTTGTCTTTGACATGTGAATCTTTTTAAATTTGAATATGAAGTCTTATATGCCTATAAAGAAATCATTTGAGAGATTTAAATTTACAACACTAAGAGTATACAACATTCATTCAAAACTTTCATTATCTCTTATCTAAACATTTAGTTTTAATCCTTATTCATTTTAAGATAGATATAGTTTACGCTGTATTGTTCTTATTTCACTCATTAAGAAGTGTTCTCTGATAACCTTCCCACTATTAGCTCTTATATCAGTAAAATGGTGTGTATAACCCTTGTGCGTGTAGAAAGTGTTCTACACAGGGAATAGTTGAATCACCACGTGTAAGGTGATTGCAAGTGTAGATAGTGTTTTACATGGATTCTTTGTAGCGGTGTTGTTCAAAAGTGTAATAAGTTTCTATCTCCACCTGAAGGGGGTTGAATAGTGAATTTGATGATCATCAAGGGGTAGCTTGAGGTGAGGACGTAGAGAGTGGGGCCGAACCTCATTAACATACTAGGTTTGCTTTTCTCTTACCCTTACTCTTTATATTTATTACTATTTCATATTTTGTTTATATTTTATATTGTATATTTTATGTATAGTTGTTAACTTTTAAATACAACTCAATTTACCCCCTTTTTGTATTAGTCATCTGGGCAACAGTGTCAAAAACTTGGTTCCTTCTAGAAACTACGTCCCAAGTGTAGAAGGTGTCTTGTTGAAATATAGTGAAAGTTCCAAGGTTGATTTCACAAGGACAAAGGATTACAAAAACATTTGTAAAATTTTATTGTAAAAAAATATATTGACTATGAGAGATGAAAATAAAATGAAATGCAATGTGAGGAATCTTTTTATGCCTTCTTTTTATGGTTGTATAAAAATAGAATATGCAAAGCCAATAGGAGAAAATGATATATGAAATTAACTTACAACAACTAGCTCTATGCAAAACTAAATTAAACTGAAACCGAAATGTTGAAATTCACTTTTAGTAACTTAATACATGAAAATTCTTGAGGATGAATTAAGAAAAAGTATGAAATTAATTTCAGTAAAATTAAGTCAGAGATGGAATTAAAGTTTCTACCAAAAAAGGCAAATTAGCAAACACTTGCGTTGAGTATGAGACTCTCTTTGTTTCGATTCCTAGATAATTTTGTCAATTAACAATCTAGTCAAGGCATTGATAATCAGAAGATAAAAGAAGTTATGCTCAGATTTTTGCAATATTTCCCTAAGGGATTAACTACTTTGCTAGCCAAACACACATTAACAATCAACTGAGAGAAGCCTTTATAATTTTCAAGTTTTTGTTGTGCCTTACGTCAACAACAAATCAAGAACAAGAGCTACAATCTATTTTCAATTCGAATCTGACTAATAACAGAGTGAAATCAACATTTATCAACAAAATATTGCACTAAATTAGAACCTTAAACAAATCAAGTCTCATTCTTCAACCCCAGATTCAGAAATTAGGTACACATAGTATTTCTAGCAGCAAAAATTAATCTAAGTAAAGCCATCATTAAATCTGAGAAAATACCCAAATGGGATGAACCCTAGAATGCGAAAATAGCTTCTGAAATACCAGTCAGGAAAAATGAAACGGGAGCTATGACACCCCGTTTTTACGTGTATTTTCACTGAACGAGTGGTTTTAATTTAATTAATATTATAGTGCTTTTATTTTAATTATCGGATTTTAATTGGATTTTATTTGCTGTTGAGTTTAAAATTTGCTGTTTAATTTATTTTAGCTCGTTTTTGGATTTAAAATTTAATAGTTGGTTTTTACTAGTTATTTAATATATTTTAGCTTGACATTGTGTTTAAAATATTTTCTTGGTTTTTATTTATTTATTTGATGTAGTGTTTAATTTATTTTAGTCGTTTTATGTTTTTATATCGTTTTCGGCGGAACAGTTTTTGGATCCCGGAAGTGAGGATTGGATCTCATTTCTTTTCTCTTCTCTTTTTTCTTTTTCCCTTTTTCCTTTTCCTTTTTCTCATTTTCTTTCCTTTTCTTCCTTTTTCTTCTTCTTTCTTCCCGTTTTCTCTCTCCCCGCGCGCTCCTCTCCATTTCTCCTTTCCTTTGCGCAGCCACCTTGGACCGGCCATATCTCCGCCGTCTGGTGGAGGTGTCTTACACCACCCCCGCCATTCTCTTCCCCTCACAGCAGACTACAACCCCTCCAATTTTCAGGACCATCGGAGCCACCGTTAGCCGCCACGAGCCGCTCAAAGTCGCGGCACCAACCCAGTTTTTCCCCTGTTACCGTTTTTCTTCCTTCGCCCAGAACCGCCACTTGCCGGCGGCGTGGCCTCCACCACCCACCCAGAAAACTTCCCCTCCTTCCGGTGCACCACCCCTCCAAAGATCTCCCCCAACCGTGCCGCCGTTTGGCCGGAAAAGCGCATCTAAGCCGCACGGTTTGTCACTGTTTCCGGCGCCGTTGCACCACCTCCGGCCACCATCTTTTCACCACTTCTTCCCCTACCTCTTGCCGTCCTAACCCACCTAATTTCGGCCCCGATTCGTTGCCGGAGCAGCTCACACGAGCTCAAAATCCTAGTGGTGTTTGGATTTTACTTACCTGCGGCACCATTTTGGTACCGTAGATTTTGGTGCAGAGTTTGAGGAGGAGAAGGAGGCTGAGCCCGAGGATGCGGCTCCGCCGGAGATCTGAGTTGAAGTTATGTTTTGGTTTTGGGCTTGAAAACAATATTTGTATTGTTATTATTTTATTATGTATGTTTTGAACAGCTTTGTATTTTATTTAAGAAAAATTCTGGTACTTAGTATATGTCTTTGCTATCCGCTGCATATTTCTCCGTGCACAATTGTCGCTTGCACACACTTGGCACTCGTCGATAGGATGGTGACCCGGGTTGTCACCATCCGGACGTCTCGAATTCCCCGTATCCGTACGTGGGGATTTGGGTGCGTCACAGGTGGTATCAGAGCAGTTCGGCTCTGGGTAAAACCACATGTCCCATAGGAGCCGTACCAGAAAGTTTTTAAAATTGTGTTTTAAAGAGTTTGTTTTATTTGAAGCTTGGTTTTCTGTTTTAATTGAGTTAACTTGTTTTTAACTATTTTATGTATTTGCTTGTTTTATCGTATGCTTTTTATGTTATCGTTATTTGGTTTTGTTTTAAGTTATATGTTTTGTTTTGTCCGGAATTAAAAGGTGGGGTTAAGGATTATGCTATGGCAGGAAGACGGTACTTTTGAGAATGTCGTTGGTAGGAATAAATACTTAGTGTAATAGGTTTGAATTTTATGGAGGTGGGTTACTTATATAATATTGTGGCTAGAAGGGAACGACTTGGGTTAGACGATCTCTTGGGAGTAAGAATGTAAGTTGCAACTAAGGAGGGGAGTTAGCTTTAAGTCGCTTAAGATAATTGAGGTCTTGGGTTTTGTAGGATTTATGTAAAGAGATTATAGAATAGGAGAGTGTAGGTTCAACGAACTTTAAGGATTGGTTTAAGAGAATTTTATCTAAGGTTTGAGGTCTTATCTATTTTAGGAAATAAGATTTGGGTAATTAAGGTGTTAGGTTCGACAAGATTTGGGGGAAATAATTAAATTTCAAGTTTTAAATTTCGCTGATTCGGATGAGCAATTTGGTGGCAATCGGGGTTTTAAAATTTACAAGTTTTTAAGGTGCATGTTTCGGATTAAAGCCATCAATCTTGAGAATTTTAGAAAATGATTTATCATCCGTTAATGTATTAGATTTTAAAAGTTTTGGGAGTCGTTTGTTTTATTATGGGGTGTAAGCTCATTGATCTTAGAAATTTTAAAAAAATGATTCTTATTTGATTTAAGGTTCTAGAATTGCAGAGTTGAAGGACCAATTTATAATTAGAGTTGAGTTAGTGATATGAAAAAATTTTCTGGGGTACATTTCTTTGAGAATGGAAGGTAATGATCTAAGTCATATATTTCTTTGAGGATATTAGGTATTAACTTAGTTCAGAAAATAATTATTGTTATTTCGAGATTGAAGTAATAGATTTTAGGAAATGATTTTTATCGGTTCGGAAGAAATAGATCCATCAAGGTTTTGGAAACAATGGTTTAATTGTTGGTATTGAATTCGATTGAAGTTGAGACCTTATGTTTCGAGACTTTTGAGAACGGATTATTAGTAGGTTTAAGGTCATTTCAGTACAAAGCTTTAAACGATAACTATTTGCTGATGTTAAAGGAGTAAGTTAAGCAGATATAAGAATGACTCATGTTGATTTGCGGATATAAGTCCAGATGATGGAAATAGTAGTAATGGATTACTTGTATGTTGGAATGACTATTGGTTTCGGCTAAGGACGTATGAGATTAACAAATTTCATGAATAGATTTTATGGAATTTCAACAAAGGTTTAAGGTTTCGTAGATTTTTTTTGGAAATGATTGGGTATTATTTAAAATTTTAGATTTTGAGAGTTCGGGAGTCAATTGTTTTGTTGTTGGGTATAAATTCATCGACCTAACGGATTTTGGAAAAGCAATTTTGTATAATTTAAGGTTATGAGAATTGAGGATTTGATGGACTGATTCATAATGAGATTGAAGTTTTAGTTTCGCAAGATTGGTGTACTAGTATGGATTATTTTAGAAATTGATTAGGCTGCAATCATAAATGGAGTTAAATAAAATGGAAGGATGGATATAGGAATTATTAAGGAGGATATTTCTTGGGGGATTAAAGGTAATGATCTAATTTATATATTTTTAGGATTGAAGATGTCGATCTAGCTTGTGTGTTTGTCTAAGGATTGAATGTATCGATCTATTATGAAAAATGAATGTTATAGCTCGAGGTTTTTGTAATAGGTTCTGGGATTGATCTATATCAAGTTTTAGGATAATAGATGGTGCGGGTTTTGGAAAATGAACTTTGTTTATTTTGAGGATAAGGTACGGATGTTGGAAATGGAAGTGATGAATCACTTATACGTTAGAATGATTATTGATCTCAGCTAAGGGTATATGAGATCCATTTATAGTGGTAGTAAGGGTGTACGGATTTTGGAAAGTACAAATCCTAGTCTCATTTTAACTTGAGAGAAGTGGCTTTGGTGAGTACTGAAGTGGATTAGATGTGATGGTATTAAATTCAAGAGATCTTAATTTCAAGTTCTTGGTGAGCTAATTAGAGTGATGGGTGGGATTAATAGTTGAGACTATCTTCAGGAATTTGTTGTGACTTGAGGTCACATAGGAATTTAATTTTGAGACTATACTTTCCTTTGGAGTTTGAGTGTTCAATTGGGAGAATTTTAGACCTTTTGTTTAACTTGAAAAGAGATTGTTGGGTCGTCATGTGTGGTGGATAATAAAATCTCGAAAGTGGAAGCTTAGGGATCAACTGTGATTAGCCTAACCAGATACGTGAGGTAATAAGCAGTAGGACTCAGGAGTTTAGTGCAATGGTTTTGGCAGATTGGAGATTTGAATAGCATGACCTATTTTGAGATTTAATTTTATATGCAATTGAAGGAAATAGTCGTGCTACTACTAGGGTTATGGGAATGGAAGTAGGTAAATGAGTGTTCAAGAAGGGTTCATCAAGGTTATGGTGAATTTAATCGTGGTTCGTAGTGAGTTTAGTCATCTCTAGATTAGAAGATATTCAGAATTTAAGTGATGATCTTGAAAGTGTAAGTTGTTGGGTAGGAGTTATAGGTGCTTCATTAGCTGGTCGGGAAGGATTCGAGCCTTATGTTCTTGATCTTAGATGAGATTGGAGTATTTTTTTTTGAGATAATGTTACCTGTTTTTAATTTGGAAGGTTGCAATTGATTGATATCGTCGTTTTTGTTGATGATCATGGGT